>JACWQW010000066.1:0-222367 GCA_014849355.1 Cryphonectria radicalis | reverse complement strand
TTGGTGGACTTCCGCCCGTCGGGCCCGGGGCCTTTTTTTTTTTTTCATGATACAAAGTTAGACGGTAAAGGGAAACGGAACGGAAACCCCCTCCCCCCCCCCCCCGACCCCCCCCCCCCCCCAAAAAAAAAAAACAGACAACCGTTGTCATGCAGAAGAGAGGAAGGGAATTCCAACTGTCGCCCCACCCCTCCACCCCCCCCCCCGCGGGGGGGCCCATTCAACTCCCCGTCTCCACCGTCGGGCCTTTCTCGTCCATCTTCATCACCAAGTCCCAGTTCACCCGCAGGTTCTCGGCCGAGCTCAGGCGGCTCGCAATGTCCACCTCGTGCCGCTCCGACACCAGCCGCCTGAGCGCGGTGACCAGGAACCCGGCGACGACGTCGACGGACCACCCCTCGGGGACCTGCTCCAGCACCTCCACGACGTCGAACCAGCCGCCGAAGCGCTCCAGCAGGGCGCCCGTCTGCTCGACGCGGTCGCTGACGTCCGTGATGGCGAGAAACTCGCGGAGCAGGGCCCGGAAGAGGCCCGCCTGCGTGTCTTCGGTGGGCATCGAGGCGCGCCGGCCCGGGTGCGGGGTGTAGATGCTCGCGCCGCCGCGGAGGCAGTAGGAGACGGCCGTGTCGTAGTCGCCCAGGCGGTGGACGAGGAGGCGCAGGGCGGACTCGTGGCGGCGCTCGCGCCCGTCGAGGATGATGGTCTCGGGGACGAGGAGCTGCTCCTCTGCGCGGGCGGCGGGCAGGGCCTCGGAGATGCGCGCCCGGATGGCCCGGAAGTCGTACTCGTGCGTCTCGCCCAGGAGCTGCAGGAGCCGCAGCCGGCCCTGCCAGGCCTCGTCCTCGGGCGGGGCGTTCTCGTGGAGGAACTGTCTGTAGGTCGGCTTGGGCGGCCGCAGTGCCCGGTACGCCACGTACGTGCTCGCCATGGCCTCCCTCGCGGGGGCGGAGGACCGGAGCTGGCTGATGACGATGTCGAGATAGTATGTGATGAGCTCGTTGACGTAGGCTGTGTGTCCCTTGCCAAAGACGAGATGCTCGAGGTAGTACTTGACGGCGTCGGGCGCCTCGTCGCGGAGGAGGCTCACCACCTGTGCCGGCTTGAACTGGGGCGCGCGGCCCCTGTCGTCTGCAAAGACCTGCACGCCGAGCTTCGGGTTGCGGTTCGCCAGCCAGAGGCCGTACTCCTGGACGATGGGCTGGCTGCTGATCTTGGACAGGTACTCGCGGACCCGCAGCTCCCCGTCCCTGAGCTCGCCGCCCTTGTCCTGCTCGCCCTGGATGATCCGCCTCCACGTGGAGAGGACGTCAGACGCCATCTTGCGGCTCTGGTAGAGACGGCTCAGAACAAAGAGCCGGTGGTACGACTCGAGCAGGTCCACGGCCCGGTCAAAGCAGTCGACGCCCTTGTCGACAAGCTCATACAGCTCGGAGCGGATGCTGCCGCTCTTGCCCAGGCCGGGCGCCGAGTCCTTGTCGAGCTCGAGGAGGACGACCAGCAGCGCGGCATCGACGGTCCTAAACACCTCGCCCTCGCTGCCGGTGCTGGCGAGACCCTTCTTCCTCCTGGCCGACCAGAGATACGACTTGACAAAGAGCAGGGTCGGCTCGGCCAGGTCACTGACGGTGTGGCCCATCTGGCCAGACTGTTCCGACGCCATATACCTCTCCACAGTTCCCTTGACGCCCCCCGATATCCAGATCCCATTCTTGGGCTCGAGGATCTCGTTCCGTAGGCCTGGGATGAGACCGAGGACGACTCTGGGGTCGAGGTTCGAGTCCAGGAGAACCTCCTCCATGGCCTTGAGCTCAGGTGGATAGGCCGTTTCTCTTGAGTGCAGGAAGCTCGTCAAGAGGAGCACACTTGCTCTTTGTTTGATGTAGTTGAACGTCATGAACTCCAGCTCGGTCGTTGGGTCGCGGCCCCGGATGGTCGCCAGGACAGAGAAGAGCTGGCGGCGCTCCTCGGCTGTATGAGGCGGTGCGTGTTTTTCCATGGCGGTGGATGCGATGGCTGCGTCCAGCTGCAGGAGCAGCGGGTTCCGCACTGCCCACCACAGGCGGTTGCCAGACCAGACCGCCAGCCGTGAGGTGGTCTTGGCAAACCTCCTCGCAAAGTCTTCCTCCTCCTCGTTTCTCATGGCCTCCCAGCCCTCCGGCAACGGTGATGATGATTCGTCGTCGTCTCTCTCAAAAAGCTCTCTTTCCCTGTTCAGCCTCTCGAGGGAGAGAGCGGTGCGAGAGTCGACACTCCTCAGCGACATGGCCGAGGACTCGACCTGCTGCCCTATGGAAAAGGGAGAGAACTTCTTCTGGCAGAGTCTGTCCACCACTTCCTGGAGACTCGATACCTCACTGCTCATGAGTAACCGGATGCCCAGTGTGGGAGGGTTATGATCGGCGCCTTCTGCGTTTCTCGTCCTCGTCGTCGTCGTCGTCGTCGTCGTCGGAGGCTCGAGCCAGAACTTCCGAGGCTCTCCTTCACCCACGTTGAGGTCCCATCGCTGCACTTCGAGACCTGCATGAAGCCCGTCTTCAAACTGTCTCGTCAGTGATGCGAGGACGTATCCCTCCTCTTCTTCTCCCAGGGAGGGCCTTGATGAGGATATGTCAGCGGCCCCTCCGTCGACGACTATCTCCTTGGGGTATTTGGCAAATTCCAGGGTGGGCCGTGTAGGATCGCCATCAAGATTCACAAATATGCCGATGCCGGGGTCCTGAGGTGCAGTGCCGGTCACAAGTAGGAACTCGTCAGGCATTGGGGACACAATGTGTGGTTTCAATAGCACTGGGGCGGCAGCAGCCTTCGGGGGGGCAGCCTGTGGCGGCCCAGAGACCTGTAACGTATCCGCATCAGGAGGGCTGGGCAGAGCCTTGTCTGTAGAGCCGCCACCGCCGCCGCCGCCGCCGCCGCCGCCCTGCTGCTTGTCTGGACTTGCTGCGCGACGTGGCGAGTCAGAGCCCTGAACATCCGACGCGTGCTGGCCACCGTCTCCAGAATTATTGCCGCCTTGTCTCCTGATGGCGTGTGACATGAAGCCACCAAGGCTCGTGCTGCGACTGTGGCCGTGGATTTCACCCTGCCCGGAGCTCAAAGGCCGAGGCTGGGCCGAAGAAGAGCTCCGCAGGATCCCGACGTCCGAGTTGCCAGCGATGTCCTGGGCCTGGCCGATGTTGGGCTGCGAGTCGTCCAGGGAGGAGATGGCCATGAGTGGAATCTTCAGCTGCCGGTCGACGTCCAGCAGCGCGTAGTTCCTGGAGTCGGCCACACAGGCGATGGAGTCGCGCCGGACCGATATGGTGCTCCCAGAGAAGTCGATCTGCTTGAAGACCCTGGCATCATCTCCCACGCGGACGACCTGGATCTTTCTGGCCAGAGACAGCATGATGGTCTCCCCGCCGGGGCGCTGGTGGTCACCGTGGGCCCCGCCACCGACATCGTTCTCGAGCAGGTTCAGGTCCAGACCCCCTATCCAGTAGCAGTTCTTAACCCGGACGGTGCCGAACACAGGGCTCAGCTCTGGAAGGGAGTAGAACGTGACGGTATTGTTGCACAGTATACAAGCCTTCTGCACCTTGTTCAGAAGGAGGATCTGCTGGACCCCAGGCTTCACGGCTCCGGCGACGGAAGTCTCGGCGTATGTCGGCCGCAGCCTCGAGGCGAGGATGAAGACGGGCTGGCTGTTCTTGTCGGCCGGGTCGGGAGGGATCTGGACGAAATGGAGGAGTTCTGAGGCAGAAGTGCCGATGTAGAGGTTGCCGCCTTCGGGGAGAGAAATGAACAGTCAGTTAGCCAGCCAGCCAGCCAGCCAGTCTGTCTGTCAGCCAGTCAATTGGTCATTCAGTCTCACCGAGGTAGTCAACACAATTGATCTTTATATCGTCATTGTCGCCATCTTCGGACAGGGGCACGTCGTCAAGCAGCGTGCGCAGGACAAATGGGCCCGCCTCAGCCTGCGAGTCCCAGGTTGTTGTTGTTGCGCCCCCCGAGCTCGCACCTCCGGCTTTTGGATTTTGAGGGTCGAATCCTCCCATCTTTGGGATCGCAATGTCATCGCCAATGCCGCATCAACATTATTATAGACAGCAAAGAAGAGCAAGGGGGTGGTGGTGGTGGTGGTGGAGGGGAGGTGAAAGATTGGGCGTCCTGTAACCAGTAGACGACAAGTCGTGAGGGCGGGTTTCCGGAAGCCCCTCCCCCTGGAAGTAACAGTTATCTGGTGGGCTGAATGCTTGGAATAGCACCTAAGAGCCCCTGGTCCCTGGTCGGTCCAGGTTACGTAGCTCCTGCATGGATGGTGGTGCCACTGTAACATCTCCCATAGCACGCATACTAGCACCACAGCAACAGCATGTTCTAAATCCGTCCCTGCGCAGGCACCACCCACCACCCCCCAGCCCCCGGCCCCCCCCCCAAGGCACTCACTCACAGGCACCTTGGCGCGTTTGGGTACCCCAGATTTAGCACTGCTGCTGCTGCAGCTGCTGCTGCAGCGTGTCACTCACTGCGGCTTAGACGGCAACGCAACATACAGAAGAGAGACCCTTGAGAGAACACGTCCAGCATTTCTCGTCGCATCTTGTCTTTCTCTCTTCCCATAGCGAAACCGCGAGAGCACACACGAGCATACACGCACATACACACATACACACACACAGCTGTGCTGCCATAACCTCCATGCTTGCCATGAGCTTCAGCTGCTGACTGAGCTGGGCAACCTACATTCTTTTCTCTTCTCCTCTGAACTCACCAGGTGACCGGGAACAATGGCCGACGCGGCGTCGTCCCAAACTCCCTCTGGGCCAGCCGCGGCCGCCTCGGCTCTGGAGACAACCAACAAGTTCCAGGCGGCCATCTCAGCATGGAGGAGTATGTCGTTGATCTCGCGCAGGCACCCTACATACATGGCCTGTGGGCATAGCTGACGGGGTCTGTTGCACGCAGATATCGATATGACCACGATGGTTTCCACCCTCGACAACACGGCCTCCGAAATAGTGGCATACCAACGAGATTCCACAGTCCAAAGGAAGGACCTGGCTCAGAAGACAAAAGACTTTAGAAAGCTGGACGATGCCACCAAGCTGGTCGAGGTGAAGGGCCTCCTGAAGGCATACCAGACCTTTATCGATCTCCTAACGAACCACTCCAAATCGATCAACTCAGCCTTCCTCCAGGCGTACACGTCCCTCTCCGAGGCGCCAGACCCATACCCCCTGCTCGAGGCGGCTGTCGACTCCATGCTCGTGGCCGAGGACACCCTGCCCAAGGTCACCGAGGAGAACCAGCGGCTGCAGAGCTCCGTGGCCGGGCTGACCTCGCAGCTGGAGGAGACGGAGTCCAGGCTGCAGGCCGAGAGGGAGGCGCGGAAGCAGCTCGAGGAGAGCCTCGAGGGCAAGGTCAGGGAGGTTGAGTCGTCCTGGGCTGCGGTGCTGGACGAGAAGAAGGACAACTGGGCCGCCAAGGAGAAGGCGCTGGAGGACAAGGTCGAGAACCAGGAGCGCCTCCTGAACGAGATCAAGGCCAGCTATGAGGTCAACCAGCGGCTGGGCAGGCCAGAGGACCCAGAGGGCGGCGAGCCCAGGGGCCACGTCACGAGCGCCGAGCTGGACATGGTCAACTCGGACCTGGAAAGGACGAGCACGAGGCTGGCCGAGGTGGAGGCGCGGAACGAGCAGCTGCGGCTCGAGCTCGCCCAGGCCAAATCCCAGGCCTCGAGCCAGCAGACCACATCCCTGGAGGACGACCCTGGGTACATGCGCATGAGGTCGGAGAACTCCTCCATGATCCGGAAGCTGGACGCCTCGAGGGTCGAGAGGGAGAAGCTGAAACGAGAGCTGGACACGAGACTGCGCGGCCTCGAGAGGGAGGTGGCGCTGCTCAGGGACGAGCGGGACGCGGTCAGGGCAAAGGTGCAGAGGTGGGGCGACTACGAGGATATCAAGTCCGAGCTGGAGGTGCTGAAGAGCATTGAGTTCTCCACGGGCGATGACGACGAGGCCAGGGACCTGGTGGACGAGGCGAACGGCAGCGGCGCCAGGGCCGCCAAGGGCGACACGCTGGAGCAGCTCCTGCTGTCGCGGAACAAGAAGCTGAACGAGGAGCTGACGATCCTGCGGGTGTCCCACCAGGACCTGCAGGGCAGGCTGTCTGACCTGCAGGAGGAGCTCTCGCGGACCAACATGGAGCTCGAGAGGTCCCAGAACCTGAACGAGAAGCTGGAGAACGACCTCTCCAGCCTGCAGTCACAGGCGAGCGCCTTTGCCTCCTCAGGGGCATCGGTCGCAGGCACGTACGTGAGCCGCTACGCGCCGTCTGTCGCAGGCGGGGGACGGCGGGGCGGAGGTCGCACATCACCCACGTCGTCCATCATCAGCGGTTTCAACCCAAGGGACGCGATGGGCGGCGAGCCGATGGGTGGTGGTGTCGGCGGCGGGTCGGGAATCCTGCCCATGATCACGGCGCAGCGAGACCGCTTCAAGAAGCGCAACGCGCAGCTGGAGCAGGAGCTGTCGGGCACACACCGGACCATATCCCAGCTGCGGCAGGAGATCGCCGCCCTGCAAAAGGACAACCTCAACCTGTACGAGAAGACCCGCTATGTCTCGACATATAACCGCAGCAGCCACAACACGGCCGGTGCGGTGACGTCGTCATCCTCGTACGCGGACAACCCGAACCCATCGACGGTGGCCATTGGTGGTGGTGGTGGCGGCATTGGAGAGGGAGGAGGAGGAGGAGGAGGCATGGACCGGTACCGCTCAGCATACGAGTCCAACATCAGCCCGTTCGCAGCGTTCCGGGGCAGGGAGTCTGCGCGGGCATACAAGCGCATGAGCTTCCCCGAGCGCGTGGTCTACACCATCACGCGGACGGTGCTGGCAACCCGGACGAGCAGGAACCTGTTCGCCGCGTACTGCGTCGCACTGCACCTGCTGGTGTTCTTCTCGCTCTACTACATGGGCAGTACAGATGCGGACCAGCATGCCACCAACTTTGGCCAGTCTGCTGCAGCTGCGGCTGCGGCGGCGGGGGCGGGGGCGGCCGGTGCTGGAGCCGGTGGTGGAGGACGAGGTGTGGCCGGGGCTGGAGGTGCAGGACACGGGAATTGGAAAGAGGGGGCATTTGATGATTCGTGATGACGATGATGGCAAGCAGGAAAGAAAAAGAAGAAAAAATTATTCTTGATCCATTATATATATCTATAAATTTATTTAATGGATGAGCGGCAAAACGCACAACGAGTGGGGATGGGCAGGAATTGTATGTTTTACGACGGCACGGTATGCTTTTCAACAAGAACACTCTTCTTGCTTTTCTCCAATGTGAATGAGTGAAAGAGAAGGAGAGGGAGGGGGAGGGAGAGAGAGAGGGAGAGAGAGAGGGAGAGAGAGAGGAGATGGATGGCTTTGCCCTTTTGAGATCAAAATATCCATCCATCCGCCATCATGTCCTCCAGCCACTCAGTCACCTTCGTCCGCTTGAGCACAACTTGAGGCGCGTATTCCCAGGGACTCTTTGCGCCATATTTATCTATCTGCTCTTATGCTTCTTCATTCATGATATTGCTGATGACATACAAAATGTACAGGATGTTGTAAACTCTTCCTGAACATGCATCTAGACCTGATCCGCAAGATCTATCCTCGCAGCAATAGATCCACTCGCAAGAGGCACAAACGGCCTCTTCCCCTCTTTTTCTTCTTCTTCTTCTTCCCTCACCACCACCTTCTTCTCTCCATCATCATCAAGGCCACCCCAGGCACCTCCACCAGGCGTCTCCACCACAAACCGGTCCCCAGCACTCACCCTGACGGACCCTTTCCCGCCGACATTCACCCTCACGCCGTTCCGCCGGATCCAGGTGTTCAAGCCCCTCGCCCCGTCGCCGCCCCCGCGCATCCCATACGGCGCAAAGCTCCTCCTCTCGCTCAGGATCGAGGCCGTCATGGGCACCCTGAACTCGACATCCCGCGCGACGCCGTCCCCGCCCGGCCTGGCCCCCTTACCGCCTGTTCCGGGCCGCAGGCCGAAGCGGCGCAGGATGACGGGGTATCTGCGCTCCAGGCTCTCTGGGTCGGTGATGCGGGTGTTGGTCATGTTGGTGTGGACGCCGCTGGTGCCGTTCCAGTGGGGGCCTGCGCCGCTGCCTCCTGCGATGGTCTCGTAGTAGCCAAAGCCGATCTTCTCGTTCTCCTCGTCCTCATCATCGTCGTCCTTGTTGTTGCTGCTGCTGCTGCTGCTGTTGCTGTCGACGCCAAAGGTAAAGTTGTTCATGCAGCCCTGGCTGGCGGCGCAGGTCCCAAAGGCCTTGAAGATGACATCGACGAGGCGCTGTGAGGTCAGGACGTTGCCGGCACAGACGGCGGCCTCACGGTGGGGGCTGAGCAGGGAGAGGGGCGGGATGACGAGGGTGATGGGCTTGATGCAGCCGTGGTTGAGGGGGATGTCGTTGCCCACCATGCACCGCAGGGCGTACAGGACGGCCGAGTTGGTGATGGCCTCGGGCGCGTTCCAGTTGCCCAGCACCTGGGGGCCTGTTCCTGTGAAGTCGAAGGTGGCGGAGCCCGTGTCCGGGTCGATGAGCACGGTGAGATGGATGGGGGTGCCGTCGTCCATGAAGTCTGTGGCCTCGAGACGGGCATGCGAGCTTGCGCCTGATGATGATGATGATGATGATGATGATGATGATGATGATGATGATGATGATGATGAAGATGAAGAAGAGGGGGAGGAGGAAGCAAGAGACCTGAAGAGGTTCCGGATGGCCAGCTCGGCGGCGTCCTGAATGGCACCCATGTACAGCTGCACGACGGGCATGGTATACTCGTCGATAAGCCTGCGCACGAGACGGATACCGCAGTGGTTAGCTGCGGCCTGGGCCTTGATGTCGGTCACGTTGTCCTGGAAACAGCGCGAGCCGGAGCAGCCTGGATACCTGGCGGGCTCGACACAGAGGATGCGCTCGAGCTCCGCCTCGTGGAACCGGCCGTCGCGCACCAGGAGGAACGAGTCGAAGACGGCGCCCTCCTCGGACAGGTGCTTGGAGGTCGGCGGCATGGAACCAGGCAGGATCCCGCCCACGTCGGCGTGGTGGCCCCGCGAGGCGGTCCAGAAGATGATGGCGGACCTGTCCCTCTCGTCAAACACGGGCGTGATGACGGTCAGGTCCGGGAGGTGCACGCCCCCGTAGGCCGGGGAGTTGGACAGCAGCACGTCGCCGTCGCGGAGTTTCCCCCTCCACTCTGCGATCTGCGACTTCACGGCAAAGGCCATGCTGCCGATCATGGCGGGGACGTGCGGCGCGTTGGCGACGAGGTGGCCGTCCGGGGTGAAGATGGCGCAGCTGAAGTCAAGCCTCTCTTTGATGTTGGCGCTCACGCTGACCATCTGGAGGACGCGGCCCATCTGTTCTGCGATGCCGAAGAAGCGGTGGCGGAAGACGGAGAGCTTCACCGGCTCGATCTCTTCTGAAGAAGAAGAAGAAGAAGAAGAAGAAGAGGAAGGAGAGGAAGAATCAGGAGAAGACTGTTGTTGCTGCTGGACCAACACCTCTGGCTGGACGTCGATGATGAGAAGGTCTCTCGCTGGCGCGAAGCTGGCGGATGAGTTGGGCCCCACGACGATGGTCTGGGTCTTGTCGACGATGAGGGCAGGACCGCGGACCTTGGAGGCAGGGGATTTCTGGAGGGCGTGGAGGGTGTAGACGGGCGTGTCGACCACCCAGCCGAGAGATGTGAAGCGTACAGGACGTGTCTGTTCTGGGGTCGGCTCTGCTGCAACTGCTGCAGCAGCAGACAATTCCTCGTCACCAGCCACCACCATCTTCTCTTCTGCACCTTGGGTAAAGTACTGCCTCCCACTCGCGACAGCACGCACACGCACCGTATCGACCCAGATGGCCCTGTTCGCCGGCGTGAAGCCAAACTGTCGATGGTGCGTGCTCACAAACTCTGCCTTGGCCTCGCCGATCTCTCCATCCGCACAGGTCATGATGCTCGTCTCGCTCCCGTCGTAGCGCATGCTCAGGTACCTCTTCACCTCGACCACACCCTCCTCAAAGCTCCTCATCGACTCGTGGGCCCTGGCCGTCTCCGCCAGCCCGTCCATCTCGGCACGGATCGCCGCCCCGGCCGCGTCCACGTTCTTGTTGCACGGCCGCGTCTCCTCGCGCACCACGTCCGCCAGCCCGATCCCGTACGCCGACAGGATGGACGAGTACTTGTGCACGAGCACCTTTTGGATGCCCAGCATCTCCGCCACCGCACACGCGTGCTGCCCTCCTGCGCCGCCAAACGATGCCAGGTGGTGTGCTGCGGCCTCGTGGCCCCGCGCCTCGGTCAGGCTCCGGATGGGGCCGCACATGGCCTGGTTGGCTACCTGCAGGTACCCATCGGCGACCTCTTCCCAGGTGAGGGTCTTGCCCGTGTCGCGGTTGATGGCCTCGGTGAGCTGCTGGAACTGGACGAGGACAACGTCCCTGTCCAGGGGCTGATCGCGTCCAGGGCCGAAGACGGAAGGGAAATACTCTGGAATCAGCCTGCCCAGGGCCAGGTTGGCATCTGTCACCGTCAGAGGACCACCGTTGCGGTAGCAGGCTGGGCCGGGGAACGACCGCGCGCTCTCGGGCCCTACGGTCATTAGGCCGTCCCGCCAGCCCAGGACGCTCCCACCGCCCGCGGCAATCGTGTTGACGTTGAGCTGCGGCACATGGATCGGGATCCCCGCCGTCGTGGTCTCGAAGACGTGGTCCAGCTCCCCGTCGAACCGGCTCACGTCGGTGCTCGTGCCGCCCATGTCGAGGCCGATGACGGGCGTTCTCGTGTTGCTGTCGAAACAGGTCACCGCATAGCCCACGACACCACCCGCAGGACCAGACAGGATCGAGTGCAGGCCCGACACGGCAGACGAGGGCACTAAACCACCAGAGGACTGCATAAATTCGATCCTTGCACCACCACCACCACCAGCAGCAGCAGCAGAAGAAGAATTATTACGGTCGAGGAGGCTGGGGAAACCGGCCGTGAAGGTGCGCAGGTACCGCTCGATGGAAGGGGTCAGATAACCATCCACCACGGCCGAGTTGCCCCGGGGCACGATCTTGGACCGCGACGAGACCTCGTGGGAGAGCGAGATGTGCTCGAACCCGGCCTGTCTGGCCAGGTCGCGGATCTGCCGCTCGTGGCGGGGGAAGATGTACGAGTGCATGAGGCAGACGGCGACGGACCGATACCCTTGCCTGTACAGCTGGTCCAGGCGGGCGCGGACGGCCTCCTGGTCGAGGCTCTCCGTCACCAGCACCGTCTCGCCCGTCGTCCCCTGCACGACCTCGCGCACGGCGCCTTGGCTGGGGTGCTGCATCCTCAGCCGGCGCAGCTCCGAGTCGAAGCAGGTCGCCGGGATGACCCGCTCGGGGACCTCGAACACGTCTGAATACAGGACCTCGGGCCGCCGGATCGAGAGGTCGAACATGTAGGGGCGGGACTGGTTCCCTATCACCAGGACGTCCTGGAAGCCTCTTGTCACCAGCAGGGCTGTCTTTTCTCCGTTGCGCTCCAGGAGGGCGTTGGTGGCCACTGTTGTGCCCATCCTGATCCATTCTGTAGAGAGGAAGGGGGAAATGAATATTTTATGTCTCACTACTCCTGATCAATAAAGAGAGAGATTGAAAAACTCACCCACGTCCTTGAGATCCAGCTCGGTACCCCTGGGGATCGGCTGCCCGTAGAATTCCTCCAGCACGAGCCGGATCGCCTCGGTCGGTGCATCCTGGTAGTTCCTCTCATCCACCGAGAGGACCTTGAGGACGATGTCGGGTCTGCCGCGGACCTTGGCTATGCAGTCGGTGAAGGTGCCGCCTCGGTCTATGGAGATTCTGAGGGGTCTTTCTGTGGCTGCTGGCATGATGTGTGTGTATGTGTGTGTGTGTGAAGAGAGAGGTGGAGAGAGAGAGAGGAATGAGGGTCGAGGTGAGGGAGGAGGGAGGAGGGAGGAGGGAGGAGGGAGGAGGGAGGAGGGAAAGAAGAGAAAGGTAGGTCGTGATGAGTGGTGGTAGTATAGTCAGATTCCGTTGACTAAATATACCATAGAAGCAAGTCTGAGTGAGGACTTTGTGATATTGATGTTGAAAAAGGAGAAAGATAGAAGAACAAACACCAAGTATAGAACCGTCTTTTTGTTTTCCCCTCTCTTTCAGATAAATAAATACACATTGACCCTTCCTCCCTCTTCTTATTCTCATCCACTGCTCGGCCTCAACACCTACTCTGCCGGGGCGTTCCACCAGTCAGTCCATGGCCGCCAATAATGAAGGAGCCCCGCTCCGCTGCGGTGGTGGTCGTCGATAGGTGATCGGACTCAAGGGCCGATCCGGAGGCCAGAAGACCGGCTCGGGTTTGCCGGTCGAGGTCCGAGTCGGAACTTCAGATCGGTCACTTTCGATGTTTAGCCTGACTTGAGTGAGTATTTATTATTGTTGGGGTTTGTGTTTATAATTTATGGGAAGTGGTTTGGATTTTATTTGGATTTATCAAGTCTTAGGATCTGCTTGTTTGGTGCTGTTGAGTGTGCTCACTCTTTTCACACCAAACCTGGAAAAGGCATGAGAGAGAGAGAGAGAGAGAGAGAGAGAGGCAGTACTGCAGAGGCTCTTGACAAATATAATTATGCAAAGACGGTCACTCCAGAGACGACTCTATAATGTAATGTAGTCAAAGGGATTTCTCATTCCCTCGAGACTAATGAAATGATCTTTACAATTTTGAGCTGTGTCTCGGAGGACTGAGCAACAACCTTGGAGAGAAAATCCAAATAAAATATATAGGCGAATAATAATACCTAACGCAGCGCCATCTCGTTAAGTTTCATCATCATGGAACATGATCAGCTTCCGCGCCATCAGCCATGATTCGCGTGGGTTGTCTCAGCCGAGCAGCGCAACAGGTTCAGATCGTCATGTCCTAATAATTAGCATCTGGCCAACTGTTTGTTTGCTTATTTGTTTGTGGGCCACCAGTCGGAAGGTGCTCGTTCGCCTGCAGTCTTTCCAAGGCAGTTTGATGTTGATTATAGGATTGACTCGTCTCAAGTGTGGCATGCGGCGTAGGCATGCTAAATCCTCGACGACGGTGATGACGGCGACGATGATGAGAAGTAAGTGGCTGCTGTATTCGTAGCAGCAGAAGTAACAATTAAGCTTTCAAAAGCACAAGACCGCCAACGCCGTACAGTAGACCCAACCTGGGCATCCGAGCCCTCGAGAGTAATCAAACCATTATATATCTTTTAACCACAAATGTCTGGTTATCACCATGCTCCGTCTTTTCTTATCCTGACACAACTTCTCTCTCCCCTCCCTCAGCTCAGGGCCAGTCGATTCCCCGACTCCCACGAAAACCACCGGCTCTTCATGGACGCCACAAAGTCTCCTATCCGATCCGACGGAACCGAATAGAGGAAGAGGCCAAACAGGGCGACCAGATACCCAAAAAGCTGCAGGGACCCGATCGGCGTGCCCCATATCAAAACGCCTACGACGACCAAGAGGATGCTCTTGAAGATGCCAGACAGCGTCATGACGAGGCTGCTGGTCTTTCCGATCTGCATGTGTGTGCGTGTGTGTATGAAACTCTGGTTAACAAAAAAGAACATATCCTTAAACTCAACTCACTTTTTGTTTCTGTTTCCGTCTGCCTTCTCACCACCAATAACAATCAATGATGATCATCGGACTTACCAAGAAAACACTGGCCACATTCAAGCCAAACGCCACCATAGCATTAAACAACAAGATCGTAGGCCCGACCCGCACAAAATCCGCCACGTCAAACGACTGCATCTCGGTCAGGTACACGGTCACCAGGTTCATGGCGCCGCACACAGGCGCAAAGTAGTACAGGCTGACGAGCGGGTCCATGCCCTCCCCGTCGCCCGCGAGCAGGACCTGGATCATGACGAGGCGGAGGGCCTCGAAGACGAGCCCTGCCATCTGGTACCAGACGCCGAGCCAGCTGATGCGGATCTCGCCTACCGAGGCGACCATGACGCCGAAGACGATGAGGAGGATCTTGAGGAGGGCGGTGCGGGTGGGGTGGGCTACGCCCCATAGCCAGGAGACGAAGAGGACTATGACAGGGCCGCCGGCCTAGATCATTATAAAAAGGAAAAGGGGGTTGGCTCGTCAGTATTTTTTATTATAATGAAGAGGCAGGCAAGCAGGGAGAGAGAGAGAGAGAGAGAGAGGATGGGATGTAAATACTGACCTTGAGCATCTGTATAAAGGGCACGCTCAAGTACAGGTAAGGAAGGTTGCTGCAGACAAGGCTCCCGCTGTAGACGATACCAATGGGCACGACGGCGCGCATGTATTTTTGGCTCGTCATCTGCACGCTCTTGCGGCCGTTGAGGAGCCTAGTGGTCCGAGCCAGAACTTGTGTGGCGGCTGCGGCGAATAGCATGTGCCAAGCGGTCAGAAGTATAGCTATAAGTTGCTGTGAGTCAGTCAAACAGCCAGTAAGGAACAGAAATAGATTTTTCTTTTTAAAAAGAAAAGAGAGAGAGAGAGAGAGAAAACGAAAGAAGAAGGAGGAAGAAGAAGAGGGAGGAGGAGGTGGTGGAGGAGGGGTGAGGAGCGACACCAGTTGGGTTACACGTACGATATGCTGCAGTGTGGATGAATGGTCAGTAAAAAAGGAAAAATTATCTCAAGAGAGGGAATGGAAAGAAAAAAAAAAAAAGAAACTCACGGAAGCCAGCAGTATCTATTAGCCATTTGTTGAAGAGGATGGTCAGGTTGGAAAAGAAGATCCAGCACGCGATGTAAGAGGCCGGATGTGCGGTCGCCACGCTGCTGGTGGTGATGCTGGTGCTGGTGCTGCTCTGCCTCTGTGGCAGCAGCTTCTCTGTGATGGGCAGCACCGACATCTTGGAGCTGGGAATTGCCCCGGTAGGCATGTCGGAAGGTGGTGTGTGTGTGTGTGTGTCTGATTCGGTAGGTGTATGTATGATTAAAGAGCCAAGTGACAGCGTTGAGGATCCTTTTTCGTTTATTTCCTTTGGCAATGATGTTTTCCTTCAGGCGTCTGTGAACAGCATGAATCTTTGGAAATGATTGAAATGTCTCTTCTTTCGTAGAACTCAATCACGATAATGAAGAAAGGAACGGAAGGTTGGAATGCGAGAGGTAACGCCAAGGAGAAGGTCACCCGCCCCGGCAGGAGGAGGAGAGAGAGCACCTTTAGAAGGAGGACTACAGCCCAGAAAATTAGACTGGACTCTGTATCTCCGAGACAGTCTTTGCCTCTGGGTGTGGCTGCGTACTACCTTGCTCTCCGATCCAAGTACAAGATCGCTGGGGTAAACAAGACTGAGACAAATTTTAAGGAATGGCAAGGGAGGATCGGATGTCCGGGTGAGTAGTGAGAGAAAAACTCGGACTCGGATCAGGGAGACAAGCAGGAAAAGGCAAGAGAGAGGAGGGCAAAGGAAAGTGGTGTGTGCTTGGAGGGGGGTGGTCGACCATTTACTGTTCCCGGTCCTGAAAGATTACACACCGATTTTTTACCTGCTTGACATGGAGGACACTAGATTGGTTTTATCGTATCTCCGGTGGCTTGAGACTTACTACGAAGGGACGACCTTCGACAGAGCCCGAATGCTGACAGACCAGACAGGCGAACGGGCAAATACCAAAATAAGTGCAACGAAAAACAGCCAAGGGCTTACTCTTGGGGCCTTCTTTTTGGTACGCTGTAGTAAGTGGACCGTGGAGTGCATTGAGCTGAATCAGCCCCAAGCGACGGCACAGCCCCCCTCAATTGATTGATCTGGCGTTGTCGACATTTCACAAGGCATTGCTTGTGATGAGAGTGGCATAGAGAGAGAGAGAGAGAGAGAGGAGGTGGGGGTGGGAGTAGGAGGGAGGGAATATGTATCTGAAGATGAGATTCTTATATGTCTACCTCTTCTGTTTCTTTCTCAAACGGAGAGAAGGAAGAAGAAAGGGAAAAAAAAAGGATCTGATAGTACTGTACGTCAAAATAAACTTCCGGGTGGATCGGAGTGTGGTGGTTTGGGGATTTGCTTCAGGGATGGTAAAAAAGATTGATTGATTGAATGATTGCTGCAGTGTAACGACAGGGGTTTTGTACTTTAAGAGAACCTCCCCACTTGCTGTGTTTCTACTGAGTCTCCGTCATCTGTTCTATCTATCTATGCCTTGAGAGTAAGTAGGATAAGTCACGATGGGATGATCTATCCTGCTCTTTTGGCAGGGGGAATCTTAGAGCAAATGATCATGATACTATTATATGAGCCTCCCTTTTCTCTGTCTCTCTCTCTCCTTTTTATTTTTTAATACACTTCGCATGGACATAGTAATTATTCATTACTTAATTACTTACCACGGCATAGTACTTCACATAAGATCCGGAATAATGGTTCTACTCAATCCAACCATTTCTTCTTCTTCTCTCTCTCCTTTCACCCGCCACCATCATTTTTCTTTTGCCGTTGCTACAGATACAAATCTGTCTACTACATATGCATCTAGATCATAGACTACATGCAGGTGTCAGTTAGCAGCCATGGCAGTCCAAGTCCAGACAGGGGGCGGCACAGAACAGCGCTGCTACGGGTGGCTGAACGAATGGACTGGAGCGCTTCCAAGTATGTCCTTTTAAGGTTCACTGTCTCCTCCCTTGATAAGGAGAGAGGAGAGAAGATACTCGCGCAAGTCTCATTCTCATCCCCCCTCTCTCTCTTCTCGTCGAAACATATATCCAGGGGCCTACATTTGATGCGTCGTCCACATCAACCATCATGTCGCTGGTAAAGGCGTCCTCCAAGCGGCTGCGGGTCATGACAAGCAGGATCCCGTTCAAGGTGCCTGTTGGATTAGTAGCCCACAGCACGAGGGCAAAAGCTATCATAGCAGCCTTGACGCTCGTCTTCTTCTGGATCATTGGACCGCACACTTTTCAACAGCACGGAGCAGCAGGAGATGGAGGCGCCGTCGTTGTCATCGATCCGACACTGGAGGGACTCAACGGGGCCCTCGCTGTTGATTCTCGTCCTTCCTCTTCCTCAGCAGGAGGAACAGGATCGATAGCATCATCAGATCCGGTGGTGCTCAGCCCCGACGAGGCAGAGAGCTTTTGTTTCCACTTCCACCTGAACCCTTATAATGCTTCTGCCGCAGCTGAGGGTTTGGCGTCGTCGTCGTCATCATCATCGTCTCCTCATCGTCCACCACCACACCCCCCTCGACAGAGGAGAATATACGATCTGCTGGTGGTGACATCAGAGACCTCTGCGGACCTCCTCGAGCTCCGACTCGCATCCATGTACCAGCACATTGACTACTTTATCATCCTCGAGATCCCTTCTTCCGCAACAGCAGGAGACTCTGACTCCTCCCCTTCTTCTTCTTCTTCTTCGGATCCCTTAGCACCACCACCCTCCATCGACCCTCCAACCCTCCTCGACCGCATCTGGACTAGCCGTCTCTCGTCATACCATGCCAAGATCATCCGCCACACCTTATCCCAACACGCCTACGACTTCAAGCACGGCCTCGACCACGCAGCCACCACGCGCAACGCCATCTCCACGCGCGTGATCCCCTTACTAACAGGCACCCAAAAGGTCCAGCTGGGCGATGTCTTGCTCATCTCGGACGTCGAGGAGCTCCTGCGCCCCATCACCACGCGGGTCCTGCGCAACTGCGACATCCCCGAGCGCACGACGGTCCGCACCAGGAGGTACTGGTATAGTTACCAGTGGATGAAGATCGACGGGCTGGGAGCCAAGCCTGATCCTCTGGTGGTGGACCCGGAAGAGGGGGCGGCAGCAGCAGCATCACCACCGCTGCCTGAGCATCCTGATTCTGCTTTTCGATCCAGGAACAAGAGGAAAAAGAACAAGAAGGACGCAAAGGGGAACGAGTGGTGGCCGCACCCACAGGCGACCGTCTATCGGGGGGCAGACACGATTCTTCCTGATGATCTGCGGAAACAGCGCAGCCAGGATGAGTATGTGTTTGGTGATGGCGGGTGGACTTGCCACTTGTGCTATCCGACCATCACAGAGACGCTGGTGAAGCTGGGCGAAGGGGGTGTGATCTGGTATGATGGGCCTCGCTGGAAAGCTGCTGGGCGGGTGGTATCCAAAGTCATGAAGGGGATTGACCTGTGAGTTTTTTTCCTCTCTCTCTTCTCCTCTTGTCTCCAACCCGCATCAATTTTTCTTGGTTTTCTTCTTCTTCCTTTTTATGTTCCTTGATAGGATTAAAAACAAACCCCCAAAGTCCACCCCCGCTCAACACACTTCACAGCTACGACCGCACGCACCTCGCACGCATCGAGGCCAACCCAGACCTCCCGCCTTACCTGCAGGGCAACCCCCACCGCTACAAATGGCTCCTCGACCGCGACCCCCTAGGCGCCAACTTTGCCGACTTTGACCCGGCCGACCTGGACCGCTATTTCGCCCGCAAGAAGACGGTCGATGCCGAGCCTGACTTTGAGAGGACCCAGTCCGACGTCGACTACGTCCTGGAGAACACCCAGGAGGACAGCAGCCTGGCCCCTCCTCCGCTGCCGGGTCCTGCGCCCGCCTGGCGGGATGGGGCCGGGCCGCTGAATTTTGTGGTGCATGAGAATGTGGATATTGGTGGAACGCCCAACCTGAGCGACGAGGATCGGGACTACCTGGCGCAGATCAGAGGCGCGGCGACGAGGTTGACGTCGGAGGACATCGGTGCGCTGCAGCTGAGCGAGGAGGATAAGAAGTTTTTGGAGGAGATCAGGGGAAAAGACTCGGACCTGAGCCCGGAGGCTGTCAGGATATTGGAATCGCTCACGAGGGACTCGACAATGTGATTGTTCAGATTGGTATAATGGGAAAGAGAAGTAGAGAGCTGAGTATGGATTTATGTCAGGTAACCATTTTATAATCTACTGATGAATCGTGAGCACTGTCTTGTTGTGTTGTCAGGAAGGAAGAGGTGGCCTTTATCGTGCTGGGCAGCCTTCCAGTTCATGATTATACATGTTCCAGCTGCTGCTGAATCTTTGCAATTACAGCTACAGACAGACGAGTATCTAGAGGCTGCGTATCAGTCCCATTACATACGACAAACATTCATCAAAGACCTCCACATTTATTGTCCACTCATTCGCTATCGAGCCAGGGAGACGAAGGGTGCCCAAGTATCTCCAAACTCGAATCGCAGTTTCATCTCTTCTTTGCTCTGATGGCGACCAACTATGGTATATACATCACAGTCATCATATCTTGAGGATAAACTGGTGTCGAGTCCAGTGGACTCTTATCTTGAAGCACCAATTCTTCCCTTGACTAAGTACTTACATAGTCACTAGAACTCCAGCATACAGAAACAAACACTTGTTTGTATTGATTGCTAGACTCTCTCTGAGCTCACGCTGCAGAGGTTCAAGGCTTGTAGTACCTACTTGGATACTTACAGGAATAGTTGAGACTGGTAAGTTGGACATACATACTATCCATATTATTGCTATCAAGCATCCAGGTCCAGTCTCTTCTTGCTGGGATGTATCCCACAACAGGTCCTTCTTCTTCTTCTTAAGCAGCAGCCACATTCTCTGACCACCGAGAATGGCAGGCCAAGACCTAGCAGACTCAACATTGGGATGTATATATTCTCATCGGTGGGAAATGCATGGCCTGCAGGGTATAATCTTGTCATGCCTCTCTAAGAAGGGCCAAGGCGACCAGGAACAGGGTGAGGAGGAGCAGGAGGTGACGAGGTTGCCATGTGTAAAGCTGTAGAGCTCGGAAACCAAAATATTGTAGTTTCGTATTATCGAACTGGGGATTTTTGATGATGCCGTGCATGCTGTGTGTCGAGAAGTAAGGTCACTCTGCCCGATGGGTGTGTCTCAACTCGTTCTGCTCAGACCTGTCATGATCAGCAAAGGCTTCCATGCCACTCATTATCTAGGAAGAAGGGAAATAGTTTCAGGAGATCCCAAAGACAGGCTCTCTGGCAATATGTAGCTTCCCCTGCTGGAACGAAAAGTTGAAAAGAAATCAAAATACCATCCATGGTGCACAAGGCACAGTCCGGTGGCAGAATAAAAGGAACAGGTCAGGACTCTCTGCATCTGCGAATGGTACAAACAACAATAGAGCACCCAGAAACAAGAACTCTCTAAGCCGGGGCCGACATAAAAGACCTGGTAATAATTACCTCAGACTAATTACTGGAGAAACTTGGCCGGACACTTCATGCTTCCTTCAGTAGGCATGACAGATAGTGATGATCAATCGTAATGATGCATAATAAACGCATAGCTCAAAAGTATCTCTCAAGGAGTCCAGCAGCTCTTTTGCTCTCCCAGACTCCTAAAGAAGACCGAACAAACCTCGTCATTCCATCCGAGTGGCCTGTGGTGGCGAACTCCCAAGAACTGCGAGGCCGCAAAATCTCCCTTCTCCCTCTCCGTCTTGTGCTTATTTTTTTTCTCTTTCTCCAGCCTCTCATATCTCGTATACGAGGCCTCCTCCACAACAAAAGAGAGCAAGATAGCCCTTATCCCACCCCCTCCCCAGCTTCTAGCTTTCTTACCCGGCACACCCTGGTCTTCCTACAAAGAGCCAAAAAAAGGGATTCCCAGGATAACGTAGGATAGCTCCCAGCGTAAGGTCAAAGCGATCAATACGAGAAGGTTTCAAGACAGGAATCGGACCAAGAAAGGAAAAGAAAGAAAGAAACACAAACATGTCAGGTGATTGATGACCGACCCAGCCGCCCCCTCGCCGAAACGTATCATGCATGCATGCACGACCGGAAAAAAAATGAAAAGGGAGGCGATAGGTCTTTTTTTTTTTGCTCGGCCCCAATCATCCTTGACACAACCACGCCAGTCCAGGACATCTTACTCCCCTTCCCCGTTTATGCAGAGACCACATTGTAAGCTCGTACTATATGCACTTTCTCGGCGATCACGCGGGCGGCCAGCAAGGAAGATACATGCAACCCTTTTTGCTGTGGACACACTAGCCTGGCTAGTAGTCAGAGAGAAAGAGAAAACCACGAGAATCGTAAGTTTTTTCTCTTTTCTCTATTTTCCCGATGCTTTGACCCTCACTTCGTCCTTACGTCTAGCCTAGCGTACCATTCAAGCCAGCACGAGAAAGCCATCGAGGCTGAGCACCTCGTCACTAAGACAGGTCAGGTGTCCAAGTAGTCATAGCAAGCAACAAAATAACAAGCTGTCGCGTCCAACACCACGAGAATCCTCCCCCCCCCCCTCCCTTGGGCGTGCAGTGATTAGCAAGGCTCAAAAAGGGGGGCAAGGGAGCAGGAATACCAACCACCACATCGGTCGAGGCGGTGAACGAGATAGTATCGTCATCAAGCTCACCCTGTTTCTCCCCTCCCCCCCCCCCAAAGCAAGCCAAACAAGATTTGAGACCTCGCCCGTCTGTAGCCATCCAGGGGGGGGGATTCTTGATTTGTCCCGAAATGCTTTTTGAGCATTTCGACTGGTCATACGATTTTTCCCGCCGCCCCACGAGGGAGGGGGGGGGGTGCCTCCTTTCCTTCCAAGGCCAGCAGCAGCCTCGGACGGGGAAGGGTGGAGAGATACATGCATACCACACTAACCACTGACTGGACGCTTCAGGCATACATACATACATATGCCCAACCAGGGGAGAAGTAAGGCAGTCAAGTTATTTTAAGAAAGTAGGCTAGACGGACTGCAGCTTTGTTCTGTCCAATGGAGACCGGTGTTTGTGGGGAGGGGGAAAGGAGGAGGGCAAGACACTACATATGCGAGACCAAGATGAAGGAAGAGGATAGGAGGATGGGGGAGCCTGCGTGGGGGCCGGAGTCTAGTATGGGATCGAGGAATACGAGATTTCCTGTTTGCCCTGCCCTGCCCTGCCCTGCCCTGTCCTGCCTTGCTGACTTCCCGAAACCCGCCGCCCTTATCTCGTCCTTGCTGGGCTTTAGGGAGAAAGTTGGTACTAGGTAGGTTTTGTCTAGATAGGGAACGTCGTAGCGGGCGGGCCTGGTCCAAGTTGATGCTTCAGTCATGCCTCTTGTTGGACTGTCTCGGGCTAAATCGACTCTGGCTTGGTTGAGGCGGCTGAGAACAGATTCTGAGGGTGGACTCTTGTGTGGTCATTGCGACTGTAGTGTTCGCAATGCAAAAACTACAACTCCTCAGCGAGGCATAGCATGGGTAATACTGCAAAGCAAAAGAGACCGCAGAAGTTGGATCATTACTGCAGAGAACGGACACTGTAGAGAACGTCTATAGACTTTACACAATGAATTTGTCAAGTGTGCGTGCGAAAATGGAGGAAAAGGCTTTCTTTATTCAATTCGAGAGATTATTATTAACTATTAGATCTCCAGGCAAAAGCCGTCCAGACTGCTGGGAACACTGCTGGACCAAGTCGAAACCGACGTGGACCCACAGAGCCGCAGACAGGACCGTGACAATTGCCCACAGGAGATGGGGGGGGATCCGTGTTCCTTGAGTTCCCTGTCCAGAATAAAAGACGCGTGCTGTTCACCGTCCTGTTCGAACATTTTTTTTTTACTCCGCGCGCGATATGAAAACGGGTCGTTTGCCTTTTCCTCTTTCCTCATTCAAAGTTCAAAAAGCACAACAAGCGCACGACCATCTCGCACTGCCCCCCCGTGGGAGATCCTTCACAACAATCAAATCAACCACTGAAAACTTTGTGTGCACACAACGCCGTAGTTTGCCTTTCCCTCCTCCTCCTCAGCAGGATGAACCCTTGCTGTCGCACAAATCCGAAATGAAATTTTCGGAGCACAAAGTTCCTTCAGGAGGACCCAGGATAACGCCGCGCAATGCTGAAGTGGATCGCTCCTGATCCTTGCCCACACTCCCCTTGGGCCTCAGGCTTTCCAAGCCTATTTAAATCCATCCCGAGTAAACAATCCAAAAAAATAAATAATAGAAAATACAGTCGCTATGCAGTTGGGTATCATGATCATCAAATCCGTAAGGAGTGTCGTCTATGCCGAAGTAAAATCCGCCATAACTTTGGGAGGTGCTAAAGGAGTGTCTATGTTTTTATCCGTCCAAGCCGGTGGGTGAAAAAAAAAAAAAAAAGGAATGTCTATAGTGGGTATCTTTCAATGGTTGACAAAGGAGCGTCGTGTGAACAATCTTGCGAGAGTTCGTAGTTGGTAAATGGCGAACGAAAGAGCGTTGTCAAGTGTCGCAGGACAGGACACTTAAGTGTTCCGAGGCTTTGGATATTGAGTTGAGCGATCGTAGGTTTTAAAGGAGTGTTGTGTGCAATTGCGGCTGTCGGAAGAGAAATGCGAGCTGCAAGCTCAGCCATTATTAAGAAGACCATAGGGCAGACCATAGGGCGGCGGGGAATTGCGTGGTGAGGGAAGAGACCAGGAAAAGGAAAGAAAAAAAAAAGCAGACGCGATTGGAAGATCCTAAGGCGTGCTGCTCTTCCTGTCGGCTGGGTAGTAGAAGCTGGGTGGGGCAGAAGCCGTCGAGAGGTTGTGTCGGTGGTGATGAGACGAGAGATGATTTGGTGAGCCCGGCAGCGGAGACTCGGGAACAGGGAGCATGGAGAAACCTTCGGGCGAGAGGAAGGGGGATGCAGCTGTTGTCGAGACGGATACGGAGGGGGAGTGCCGGAACATCAGGTTCTCTGGCGGCGGAAGGGTTGGGGTGGTGCTCAAATAAGGCGAGTGCGTCCTGTCCAATCTGTCAATTAACTTGTTGCGCGCGTTGGTGGATGTGGCCCAGATGGACCTAGCTCCAGAGGCTGGATCTGGATTGGAGTGACGAACCCGAAGTCGTACGGCGCGCCCATCTGGGGCAGACTGCCGTTGTATCCCATGTTGCACGAGTTGAAGGCCTCGATGTTCTCGGTGCTGCCTGGCCCCGACAGGGACAACCGCAGGTTAGGCCCAGCGAAGCCCAAGCCGTATGAGCCGGAGTCTTCATTGTCGCTGTAGACGACTGGCGAGGTCTCATAGCTGAACTCGTCTCCGATGCTGGATGCCTCACACGTGCTGGACACGGGGCTGTAACACCCAGCCATCGGCGGAGGGATCTTCAGGTACTGCTGGTTGCTGTAGGGAGACGGCATGGCGACTGGACTGGGAACGCCCGTGACACTGCTCTCGGACTTCACAGACAGGTTCTCGGTGCTGTAGCTGAAGATGGGGTTGCCCGCGTAAGGGAGACCATCGGCCAGGGGGGCCGACGTCATGGGCAGGACAAAGTCCTCTTGGGAGGAGAAAGGCGACGGCGACGGCGTGAACCAGCCCATGCGAACGCGGAACTCCCTGACCATGTCCCTAGCAAAGCTCATGAGCTGCCGGGTCGCCTCAGGATACCCCTCAGCATCGTAGACGCTGTGGGACACCAGCCGCTTGTCAATCTCCTCCAGGGGGCCGATGGCCAGGTTCCCAAAGTACGCAGCACCAATCTCGGGGAACATGCGCTCCATGAGAACAGCCACGGTGTAGTAGTAGGCAATGACCACGAGGGCATCCGGAGACGCGTGCGTCTGGCGCAGGTGCATGACGGGCAGCCAGAACAGCCACTCTCGCAAGGGCTTGAGCCGCTCGAACTGGTCAGCCACGGCCATCGACTGGTCGACCTTGCGGGTGCCCTTCAGGAAGCTGATCAGCTGGACCACGAGTTTGGTGTCCTCTCGGCTCTGCTTCAGGTGGATCTCCAGCTTCTGGAGCTGCGCGAGGGTGTTGTTGAAGGCCTCGGAGTCGTCCTTGCCCGGGAGCTTCGGCTTGTGATCCGGGGAAGGGGAAGCAGGCGCGGTTGGAAACGTGATGGTCTCCGAGATGAAGTCCCCAAACTGGGACTTGTGCTTCCAGGAGCCCATCTGGTCAATGACCCCTCGGGTGCCCTGCATGTGCTGGGTCCAGCTTCTCCAGTCCGTGGCTTGCCAGGAGAGGACCATGGAGGCGGCGAGGATGGCATCAGAGTTTGCCTCGCAAAAGGCGTTGAGGGCCTTGCTGACGCCCATCAGTGCACGCCCGCGATGCTCGAACGCCATCTTGCCGACCATAGGGCATCCGGTGATGTTGGAGATGTGCTCGGCGGAGAAAGCCAGCAAGGCCTCCATGACGAAGCGGTGGACGGCGCCAACACCAAGAATACTATTGTAAAGTTATGTCAGCACAGGGAGACGATCGGCGTGTCACTGCACGGGAGGACAGATATGGAATTTGACACTCACGTGGGAATCTGGCGAGTCCACAGAGTGAAGCCGTTGGCACCCCAAGCGTTGAGCTCGTTGCTGATGGACGCAACATGGTGAATCAACCTCAGCTCCTCGACGGTGTAGTTCTCGGGCATGGGCGGGTTGACGATCTGCAGATCCGGGAACGGGAAGAAGCCGGTCCGGCGCCACTGATCGATGACAGCTTCAATCTCGGGGTCCCACAGCAGGTTGGCAGGACCATTGGGCCTGGCCTCCTGGATGGGGAGGTCATTGTACGGGCACCTGATCTTGTGCTTGGTACAATTCTTGCACTGCGGGAAGCTCTCGTCACATCTGATGTGACGCTTCTTGCAGGTCTCGCAGCCCTTGCGAGACTTGGTGTGGCTATAGAAACTGGTCAGCAACCTCCTTTGACGGTTGTCCGGAAATCAGCACAAGCGAGAGAGCACATACCTCCGACGGGGAGGACCGCCACCTGGACCAGCCATTGTTGCAGAAATTTGGTACGTGGAGAGTAGAATGAGCTATCTTTGTGTCAGCACGGCCGTGGCAGCTGTGGGATACCACAGGTCACAAGCTACAATAGCGCAACCATCGGAGCGCGGGAACCAAGGTCTGCTCACATAGAGATATCACTCGTGATAACACGGGTGATTTTTTTTTTTTTGAGCGAGTGTCTCTGTTAAAAAGAAAAAAAGAAGAGGTGATGGTCCAAGACCTTGGGGTTGAATATAGTAGTTGCTTCTGGGTAAATGCGAAGCAGGGAGAAAGATCCGAGTCGAAAGACTTGAATCTACAGAACCGAGTCGAGGGCCGGAGGGTTGTCGTTCGAGTCGAGATTGAGATTTTGTTGAGATCGGGCTATGGTAGATCGGAATGCCTCGATTGCATCGACGGTTTGGCCAATTAATAAATAAAGAGAAAGAAAAAAATACACAACCAACTATTCCTTCCTCTCTGACTCTCTTCCTGCGTGACTTCTCCAGGGGCGATAGCGAGTGGAAGAAGGGACCTTTGGGGAGGTCAAAGCGAATGTGGACAAGATCTGAGTGATGCTTGGATCTGGGAGGGCATCGAACCGGTGCACTCTCAAGATAGGGGGGGGGGGGTGAATCAAGGTGCTCTGGTTCAAGTTTGTGGCGAGGTCGACCAGGGCTTGTAGGACCGTGAGATCGTGGGCTCCAGCTTGAGATATACTGATGATGGTTACTCTGGAGGGCGAATGGGATCCGAGGTCGGCCAGGCGGTCTTTGGGGGGTTGTGATATCAGGTTGTTTTGTCTTGACAAGTAGTACGAGTACGGTGGAGTCCGGGTACAGGTGCTGTTCCTTGCCACAGGGTTTGGATGTGAGGGAGTAAATAAAATAAAAAAAGAAGAAAAAAATACAACAAAAAAAGCACAAAGCGAATGACAGGAGTCAACGAGGACTTCCTAAGGGTTTGTTTGCGTTAGCGAACGTGGGTTGAGTACAGCAGCAGCGCTGGATCGGGAGTTGGCGATGTCAGGTTTGGAGGATGAAATAAATGAGAGGAGGCGAGGGGTTGGGCTTTTGGTGGGAGGACCTGACAGTGTTAAATACTGGAGCCCCCGTTCCCAAGCCCTGCGGCCAACCGGCAGCCCAGGTCCCCCCAAGGGCCAAGGCCCACGCAGGTTCAGGAGCCCTGAGGAAAAGTGCGGATTTGGGGGTTGCTTGCTGGCCACTGGCCGCTGCCCCAAGCGCTGGCGCTCCGCCTCAGTAGAGCACAGTGCAGGTGGTGTGGGGTTCTCTTTTGGGGGGGGGTGGGAGGGGTGAGCGCTGGGTTGAATTTGTGGGCGAGTGGATTTTGAGTGGGGTCAGTGGACGAGTGTCAGGTGTGTGAGTGAGTACCATATTATGTGGGTGATGTGGTTGTGGGAGTGGGTGGGTGTGCCTTCTGGTTTGTGTGGCTTGCATGGGGTGGAGCCATGAGCCGTCAAGAATAGGTTAGCCCCGTTTCCAAGACGTGGTCGTGCGGAGCGCCGCATCTGCATGAGGGAAACGCAGCGGCAGGGATGGAGGGGGGGCATGAGAAAGAGAGGATCCTTGACAATGATGAACATAAACATTGGACAATGGACAATCGACATGGAAATCAACCCACTCTTGCCCATCAAGCCTGGTAGGAAAAGCCCCTTTTGCGTCTCCGGCCCCGACAGACCCGTTCACGGCACCGGACAGGGAGAGATATACGCAGCATTATTCCATAGTACAACAGTATATAGTATATAGTAGACTCCATGGCATGTAATCTGCTGTACTATGTAATGTACTATACTTTTTGGTACTATTGATAGGTCCTTCTTCCTTCACATGCACACCGTAATAGCCCCACTCGCTCCCTCTCTTTTCTCACCTGTGTACAGAGAGTATCCGATGACACATTCCATCTTGGCAGCTCACCATTCTAGAGAGCTAGAGAAGGTAGATGCGAATCGAGTGACGGCAAAAGGAGAGAACCTAAAAAGCATCAAATCATCAGATCAGCCCAGAGAGAATTAATTGCATTCTGTAAATTCTACTGGGCACGGTGCACCTGACTTTGGCTAAGCGAGGCGCTTGTTCCCTTTTTGGATGAGCGGCTGTGTCCCGCGGAAGTAGCACAGTACCAGAGTACCTATTACATAGTTGCATGTATCTCTGTACAGTGTGCAGCCTCTGCTACGATACATCCGTAGTAGTGCTTCCACTAACCCCCCCCCTCCCCCTTCCACCTGCCTGCTGTGGAAGGAAGGTATTTGCCATTACCCTCAGCTCATCCTAAGGAAGGAGGAGAAAATGTGGAAAGGAAGGAAAGTCCGAAGGGAAAGAAAGACAAAAAGAAAAAAAAAGTGGAAGAGGGAAGAACAAAGAGACAAGAATTCAAGGAAGGAATAAACCAGCACCAGGGAACGTCTCCAATCACTCATCTTCCACGCCAGATGAGAGCGGATCTCGGCACCGCCCTCTCCAACCAATATGCACTGTATCTGTCCTCGCTTTTTTTTTTTCTTTCTTTGCTTCTTCGTCCCCTCCCCTACAGTACATCCTCACGCCCCACCACCGACAAGAGGACCGCCTAGTCGTGCATTGATCTGGAGTCCTGGATCTTGTCAGCGCCTCACGCAATGCTAGCATATTCTCTTTGTCCTTTTCCACAAGAGGCAGCCATGGCCGATTCGAGCCTGTTGTTGCGCCGCACGACGACGACGACGACGAGAGCCGCCGCCGAGATGACACCATAATACCTGTTTGTGTGGGGGGAATTCTTTTTTGGGTGCATCACTGGTCGGCTTCCAGAAGGAGATCCCAATCTTCCACTGCAGCTGAGGCTTGCTGTCACCCGATTCTCCTCCGTCTCGCCGTGGCTTGCATGGCCTGGATCGGCTCGAGCCTAAGACAAGAAAAGCAAGAAAGAAAGAAGAAGAAGAAAGAAACAAAAAAAAAAAAAAGAGGACAAGCAAAGAGGTGGCACAGCATCCTTCCTCTACCAGTCACCGTTACTAGTAGTACATACAGCTACTTTGACCTGCAGTGGCGTTCGCTGCCAGACCTGTTTTGTCTTGTCACGGGATGGGCATGGATCGGCCCATGCATCTCAAGTCTAAGCAGCGCAACGTTAGGTTGGTAGCCTTCCACGTCTTCTTCTTGTCTCTCCAGCAGACCAAGCTAATATTTTTCTGGGGGGCGGGGGTTTTCTCTCACTTCTTTTTTGTTTTTTTTTTTCTGTTCTGGCTTTCTGGTTTTGGTTTTTGGGGGGGGGGTTTTTTTTGTGTGCAGGGGCCCGGTCTGCCAACTCTCATTGCTCGACATTGAGGCAGTGCACATCCCACATCTCCGGCGCTCCCCTGAATACCGTTGTTTCTGACGACCCTGGCTCCACCCGCACCATTACCATACGTTGCAGTATTATCCTCTATGCAAGCACAAGAAACGTTTCGTCGCCCTGGCCCCTGCTTCTCCTTGCGTACCGATCATGCTCTCATCAGCTGCTCGGCTGAGGCGGGTTGGCTGTGCGCATGAACGATATGGATGATGATGTGGGCATCAACAAACATTCACGGGCGCAGTAACTAGAAGGAGCCCATGCAGCCCAACGACTGGTGCCGAGCAGACCATGGTCAGCCCAAGTGGTTCTTAGCATGCAACCATGGCATGGCACCTTGGGAGGATCTGCAACAGGCAAGCCGACCCTGGCCCTGCAACGGCCGGCCCAGAGACAACATGGATCCTGAAAACCTGGTTCACACTATGGTAGTGTTGTCATGACCAGCACCGTTGACATCACCCTCTCCACGGCCAAACAATCCTGGAGGGCATCATCGCCTGTTTCATTGCTCTAGTACGTGCCATGGCACCATCTTCACCAGTCTCCCGCCAACATGCCGAGAACGGTTGGTTGGTCCCTCACCGCCCGGAGATCTTACTGGAGGGTTGTACAGCGCTTGGAAGGGGACCAGGGTTCACCCAGGAGTGCCTGGGACTTGATCTGAATAACATTTGTGGTCGGTGGGACAAACTCGTTACGCAACAGTCGGACTACTACAAGGCATACAGACCAGCCCGTCGGGTGCAGATACACCCGGCTCTGTCCCCAGACATGGTTTCCCACGGCTCGGCAGAGATACACAAGACTTATTTTCTTCTGGTGGCCACGGTTTGCTTGTGAGCTCGAGTGCCGATGGGGCGGCCGCTGCTGCCAATTTTAAACCAGGTCCTTCGGCACAGCATTAGCTCGAGAGCTTCTTGGTAGTGCCTGATCCCCTTGCGCAGTAACCACGCAGTAACCACGCAGTAACCAGAATGCTCATCTCCAGATAGAGTGAGCGCGCGAGCCTAAGCTTCTGGGGCCATCAAGGCGCTACCGGTGTAATGGTCCGATCGACAGCAGCAGCATTCAACACCAGAATTTAGCGTCGGGCATGACTTGGTCCCCGGAAATGCGAGCCATAGCGAGGAGATCATGACTTTGGTGTGGACTTGTCCCGAGAGCGACTCTGATGGCCACTCCAACAAACACCCTAGGAAGGCATCTCGACACTACGACGGTGCCGTGCTGCTAGTTATTACGTCTGTGTACCTAGCGCCGTCGCGGGGCCTCCTCGGCCGATCGCAGAGAAACGGCAGCTCTATTCTCCTCAGCCCCGACGTGGAGCCTCCTGAGGCTGATGAGGGGGACTCGGCAAACTTTTCGAAATGCTGACCCTCTATCTATCTTGATGGTGCAGTGTTGCGTCGGAATCTGTGACGAAATCTGTGTTCCGGAGCCTGAAGCAATTATGTCATGTGTCATGGAAGATGTATCTCCGGAGCAAGAGGCTCAAACCAGCGACCTGACCGCCGGCGATCACTTGCAGCTGTATGTACTGTGTGCGCTCTGAGGACCATTTCCCCAAAAACTCTACCCTGGCAATCCAAGGAGCCGTGCCGAGCGACCCGTCTTTTTTTCTTTCTTTCTTTTAAGGACCTTGAGACAACAACACTTTTTTCAACTACTACTAGCGCACTCACCAGCGGAAACCGGCCTAGTCCCAGTTTTTCAGGTTGACGACGTGGAGATCCCAGGTCGTTTCTTCCGGAGGGGTCGTGTGAATTCCCGCAAAATCGCGACATGCGCCCGTCTCTTGGGATGATCTCGGTCTCCGGGCCCCGTGTGCCAAAGCGCTGGTCTCCCCCTGAATTCCACATGGAGGCCCTGTGTCTCGAGGCACATCACCCCTGTCCAAGGAGAAGGGGGAGAGGGGGGGAAGGGGATATGGATGGCAGCTTGCTACCCTTTGGGACTGATGAAACACGCGTTTCTCGTGTCCAGTGATGATGGGTGTTTCGAGTTCTCGGTGTCTAACCTGACTTGACTTGGACGATGAACAGGTCGCAGACGGATCGGGAGAGGAGAGAAGCCATCGTGCGATTTGCTTGTGCGTACGTCAACGTGCATCATCAACAAATGTGGGCAGTGTGCAACTTTCCGCCCTGGTTCCAAAAAAAATAAAATAAAAATAAAATAAAAATGCTGGACCGGACCCTACCGAGCCCGGGCTGGCGGAGATGAGTTCCCCCCCTCCCCCCCCAAGACCCTTGGGCTCGGGACGCGGTATAGCTCCCGAGAGAAACAGAGAGAGAGAGCGAGCTCTTCATTTACACACCATGAATAGCAGCACCACCTGGCCAACTTTCTTTCCGACATGTGCCAGAGACCCATGGCCTTCAGCTGCAAGGTTCAGATAGGGGTGCCCAGCATTAACGCAACGACAGGTCCTCCTCGTCCCTCCCCTCGACGACAGCCGTCGCCGCCCGACAAAGCCGCGCACAGCACGACTCGTACGGGGCCGCAGGGCAATCTCGACCTGACCCAGCGCGCTTTGACAAGAGACGCGCGACTATTGGGAAAGGCCAGCAGCACCAGCTGGCCCGAGGCGACAGGGTCCAGCTCGGTTATATATCCACAATGACAATCTTGGAAACAACTGACCAGTGCTGCTCCGGGGGGGGGGGGGGGCAGCAAATATTCCAATTCCCTGGTTCGTTCCCGATCGGGAACCTGTTTGAATGGCACCTTACCTTATAGAACAGGCTTGCCGCCGTCTCTCGGCCTGAAGTGGAATTCCTGGGCAGGCCGAGGTTCCCATTTGGGCCTGTCCCCGACTACCATGGCAGTTTCTGCGTCCGGCTCAGCCACGGGAAATTTCGCTCCCCCTAGTGTTGGGTCCCCTGGATGTCTTTTTCTGTCTCTGTCTCTCTCTCTCCCTCTATTTCTTTTCATGGACGATGGAGGAGGGGTGAGGGGTCCCTAGACAGATATCTCGGCAAGCAAGGTTCTGCCGAGAGCAGCTGTCTCTCCCGTTGGGAGAGGCGGGGTGGATGGGTGGGTTGGACATTCATCATCATCACCGTGTTGGTAATATGATTTGCGCGCAGAGAAAACGCAGAAGACCACTAGACTGGAGAGGAAGGGGGGGTGGGGGGTGATTGCTTGTTTGTGTGTGTGTGTGTGTGTGTGTGTGTGTGTGTAGACTGTCTCCGCACTGTGTACATGGCTCGCCTTGGCCAGGGTACTCCGCGCGCCCCCCGTCGATCCTCGCACTGACGTCCTGCAGAATTAAGTGACCCCAAGGTATCCCCCGGCTAGGTCCAAAGAAGCCTAGAGGGCTTCTATTAAAAACTTTAACCTTCTTTGGCGTGGCAGCTTAGCGCCTTCCCTCGCCTTTTCTGTGGGCGCATCAGGGCCACCGGGCCACCTGGCAGCACACACACTTTTTTTTCTCTCTCTCTCTCCCTCTCCTCTTCCTGTCGCATTTTGTCTCTGTTGTTGTCCCTGCCTGGTGATGGATGATGGATGGCACAGCGCGCCTGGTCAGAAATCTTGTTCGTGTGCCAAGCCGCCCCTCCCCCCTCTTCCCCCCCTCTGGTTGGTCCCTTGGACATCCTAAAAATCCCCCTACGACCACCAGTTTTCTCACGCAACGTTCCATGTCTCTCACGGCGCCTCTCTCTCTCTCTCCTCCCTCGACCACCCCCCCCCTCCATTACTCACAAGCTTTTTGCTTTATTGTTCAGTTTATGACGTCCAGCGGATGTGACACATGGGACTTATGCACCTCGTTATCGCTCGTGGTCACCCCATCTTTCTCTCTCTCTCTCATCCCGTCTTACAAGTGGCCATGGTGTGGTGATGTCTGGTGCTTTTCTGTGCGTCCAGCGCGTTGACTGACCAACCAGGAGGTCGAGCACCTGTCTCAGGTGTGTAAGAAGGATGGATGGGGGGGGGGGGTGGTTTTTTTTCTCTCTTTCTTTTCTTTCTTTCATCCTGTCGTTTTGTCATTGTCACCGTCATCATCATCAGCAGCAGCAGCAACAGCAGTCGTCAGCAAGGGAGCCATCTCTACTCATGACGGCCACCCACCAAACAAAAACAAAAAAACAAAAAAAGGGTATTGTGGCATGACAGGATTCTCAGTTGTCTTGTCCCTTGTGCCTGAGACTGCTGTCCTGATCCTGCGACCTTTTGCCCGCATCGAGGAACGGGATGCGAGGTGGCCCCCCCCCCCCCTCTAGCCACGTCTCTGTTGTCAGTAGGATCCTTCTCCTCCACATCGATCTGACCACGCCCCGAGGGCCGACTCCTGGGGCCAATGTTTGTGAAGAGAGCCAGCCCCGTGCGTCCGTCCTCTTTGGCTTGTCTTTTTTCTTTCTTTTTTCTTCTTCTTTCCCTTTTCTTATGACGGCGGACAGCGTGTACAGCCAGTCGGGGAAACCCTTACAAGCTACCTACCGGGTATGTATCTCTTCAGCGGACGTGATTTCCACACCGGTCTGTCTCCTTGATGATACCTGGGCAGATAGATGATGCCATCAGACCGATGGATGCTACAAAGCACCAGTCAGTGGCAGCTGTTCTGACTAGTCCATTTCCTGGTCCCTTGTCATCGCCGACGAGAATCCGCCCGGCAAGGACGAGGCAGCAAAAGATGATGCATACCAACCAAACGCCTCTTTGTGTGTGGCCACGACAGCATAGCCTCTTGTCAGCTCCGCAACGTGACAGCCCAATAATCATGTGAGATCCGACCGACACAAGGGGGAGAACCCTCCTCCCCTTGTCCAGACAGATAGATACGTGATGATGGCTCGCGACTGGGTCCTAAGTTTAGAAGATCTGAGAGGATATGCCAATGAGAGAGATGGCTTCACATGCTACCCTGCGGGCTCTCTCCTGCGGTCGTCGAACCGGTCAGACCCAAAGGACGAATCCGAAGCTGTGTGGCGTAGGACATGTTGCATGCCAGATCGACCAATCTGTTGTTGTTGCGCAGGGCGGTGAGCCCACACCCCTTCTCCTGCAGCTTGGTCGGCTTACAAGCTGTACGCTGGCTGCAGACGGGATAGCGCCTGCTGCACGGCGATGGCACTATGCACGCCACCATCACCGACCGACCGGATCTGTCGGGAAACATCTCATGGCCCAAAGAGGCGGCCCTCGAACCTTTTTTTTTTTTTTTGCCGCCTGGACGGCATTCGCTACTTCGCGACAAAAGCGGTACGTCATGCAAGGTACTTACTTGGTTTAGGACGACGCGAGCTGCAAGGAAAGGAGAGGGGGGGGGGGGGACAAGATAATGCAACGACGGGACAAAAAAGAAAGAGAGAGAGAGAGAGAGAGCCTAAAATCGCATGCCACGCTCGTGTCAGGTAGAGCCGCATGTCTCAGAGCGGCAGGACGGTGCGTCCACCCCGACTATTGGCATGCAAGGCACGGACGTACTTGCTTCCCTGGCCGGGGCTGAAGGGAAGGGGGCTTTGACGCCGTTCGACGACGGACGGCCCTGCCGCGATCATCATGACGATCTCGCACCACGAACGGTCATCACCCGAGCGAGCCACGGAAGGGGAGAGCCAGTCATAATCAGGCCCTCTCTCTCTGTGTCTCTCTCGCCTTGTCTCTTTGTCTCTTTGTACTTGTTTCTCACCCTATCTGACATCCCTGTACGAGAGAGAGAGATAGTCGGCGACTCTTTCAGATGATGATGATCATTATGATGATGATGAGGATGAGGATGAGGAGAGGATGGTGTCGCTTGCAGCTGATGCTGAGTGATGATGCTGTGGTTTTCGGCCTCATCCTGGGGCGCACATGTCGACGGACGCACCACATGACAAGACAAAAAAAAAACACACACACAATCACACACATGCACAGATCAAAAGTAACCTGATTTTTTTTATTTTTATTTTTTTTCTTGCACAGCAGCAAAGAGCTCTCTCTCCCCTCCCTTTCGACATTAGTACCTTGGGGAAATGGGCGAACCCGGGTTTTTATGAGCAAATTAGCTAGGCGAGATTGAGCTTAGCCCTGGCTGCCAAATATAGAATCTGCTGGGACAATCAAAATGCAGAGCCTGTGGTTTCCCGACACTCATTGGCCGAGTCCTGTTTGGTCGCCACCCACCCTCCCCCCCCTCCTCCTCGCCTCTTTCCCTCTCCCTCTCTCTCTCTCTCTCTCTCTCCGACCTGGGAATGTGACGACCCCAAGGGCGGCGAACGAAGGGGAGGGTGTGGTGGGTATGGGTGTGGGTGGTAGTGGTGGTGAGGGTCGAGAGCCCCATGACGAGCACAAATTCTCCTGCCACCTGCAGTGATCAATCCAAAGTAAGTAAGCCATCTGACTGAATTGTCTGCGCCACCACCACCACCACCACCCGTCATGACCTCTTCCCCCCATGATCGTTGGAGATGGGGGGGGGGGGAACGGGCGGTGGGGAGAGAGGAGAGAGGAGAGAAGAGAGAAGAGCAGATAACGTGGTTTTCCTCAGCTCACACATTCCAAAGAAGAGAGACAAGCAAGAGAAAGAAAGAAGAAGAAAGGAAAGGAAAAGAAGAAGCTGACACATCTCTCTTTCGCCCTCCGCCCTTCCCCGTCTGCCAATCGGTGGTCTCCTCTCCTCCTTACCTATCTGGGGGGCCTCTTCTTCCCCCCCAGCGGCCATTGGAGAGAAAACGGGAACAGGGGAGCACCACCGAGAAAGAAAAAAAAAGAAAAATAAATAATAATAATTTAGCTGTGTTCCCGCGCCACGCGTTCCGTGCTGCAGACTATTAGGCTTCTGACCCCCCTCCCTCCAGCCCCCCGGCCCCTCCCCCCCTTCCCAAAAAAAAAAAAAAAGAATTTATGAACGGGCAGCAGCTCTCTCGTCGTCCCACATGGGGCTGACAAGAAGATGCCGTGCGACCAAACATGTATACCGGATTGGGGCTGTTGCAGTTGTTCCCGCAAGGGAGAGAGGGGGGGTGGGCGGTTGAACCCCTCCCCCCCCCCCAAAAAGTGTTCAGGAACCCGGGCACGAATTGGTTCCACCGCAAGAAGAAGCCTTTTAACTTTTTGGCTCAATGGCGCGGGAGAGAAGACGCCATCTAGCTAAAGGCTGTGTTCTTGGGCCCTCCTCCCTTCTTCGTGAGGGTCACGCGGTCGTCTGGTATTGGAGGAGGGAGGAAGGGAAGAAGATAGGATGGACGGGTGGATGGGTGGATGGATGGATGGATGGATGGATGGATGGATGGATGGATGGATGGGGGGATGGATGGGGGGATAATGTCTCGCCTGCACGTTGTCACTAGTCTGGATGGCCTGCATGTCTCTGGCCTGTGTTGCGACCGGGGCGGGTCGTTTTCTTTCTTTCTTTCTTTCTTTTTTTCTTTGCTGGGAGGGAGAGAGGGGAAAAAAGGACAAGAGCGCGGAGGAAGGAGAGGTTTTGGAGCGGCCCGTGAACCGACTTGTCTTGGACAATGCAATGTCTGTTCAGTGGCTGGCTCATGTGCCGGAGCAGGCCACAGAGAAAGAGAGAGAGAGAGAGAGAGGTACAGGCTACTTGGGAGAGGCTGGGCTGGTGTTTGTACCGCCCTTTCTTTTTTTTCCCCTTTCCCCTCTGCCTCGTCGCCTTTTTCCCTCAAGATCCAAACGCTCACACTCACCAACCCTCAGCCGCCCGTCCGTCCCTGGACCGTTTGGGAATCCCCGAGCTCAGCGCAATGGGGGAGAGAGAAGAGAGGGGGGGGGGGGAACGCGTCCTCGCCGACCAGGCTGGCTTAGCTCGTGATCGACATGGGCGTCGTTGCTGATCCTCCTCTTCCTCTTCCTCCTCCTCCTCCTCCACAACAACCAAAGGGGTCACTTATTGAAAAAGAAGGCGCAAGGGCACGTTTGACCAGATACGATGGGGTACACACCTCCTACTGCATTCTCGTGGGTGGTTGGTGCTCGGCACACACAACGGAGGGCCGGAGGAGGTGGGAGGGGGGGGGTGTGGAGGGTGGGAGGAGGGTTTCAAGGGCAAGCAAGTCCTCGGGGACCACCATGGTTGGGTTACGTCCATCCCGACTCGAGCCCGGCCAAGAAAAGGGAAAGAAGAAGAAGAAGAAGAAGAGAAAGAGACATGCATGTGTGCATACTTCCCAAGATGGGTTTGGCTTGGCCGCTCTTGAGGCCCTCCTTGCCCTCCCCGTATCTGTTATTCCCCTCTTACCCTTCCCCCCCCCCCTTCCTCCTTTGATGCAGGCGCGGGAGAGGAAAAGCAAGATCAGAGTTGATACGATGAGAAATTCTCCGATGTGTGTGTGTTTGTGTGTGTGTATGTCTTTCCGCTGCATGCACAGCCTGGTTTCTTCTTCTTCTTTGGGATGACGCTTATTGATTGCTTCTCTCGCGCAAACAGATATTGGGAGATGGAGAGGGAGAGAGAGAGAGAGAGGAAGGGTGCTCCTTTTTCGGCCGCCAGAACGGGTTCGGTAGTGCACCTTGTCCAAGTCTCGGACAACAACAAGGGAGTGTGGTCTCCTTTTTCTTCCTTTCCCTTTTTTTTTCTTGCTCTTGTCTTTTCATTCGTTTCTCACTCTCAGCCTCGCAAACAACCCCTGCTAGACTTGAGGTTATTATATCTTCGGCCGCAAGAGTAAAAGGAAAGTGTTTCTCTTTTACCCTGTGGCGGGCTCTCTGTGGCGTCCCCCCCCCCCGAGAATCGGGGATTCCACCACCATAAGAGCTGAGATAGACATTCTGCTGATCCTGTTTTCTCCCCCTCCTCCCCCCCCCCTTCTCTTCTTTCTTTTGGGTTCTGAACTAAAACTTGACCCGAACGCTTGGTAAGAAACGTGGACCCCGAACGCCCGCATAAAAACGTCTCTTGTTCTCTCATTGGCAGTTTTCTTCTCTCACACCAGCGTCCCAAGGTGGCAGATGTGATAACTCATCCCTCTTCCCCAAGCCCAAAGAACCGGCGCGGCACAGCGCAGTCCCAGTGTGAGCGTGGCCTTGTGTGGCTCAGCCCTGCAAGGCTGACAAGTCTAATTTCCCACCCACCCCCCCCCCCTCTCCTTTCTTCCTTTCTCCCCTTCCTTCCTCCCTCCCTCCCTCTCCCTCTCTCTCACCCACACACACACACTTCCTCCCCCCAACCCCCCACCCCCCATGTTCCCAGCCAGCGAGCAACCCGAATGCGTTTTCCCTAATCCAGGAAGACATTGGATGCTGTGGCTGAGCTGATGATGGGATGGGCCACGTCATTCTTATGCAGACCCGCCCCCCCTTTTGTTTGTTTCTACTGGCCCGGACCTACAGAGACAAAAAAAAAAAAAGTCTGTCCATCGAGCCGCCTGTCCCCCCCCCCCCTCTCCCCATCTCCCAGTTAGCCAGCCAGCCAGCTCCGCTATATGGCTCATTTGATCATTCACCTTATATCCAGATGGGAGAATTCTAGAGGGGGAGAGGGAAGCTAAGCAAGCAAAAGACGCCCTTTTTTTTTGGGAAGGGGGGGTAGTTCCTTTCCCTGAGAAGGATTGTTTTGGTGTTTATGGGGTTGGCCCGCGGAAGGGGGGGGGGGAATTAAAGGGGAAAATGCACACCCAGAGAACACTATGCTATCCCTCCTCATCCCCTATTATCCCTTGAAAGAAAGGAACGATTTTAGTTTATTTTATTTTCCCCACGTTGGCCCTTTTCTTCTTCTTTCTTTTTTCTCTTTCTTCCCTTCTTTTCTGTCGGGGTAAACAAATCGGTTTGTCCAGCAAACCCCCCCCCCTCCCCCCACCAGCCAGGCAGTCAGCAAGAACAAAAGCGGAAAGAATAAGAGAGGGATCACAAGAAGAAAAAGGGAAGAAGAAGAAGAAGGGAACAAAAAAAAAAGAGGGTCTGATTGCTTATGTGCATTGCTGCTGCTGCTGCTGGGTCCCATGGTGGCTGGCTGGCCCAGGTGGAGGGGAGGGGAGGAGGGGGGCTTTCGGTTCACTTCAGATGCCACACACCACACCCGCACGCCCCCCCCCCCCTCTTCGTGTCAACCTTCCGTCGTTGTCTCCTCCGCCAAACAAATCGTGGGGGCCGTGAAAGGGGGGTTGTGTTTGTGGCCCCCCGGCGGGCGGCGGGTCGGAGGAAGAGGAGGAGGCCTCGGTGCCAGGCGTGAATATACGGTTGGGTTTCCCTTTTTGTTTTTTATTTTTCTGAGTTTGTGAGTGCTATTTTTGGGAGGAAGCGATTTATATTAAAAATAACAAAAATTGGAATTCCTATCGTCATCTACAGGGTGTGTGAACCTTTCTTTTTTTTTCTTCTTGCGTTGTTGGCACAAGAGAGAGAGAGAGAAAGAGAAAAGGAGGGTGGAAGACAGGTGAGTTAATTCCATATCCATTCCTGTGTGTTCTGGGGTAATTCTTTTTTTTTTTTTTTTTTTTTTTTTGGAAAGATGGCAAGGAACTGCTATTCTCTCATAATTTTCCTCAGGATCCATAATCCTTTTCGTCTTCCCCCTTCCTTCCTTCCTGCTGCTCATATTTCTATTATTTGAACCCTTTTAATTCCTTTTCCCCTCCGCGCGATGACTTGCGCCTGGATGGAGTTGTTCAGGTGGTGGTGGTGGTGGCGGTGGTGGCAAGCCCTCTTCCTCCTTCCACCGCCATTGAGGTTTGGGGTTGAACTCCTACGATCCCCCCCCCCCCCCAGCTTCGCTTCATCAGACCCAGTATCCGACAAGCCAACGCCCCTCTTTTCATTTCGTGTCATCTGGTCTGCAGTCGGACGGGCAAGGAGAGAAGGAAAGGGAGACAGAGAAGTTGGAGCAGTGGACGCAATAGTCTCGAGAGTTGAGTGAACAGGCTTTTTGTTTTTTCTCTCTTCGGAAAAGGAATGATCTTGGTTGGATAAGAGAGAAGAATAGTCACTTAGAAATCAAAACTCCAATCTTCACATCATATCCGACAATGGGTATATGATTATTTCTCACCTGCACCCTTACCACACAGTCCAGATAATGAATATACACAGCCGCTTCTTGAAAACACAAACAGACACATGTGACCGCCCACCCTTCTGCAGACCCTCTGCGTTCGCTAAGTATGCTTCATGATGCAGCGTGGTGTAGATGCATGCAATCGCTCCTTGAGAAATATCTCTTCTCGATCCTAGCGGGGGGGCCCTGGCTGTCTTTCTCTCTCTCTCTCTCTCTCGACCATCCCTTTACGCCCACTCGCTCATCGTTAAATGATAAAAGAAAAAGAAAAGAACACAGATCCCTCGCCCATCCCTTTTTTTCCCCTTTGCCCTTTGCCCTTGCCCCTTGCTCCACGTCCAAACCATGTCACTCCTGGTCCGTTTCCCACCCCTTTGCAAAACATGCCCGCGCTCAGTCGTCCTGGAAGAAAACCCTGATGCATTATAACAAGAACAACGAGCGAGAGATTCATCCTCCCAACACCTCGCCATGCGTGTGATTCACGAAGCCTCCCTCCCCCCCCTTTGTTTCCCCCACACGTATATATATCCACGAACACCGGCCCAAATTTGACACAAAAAGAAAATTAAAAAAATAAATAAAATAAAACAAGACTTCAGACTGAATTTGACAGGAAAGATGAAAAGAAGAAAAGGAGAAGGCGGGAGGAAGGGAGGGCAAGCCCGCCCGCCAGCCATCATCATCATCATCATCATCATCAATCGTCATCATCACATGACCAGGCTGTGGTTTATTGCAGCGCAATGTTGACCTCCTGTGCAACCAGTCCATAGATCCAGTTGGCCTCGGTGGCGCTGCTGCACTGGAAGCACCACTTCTTCACCGTGCCTGCCAGGCCTCCCGTCTTGGGCGCGACGCCCACCTTGTTCTCCTCATCACGCAGATCCTCCCACACGTTCAGGATGATGCCGCGTGTGCCTAGTCGTCCGAAGCACTTGGACCCGAGCACGACATCCAGAACGATGATCGGCTTGCTCTTCTCGGGGTCACTGTCGCCGAACCGGAACGTCGTCTTCTTGGGGATCTTTGTCACGATCACGCGCTTTTCCATCCCGTGCCGGATGCGTAGTTCCTGTCTCATACCCGGCGGCGGCCGTGTGATCTGGAGGTTGCAGTTGCCGTGGTCTTCCCACTTGGTCGGTGTCACAAGCAGGTGGCAACGGATCTTAAGGTTGTCACTGCCGAGGACCACAGTGCGGCCGCTGCTGGCCTCTGTCAGCGAGATGGATGGCGACCGCGGCGGTGTCACGTTGCCAGAAGAGGATGAGCCACTTGTGTACAGCGATGCGGCAGCTGTTGTGGGGCGGCTCATGCTGCGCCGGTCCACAGAGGACTTATCAATGTTGAACGACGGGCTGCTGCCGCCCGTGAGACGCCTGAAGAGCGACGGCGCAGACGAGCTGGACGACGTGCCCTGTGACTGGGACACAGACTGCGACGGCGCGCGCGTCGACGCCCGGTAGCTGTTCCTCCTACCAAACCAGCTACGGTGGTGGCTGCTGCTCGACTGACCGTCAGGGTCGTCCTGGGCGGTCGCATCCGGCTGTCCGAACGAGCGGAACCGGGCTTCTTCCTCAAGAGCCTTGTACTTAGCATTGTTGAGGCGGGCCTGGTGGACAGCCGTGTAGAGCGTAGACCCTTCCTTGGTAGATGTCGCCCGGAAGCGGAAGATCTTGCCATCAATCTTGGCCAGCTTACAGTAGGGCCGGACGGGAGAGCGGACCTCGAGGTCAATAACCGTGCTCTGCCGGATCATGACGATGGGTGTGAGCTCGAGGGCAATCAGCGGCTGCATACGCGACAGGTCTGCATCACCGCCAAACTCGGAAGACCCTGATGAGTTCAGGGCCCCGGTGCCTGACACAGGATGCATGGACAGAGGATACGCCTCGATCAGGCCGGGCGTGACGACAATCGAGCATGCCTCGTGCCATGCGTCTCCCCACTGCCCCTTCTTGTCGGACCAGTACGATATGGTGGCGATCGCCTTGACGGTGTACTCCGGGTCCTTTGCGCCTCCGGGGCCCAGGCGGCCATAGAGACCAACCTGGGAAGCTGAGTGGGACGGTGTGATGCTGTTATCGGACACAACCGACTCCACGCCTGATACGTTGGACGACGCCTCCTTGATGCTGATGGCAGGCTGCGTGTCGGGCACGTCAGCCTCGTCCAGCTCATCACTCGACGACTCGACATCGGAGGCCGAGTCGCTGTCCGACTCTGACGAGTCAGAAGAGACGTCCGAGGGGCGGTACTCATGCTTCAGCGGCGAAGATCCACGTCGTCTTATGCGAGCTGCAGGGGCCAGCTCGACGGGGGGGTTGAGAGGCGCTGGCTTGCCAGTCGACAGAGTGCGGTGCACAGGGGGCGGTGGTGCGCCGTCCTCACGGAATGGCTTGCTGTTGGGGGGCGACTTGGTGAGCTTCTTGGGGTCAGGCCGCATATCCTCCCGGAGGGGTGTGGTCTCAGGCCTGCTCTTCCTCTCGTAGGACTTTTGCGTGGGCGTTCGCTCTGGGGACGGACTATGCTCAAAGGAAGACACATCCGCTGGCGGCGTCCTGGGAGTAGACGGGGTGCTTGCATGCCGCACATGGTAGCGGCTCGGTGTGCTGGATGTAGTAGCAGATTGCTCCTCTGTCGCGCTGACTGTTCGTAATGGGGCCGGAACCGGTCCCTTCCGGTGAGGCTTGGCTGGTCCAGTCCGCTCGCCCAGGGGCACATCGGATTCTTGACGAGGTGAGGAAGACGACGACGACACCGACGGACTGTCCTTCATGGTGCTGTGGGTCATCGGCGGCGGCACCGGTGTCGTCCCGAGCATGTCTAGCCAGTCCAGGACTTGCTCGTCGAGGTCGGTCGACAGGGTCAGCAGCTCGTACCACTCCTTGCCGTTGTGCCTGCCGCGGATCATGAGGACGAGGACACCAGGATGGTCACCCCTGCGGGCGGAAATGGCTGACTTGGGGATGGGAGGGAACATGAGACAGAAGCGAGCATGCCCGGTGTCTCGGATGAGGACATCGCCTCTGTCCGTGGGGTCCTTTGGCTTGTCCCGATAGATGAGCTCGACCTGGCACTCGAGCCTCTGCCCGTTGGAGTGGCAGAGATCCATGGAGAAGAAGTCCTTGGCGTTGACCTGTCGGCTCGGGTCGATGAGCACCCCTTCCATGGGCTTCAGGTTTCGCAGATCGGAGCAACGGCTGGTGTCTGTGTTGCTGGCGTCTTCATCCGTCTTGCGAGCAACTTCTTCACGGTACCGCCTGCGGGCCTTCTCCTGGAGGGTCGTGAAGTCGTTGATCACCAGCTCGAGTTCTGGATGTCTGACGCCGACGGCGCGTGCGCCCCTCAGGAGCTTCAGGAGCCCCCTGACCCGCGTCAGAGGTCTCGTCAAGAGGCGCTGGAGATCGACCGGCTGGCCCTCGGTGTCCACGACATCCCCAGCCGCGTTGCGGGGCATTGCATTGACCAAGGAGTCCTCGTCGTCCATCCTTCCTGGAGCCGGCGCAAGGTTCACGACGATGCCTTCAAAGCCCAGCCGCCACGCATCTAGATACTTGTCGTACACCGGGTAGGCCGTGAAGACCCAGGTGAGGATCCTGTCGACATCGTTGAGGGGCGCCCACTTGTGCAGGGCCTTGAGCTTTTCCAGGGCGACGCCCATGTTGACCACAGCCTTGCCGAGGGTGTCTCCTCGCCCATCTGCCGACGAGGAGAACAGGTCCGTCGCGTAGTCTCCCCCGCTGTGGACAGCCTTCTTCAGCAGCACGGGGATCGCGCCGTCGACCAGGGTCTTGAGCTCCCTCCGGTAGAGGTCCTCGTCGATGGAGAACTCCTTGAGCAGATCTTCCACGGTTACCCTCTCGAGGTTGCTGGTCCTCCGCCGGAGACTGCTGGTCGACTTGATACTGCTGGCTCGGACGGGCCCATCATTGTCCGGAAGAGACAGGACAGAGACGAGATCCGAGTGTTTGGTCAGGCGACGCTTCAGCCCAGGCCCCCTGTTTCTCCGCGAGATAGCACTGGACCTAGTAAGTGCCGTCGTCTGTGTCACGGTAGATTCTGAGAGGACTGTCATTGTTTCCGACCCGACGGTGCTCTCCGACCCCTCCGAGACGATGGTCGATAATTCATATTGCCCGTTTGTCGGTGGTGGCCGGCGTCTAGGAATGGCTGGCGTCATGTATGGCCCCTCCGTATCACTACTCACATCAGTAGTGGAAACATAGGAAGATTCTGGTGACGGCGATCGTCTTGGTGGGTCGACTGAGCGGACATGAGGATCCCCCTGGTCGTTCCGCTCCACATAGTCCGTGTAGCTGGACTCCGAGTCCGTGTCCGTGTCCTGGTAGCTGGAATAAGCCTTGGTAGGGATCTTGTGTCCGCTGGACTCTCCCCTGAAGAGGTTGTTGAGGGTCTCGCGGAGGGGCGTCTTCACCGAGGGCTGCTTGAAGGAATTGACCTTGGTCGCCTTGCTCCTCTTGAGCCCAGTCGGTATCTGGCCGACCGGCTCGGAGGGTTTTCTCTGCGCCTCACTCTGCAAAGGTTGTCGTCCTTCGTCTTCTTCTTCTTCTTTTTCTTCCTCTGCTTCTCTACTGACGCGCGGAGGAGGTTCAGCTGGATCCGCCGGAGTGGCTGCTGTCTTTTGCGCGATCTCGGCGGACGCGCGCCTGCGAACATCCTTCTCCCAGTCTTTCTCGACCGCCTTCCCCTTCGGGGCTGGTTTCTCGACAAAGGGGTCGACGGTCCCGTTCAGCCACTTCTCGATACTGGGTGGCTGGTTCACGATAGGCTTGGGCGGGTCGACTTTCTCGTGAACGATCTCCTTGGCGCCCGTCATGATCTTCTTGAAGGCGTTGGGCACCGCCTTGAAGCTGCTGGTGTTCTTCTGAAGCTTGGGCCGCTTGAAGTGGTGGTGGTCTGCGCCGAGCGGCAGATCAAGCTCGCTGAAGGCCGAGTTGCCGAAGGGAATGTCTGCGAGTGACTTTTCCGGGGCGCTGGACGGCTTGTCAGAGTCGTGTTGAGAGTCCGACTCGTGGCTGGTCCATGACCCCTCGTCATCCGAGCGGGTGATCGATGTCTCGGTGGCTGTTGGGGCCGGCGCGGTGGCGCGACGCATCATTCGCGCGGGTTCTCGGGACTTGGACTTCCTAGTAGGAGTGTCTGTTTCCGGGTCTTCGGTGACGATGCCGTCCCTTCCGGTGGGCGTCCGCTCGCGGTCTGCACTTGGCGCAGGGGCCGTCTTGTCCCTGGAGGTCTTCCTTGGAACAGCACGAGGCTCAGGGCCCGGCACCGGGCGGACTCGGATGCCGTCGTCAGGCAGTGGCGAGGTCTTGATCGGCTGGACACGGATCCCATCGTCCACGATCACGGGCTCCTTTTTCCTGCGGGTAGGTTTGATGCTCAACCTCTCGTCGCCGCTCACGTGTGGACTCGCCGTCCTCACAGCCTTGACCCGGATGCCATCGTCCCCCGAGCGACTGCTACCGGTGGCCCAGGTGCGTGCGCTGCTCCTCCCGTCGTCTTCCACCGTCACCGTGATGAGCTCTGGACCCCGGCCGTTTCTCACAGCCGAGCCGTCCTCCTCCACTGTGATGGTGGCCCCACATCTGGTGGCGTATTCGCGAGCTGGTCTGGGGTTGTCTGGTATCTTGGGCGGCGCCGGGGACTCGGGGACCTCGACCTTCATGGCCCAGTCCTTGACCCTGTTCTGCATGGGCAGTGGCTTGTTCGACTTTGGAAAACCCGGGCTGATCTTTGCGCCCGGCACGGCAGGTGCCTTGGGAGGCGTGTTGCCCTTGTTCCGCTTCATCCAGTTGTCGTCACTAACGATTCTCTTCTTGGGCGGGGCTTTGGGGCGCTCGACAGCGGGCGTGGGCTCCTTGGGCGTCTCGTCCCTTGCCGTGTCGGAGCTCTTTTCTGCAGGTGGTGATGTCCTGGGGGCGCCTGCAGACTTCCGCCTCTGCTTCTCCCTGAACTTGATGCGCACGCGGTCCTCCTCTGTGACGCTCTCCTCGTCGACCTGCACGGCGACCTCGGTGGGCTCGCTGGCAGCGTCCTCGGGGTTCCCCGCCGCCATGGCTGTAGCATTGTTGGCCTGCCACTGCCTCACGCGAGACTGCACCCCGCCAGGCCTCTGCACCCTGCGCACGGCGTCCTGGCGCATCTGCTGGCGCAGTTCCTGCCTCACCGCTGCGGTATCGACACTTTTCCGGCGGGCAGCCGCCTGGCGCGCAGGTGATGGCCGGCCGAGGAGAAAATCACCCAGCAGGCTGGGCTCGACGGCCTTCTTGGTCGGTGATTTCCGGACCCCAGCGCTGGGGCCGCCGGCTGCGGCAGGGGCACTCTTGGGAGTCTGTCCGGCGGACGTCTTGCGGTTGGCGGGGGTGGCGACGCCATTGTTGCCAGGTCGCTTCGGGGCAGGAGGGGTCTTGTTTGCTGCTGCAGAGGCCTTCCTCGGGCTCGTGGGTGGTTTCTCGTTGTTGCCCTCATCCGTTGATGCTCTCGCAGGGGCCATCTTCTGCGGCCCAGAGGGTCAGTATCATACAGACGTAGAGAAACATGATTGATTTTTATCCCATGCTCGAGCAAGCAGAGTAAAAGAGAGAGAGAGACAGAGAGAGGCCAGGCCCAAAGGCGGGTTTTGGGTTTGTACGCACCTAGAAGGCCCACATGCTGCTGTCGGGTCTGTGCGACAAGGCAGGGCGACAGCGAGGATGACCGAGTCGAGAAGCTGGGACGAGTGACGGCCGTGAAGAAGAGGAAGAGGAGGAGGAGGATGATGATGATGCCGCCGATCTTGAATGATGTTGAAAGAGGGTACGCGAGGCTCTTCTTGCTGGTAGGGTAGAGGGGAAAGGGTTTTGTTTACAATGCTTCTGGAAGCGGAAAGTATCGGCGAGTCAAGAGAGGGATGGGCAGTGGAATGAAGTGCGGCTCGTTCACCACCCAGGTTGTTGTTTGGGCTTCTGATGAACCCCGAGAGCTTAAAAACGAATCAGGACTGCAATGCTGAGACAGATGACAAGGACAGGCGCTGGTGGTCGGACGAGACGATAAGAAGGACTCGAGGTCTGGAACTGTCTGCCATGAGGAAAAACGTTCGCTGGGAGGGAGTGTGGTTCGAAACTGCAACGAGAAGAAGAAGAAAGATCAGGTTCTGGAGAAGAATAGATGATGGAAGAAGAGAGCCAGCCCTGCCAACCCAACAACAGTGGCTTCCTCCTGTACGGGTTCACCTTGCAACAACTTCTCCGGGGGGCGCCGTGCAGGTTCTGTGCTGTTGCTATTACAGGTAGCCTGTGTGGCCCTGGAGCCAATGACAGAGCTTCAGGCAGGGTGGGTAAACAGAAGCCCATCCCCTGTCAAAGCGGCTTAGACAGGCCTTCCCTAGGGATCCCGGCAAATCCCAGCAAATCCCAGGATCCCTCCCAGGATCCCAGGGGGCCCACCACCTAATCGTGCTTGCATGCCCACCAAGCAAGCAGCCCAGGGTTTAGGGCCTTCTTTTTACTGGACCTGGTCTAACCTGGCACGCCTGGCTGCCCCCCCCCCCCAAGCTTAAGGTTGTTTTCCTTTTCCCCTTCCCAGCCTCCTCATCCAGTGCGAGGGGATCCACTTCCAACTTCAGCATCATCATTGAATGTTTATACTTTTATTCGTTCATTTTCCCTCTCCTCTTTCTCTTCTCTATCCGTAATCTCCTGCCTATCTTGAACAAGATAACAACAAGAAGAACAAGAAGAAGAAACCTGGGGTGATAGAGACACACAAACAAACCAAGATGAAGTCAGGATTCATCAGCAGTATGACGAACCAACAGGAGCATGTCATCATGGCGTTTGCCCTGCCCTGCCCTGCCCTGCCCGGGTCAAGAGGAACTCGATGAGGGGCACAAACAACAACAATCAGCAGCCACTCGTTCAGAGCACACACTCAACCTCGTCCTCCTCATGATCACCATCACTGCCCACTTCCTCCTCCACCTATTCAGATCCTCTTGTACCACGTGTTCTCAAGTATTGATTTGCTATTGATTTCTCATTTATTTTTTATTTTTATTTTTATTTTGGTCTCTTTTCCTTTTATTTGCGGGCGAGAGGGGAGGGAGGGGGGTTGCCCTCTCTGATAGGTAACCAGTAATTTCCGGTCTTCCAAGGCCAGCCAGCAAGTTTTTCGTCTTATATCAGCCGCCTTCTATAATATCAAGTCCCATAGTGCTGAACATACTGCGACGCTATTATCGATCGATACGTGCTATACCTCATTCATTCACAACCTTTGGTTTTATTCGCGCATATCAGCTTGCATCCTCGCAGCCACATTCCCTCAACACACACACACAGACACACACACACACACACCCTCCTCTCACGGCAGATGACAGCCGAAAGAGAGAGTGAAACCCCGAACAAGGCTGGCCGTCGCGAGAGAGTCCCTGATGATCGGTGGTGTCACATGCCCCGATGGTCATCTTTCTGCCCGTCCCTTGTCAGCTGCTCTCGTGCTAAGAGAAGTCAACATCCCTTCTTGAGAGGGGTGGGACCATATGCCCTGGCACGGGAACAACCTGCATGCCTGTTCACCACCTTCAAGCCTGCTAGGAGTCGAGCATCTATTTGCCTTAGTTCGAGATTTGAGACATCCTGATCTGTGTGGCCTGCAAGGCGTTGTGTGTGTCCTGTGGAAACTACCCCAGACCCCCCCCCCCGGATCGACACACCCGCCGCTGGCGTTTCGGCGCCTGACCTCGTAATGTGGGATCCACCACAAAACCATGAAACCAGTCCAAGCATCACAATCAAGATAATTTATCCCCCCACTGCCACGGTTCTCCTTCTTCGAACCGTTCAGACACGCGGGCCAGTTCCCTGTTCGGAGCTGTGCCAGGCGATGAGGGGAAAGGTTGGCTGCCCTGAGAACATAATCATCGTCATCAGCATCGTCATCATGTCTGGTACAGTTTGCGTTGTACCTGCTGTGCTCCTTTGCAACTGAACTTTGACTACCATGTCTCGACGATTCTAATTGCTCTCTCTCTCTCTCTCTCTCTCTCTGACGATGTATTGCGGCAGCTCTACGTCGGTGGCAGCGCCAATCCCCGGCTCGTCGAGTACTTATGCACCACTTGGCCACTGCTGGGGTTGGCAACGTCACGACGCAGCCCAAGAACATTCAACATCCATGACTTCAAACAGCAAAATCTCGGCTCCCCAAAGACCTTTCATGACCCGTCACGGTCTGTCGAGCTCTCGAGATAGAGAGAGTGTGTGTATGGTCTGGATCGATTCGCTGTGCATCACATCCAAGAATTACTGCCGAGGACTGGGCAAGACAAGGGCTGCAGGATGGCTGAGATCTGCTCGAGCTGTCTGATCACCATCACTGCCGACGCCGCGGGAGATCAGCAGAGCGGGCTTCCTCAGCCGGAACCCCATCCCCCCCCCTCCTCCCCTCGGGGGCGGAAGATCCAGGCCAGCGTTTCTTCTGATCTGATCGCAATTTGAACGGGAAAGGGAAAGAAAAGGAAAAAGGCCGATAAGCCTCCACTCAATAGACCGCAGGTCTACGTCAGACCAGACGGCGAGCTGAGCGACGCCGGAGGCTTTCTCTATCACCAACCACCTTGACAACCTCGGCATTGAGGAGAGCAGGCATTTGATGCACAAGAAAATAATGACAAGTTCCTCTCCGTCAGATGTCGAACCGTTATTCAGTATTTGGCACCGGGACTATCACTTGCTAATAAGGGCCCATTACAGATTCTTAAGATAACAAGTATCTCAGAAGAGAGCAGAGCAGCCATAAGAGGAAAATTTGGTCAGAGAGAGGAATCTCCTAACTACTGCTCAACTTAGCAATATCCATAAAGCCCATCGACAAACAAGAGGTCGTCCCTGTCTTCCCTTGGTTTCTGTCTCTGAAACCTGTTGTTCAATGCCCCTGTCTCTCACCGCCATCCTTCCGCAAAGCCATGATAAGACTGCTGTGATTATAGTGCGGGCGGGACTATGTGTTTGTTGGGCAGCAACACACGGGTCAAGAGTGAGGCTATAGTCATGGGGGCAGTCCTCTGCTGGTACAATACCTCATCACGCTGAGAAGATAGTGAGTGTGATCACTCGGAAGAAGGAGGAGTTCATATCTTCCATCATTATGGAAACAAAAAATTCAGGGAAATTCGGGATTCATTCTGGAAGACGAAAAAAGAAGAAAGAAAAAAAAAGGAGAAGAAAGAGGCTTACGTTCCAATATGAGAAGGAGACTTACACAACATAGCTCCTGGCACTACTCTCTCGGGAAGAGCATTTACCTTGGCCGCCGCAGGAGAACAGTCTGCAGGGCCTGCGCCTCGTCGGTCAGGCCGAGCACGGCGAGCAGGTCCAAGACGTCAAAGTTGGCGGGCAGGCCTTGCTTCCGGCGCTCCTCGGCGTCAGAGCACTTCTTGATGGCCAGACAGGTCAGAGCGAGAGGCCCCTCGCTGGCCCGCTCACAGAGCGCGAGCCACAGCCTCGCAAAGGCGACCACCTCGTCCGCGTCAAGGGTCGCGGCGCACTGGCGGAACTCGATGGTCCGCTGGGTGACAGGCTCAGCGTGGAGGGACTCGTCAAAGTGCCCAAAGTGGTAGGCCAGCCGGCTGGTCGTCATATGCCCAGAGAGCAGGCACTGGACGACGCCGACCCGGGTGGCGGACAGGATCTCCTGGGCGCAGCCGATGGTGGTGGGGAGATAGATGGAGGGTTTTCGCTCCATTGGGTCGCCTGGCGACCAGGAGAGGATGCCGGCTGGGCGGGCGGACGAATGGCCGTTGAGGGCACCGCGGGGGATGATGCGGTTCTCGTCAAAGGAAGACGTGCTGGTGCTGGGGCCGCTGCTCGGGGGCGCGATGAACTGCTCGGACTCCGTCTCGGTGCGCGGTGCCCAGCTCGGGAGCTGCTTGTCGAGCCTCCGCCGGGCCTCAAACTGCGTCAGGCCCGTGGCGACGCGGCTGAAGTCGCGGACGCTCGGGCAGTACCTGTTGCTCAGCCGGTGCTCCGGGTGCAGCTGGGCGAGGATCGGGTCAGCCGCGAACAGGAGGGCCGCGATACGGCGCAGGTCCCTGGCGTCCATCCAGTCGAGGCCCCGGCCGATGTGGAAGTGGAGGCCACAGGTGGGGGTTGTCATGGTCCAGTACTCGCTCTGCAGGGCGCTACATACCTTGCGCACCTCCTCGAAGCTCTGCGGGCTGTCGGACCACAGGGCAGGGGAGATCACCTCGACGGCGATCCAGCCGATGCCCTTGTAGGGCTGGGAGATGTCCAGGTCACCCGGGAGGCAGATGGAATCGTCGGAATCGGCCCACCACTGGCTGTGCATCTTGAACTCCTCGGACTGGTCGGGGTAGAAAATGCACGTTGGGGTGCCTTTCAGGCAGAGGCGGTCGAGGGTCTGCTGGACATGCTCGTAGGCAGCCTGGACACCGCAGCTCCGCTCCGCGGAGTCCAGGCAGACTTCATCATCAGCAGCGGCAGCGGCAGCGGCAGCGGCAGCAGTAGCAGCAGCAGTAGCAGGAGGGGAAGGAGGAGGAGAGTTGTCTGGCTCGTCGGGGACGATGATGAGCTTTCTATAGGTCTGGTCAAAGTCCTCGGCATCGATGGGCAGCTCATCTTGCTGGGACTCCTGGATGAAGCCAACGGCGAACTCGAGCTCGACGCCGAAGCTGAACCTACCTGGGCTGTTGTTGGGGTTGGTGGTAGCCATGTTGGATCTTCTTCTTCTTCCTATTTTCCTCTTGCTGCTTTCCTTCTTTCACAGCAGCAGAACGGGAAAATAATTTTCTCTCTCTGCAGCAATATGCCAGATATTGCGCCTTGGGAAGTCCGGTAGAGACTTCTGCTTTCAGCTTTCTGAACAGAGAGAAAAACATATTCATTTCTCATTTGAGAGATTGACATGATTGTGTTATATATGTGATCCAGAGTGTGTGACAGTCCAATGACAGCTGGACTGTTTGAAGTCCCTAATAAAGATTATCACTCAGACCAATCAATGCCTTTTTGCACTGGTGATATTTGTCTGAAGCACAGTAGAGCATTGAATGAGACAGTATTGCTGTAAATTCCATCAAAGTGGAAAGAAAGCCCTTCATTCAATGTCTTTGTCCGGCCGAGTGCGAGTTAGGTCACTCACATCCCCCCCTTCACCCAATTCCCACCCCCCCCCAAAAAAATAAAAAAAAGATCAAGGAAGAGAAATTCTGGTGCCCCAGTTTTATTTTTTCTTCTTCTTGGGAAAGTATGTTCCTTGATTTGTTCTTTCCTCGAACAAATTAACTCTATAGAGGGAAGGAGGAGAAGAGGGGCTGATTACTTACATAATAAATAGAGTGGCTAGCCAATACTAGCACAGTACTTAGAATTACTTCACCGCCAGCCTCGTTACAATCCACCAGCACCTTTCCCGACTACATCATCACGCATTTTCGCACTCCTGCTCAAGGGACGATTGACAAGACAGAAATGACTCGTCAGCGCCCATGACAGGGCAGCTGAGGCGGACGTGGCCAAGGTGTCAGGCTCACCGTATAAGCCACGGTACTTACGACCTCATCTGTCTTTGTCTTCCTCCCCCCCCCCCCGGCGGTTGTCCTTACAGCCGCCAGGCCCGACCAAAAGACGAACGACACACATTCCATGCCCACACCCTCCTCCCTCTCTCATGCGCTCCCCGGATTTGGCAGGCAGAGACAAAAATCCAAAAGGTCACTTGAGAAGGGGGGGGGGCAAAACATTCCCGAGAGCTACCACCAAAAAAAAAAAAAAACGGTCTCTGAGACGCACCATGCAGGTACTCATGTACTATGTGCGATGCTCCCGCGGCTCTGTCGATCACCTCCGTGCGTCCCATTGGCTAGCTGCGAATGGTCTCTGACTGACTCTGTCTCTATCTCTATCTCTCTCTCTCTCTCTCGGATCCTCTCCGTCCTTTCTTTGGATGCTGCAGCAACTCGTGGATGGATGGATGTATGGATGGTAGGACGGACGGACGGATTTTCGTTCGGGAATAGGCCGTTGAGTCAGGAGCCCCAGTCCCCGCCACGGGGTAGACCGGCTTGCGCGGATATCGACGAACCGTGGTGGTGTGCAGGACGATCAGGTGGCCCTCCTATCTATACGACCATCTCTCGCCTGCCGAGGACGAGGTGTGATGTGCACTGCGGAGGAGGAGCAGCACTCTATCTGCCATGGCTGCATGAGAACCTGAGATGGTCAGAATGGGCAAACCGTACGTACTCTGGGACCGACCCTCCTGTCTCACATCATCGCGCATACGCACTCTCCACACACACACACACACACACCCCCTGCCAGGTCTGCCGAGGACCCTCCCTAGACCTTGGATTCTCTTCTTTCACACACTTTTCTCTCGTCACAGGCGCGCTTTGCGATGTTCTTTTTGCCCTTCTTAACAATGACACAAACCATCCCACGCTCGACACATCTTATTTACAACCGCCACACCGCAACAAAAAAAACCAAAAACCAAGTCAAGAGAGAGAGAGAGCACGCTTGCCCCCCAACCCTGCGACAGAATTCTCCAGTTAAATTCCTTGATTCGCCTTTTGGACGAATTAGTCTGCCAATCTTTCCCTAGGCTATAAGCGGAGTTCCCATGGTCACACACTCACACACCACCGTAACCCAAACCCCCACCATGCAGGATGCCTAATTAGGCCAGTTCGCGCCTCATGCGCCTCATGCGTCTCTCTTCTTCCTCCCCTCCCCTCCATTCGGAATTTTCTTGTGGTCATCCCAGCTAGGGGGAGAAGATGTGCCAGTGCATCATCCTCCTCTTGGAATGAAAGGCGACACGTGAGTGGTCTGCGTGGCCCTCCTGCAAGCATGGTGCGGTTCCAGCGCTACTACTTTAACCAGCAAGGGTTTAGTAGCAGTAACCTGTGCCGTGAAGATGCCAGTCGTGCCAGTGTGTGCCAGAAACCCAGTCACCAGTGAGACCTGAGACACTGCCTACGAGCAGCTGAGGCTGCGCAGAGGCACGCGGCCGACCAAGCTGTGGAATGCTAACCTTTTTTTCTTTTTTTTCCCCCTCTCTCTCTTTCTTTTTTTTTTTCACCAGAGGCGGTCTTGCCGGTGACCAACCTTTTTTAGATCCTCCACACAACCAGCCCAAGGAGTTTCAGCTCTCACAAGGCGACCAAGCGGGCCCGCTTTGGGCAAGTTGGTGGCTTGTGAATGAGCACTACAAGCCCTTGGTGGGCTGTGGATGGGTAGTCATGGCGGTGGGATGTCTCTGCCTCTACAGACTACTAGGTCTCGCAATGTTCGTGATGGCTGATGGTGTGCACGCATGTGCATTGCATGCGCGTTCGCGTGGGGCCCGAGGGTGACAGCCAGGATGGGTATAAGAAGATCTGGATGATCAATCTCTTTTCTGTCGTCCCTCTCGAGTCATGGTACCCAATCCTTCTTCACTCTTGTTCATGCTTATTTCTATCCTCATGCCCCCTCGTCCTCTCACTTTCTCGTTCAGGTGCCGGGTAGCTTTTATCTTCTTACTCTTCTTCGCCTTAAGAGGGGGGAGAGAAAGAAAAAATCTACTAGGACAAGGCTGACGAGCTTGTTGTGGTCATATGTGATATCCCTCTGGTGCCTCCTGACAGATCAAGTGAGCCGGCGAGGCCGGCGGTATCTCATCTCTCTCTCTCTCCTTCTCTGTTGGATTGGTTGAGAAAGTTTTCGCCTTTGTTTTTTTTTCTTTCTTTTCAACACATACAAGACGTCTGGTCTGTCATACCGGATGGCTATCGACCTCACACCGATACTGAGAAGGGTGTAGGATCACAACATCCTGCTCATATATATTGGACGGGGGTACCCACACACCATACATACACAAACAAGCACAAGCACAAGCGTACCACACACACACCCACCACACCATATATAAAATTCCACACCTTGACCTTGACCCATCGCCAACCATGCCGAGGACCACAAGGAACCAGCCGGAGCCCTCACACCGTGATTCTTGGCCGCCTACACAGATCTCTCTCTACCAGAGCATCGAGGACGAAGACAAAGACACCAAGATGGCCGTGGGCCGTCACTACCACCACCGCGGGTCGCTCGCCGTCGTCGACGACGATCCTATCAACTCCTTCCTGACACCCACACCCCTCCTCGAAGATGGTGACACCGACGACGACATCATGGACATGGACATGGATATGGACATGGCCTTTGACGCAGGCATCGAGGACCCACAGCGGCCCTCACCCGCCGTCCGAAGCATCAGCCCGTCCAAACTCACCGGCGGCCTGAGGCCACCACCATCACCAAGGACACCAACACCGCCCCACCTCAGATCAGGCTCCAGGTCGCCACCCTCTCGCAACTCCCCTGAGATCGCCACCCCCAGCACAGACATGGGAGGCGCCGACGACGGCGACTACGACGACGGAGAAGACTACGTCCGCCTCACTCCACAGGGCTTCACCCTGGCCGCCCCACCCCTCACCCTCCGCAGCTTCATCTCACACGGCAACAAGGCTCGCAAGCCAGGCAGGTCTGGCAAGTCAGCCGCCGTCGCCGCCGCCAAGGCGCAAGAGAAGGAGCAGGACCGCGTCGCCCTGGCCATGGTTCGCGGTGGCTACACGCCCTCGACCACGGCACCGACAGCAGCGCATGATGATGAGGAGGAGGATGACGACGACGACGACAGCGTTATGGCCGGTGACAGTTCATACCTGGCGCCCAGCCCGTCGATTATTCACCACCATCACCACCACCATCACACCAGCAGCAGCAGCAGGCCCAAGATGGCGCCCGCAACACGCGGCCGCTCGACAACCTCGCTAGGCCGGCCTACGCCCACGCCGCTCTCGCGTCTCCCCAACAGGCCGAGGAGCTGGTCGGGTGCAAATGACAACATGTACTACGGGGGCGGTGGAGGACGGCTCTCCCCACGGGCATGGCGGGAGCCGAGCCCGGATGTGTGGAGCATCGAGGAGGATGCGGAGGGGGAGGTGCTGAGCGAGATGGAGGGGGAGATGGCTGTGGATGCGCCGGATCATTTTCGGCGGGCGATCAAGGCGGGGAAGGGGAAGAGGGTTCGATTTGCGGCCGTGAGGGAGGAGATTCCTTGAGAGAGAGAGAGAGAGGGAGAGAGAGGGAGGGAGGGAGGAGCGGCAACAGTGTAGCCTTTCATGGTGATTGTCATTGATACACACGACACTAGCATACTTGGAGTTGCATTGGATTGGGGTTTTCGTCTTTTTTTTGTTTTTTTGGTGCTTGGACTTGGAAGGCTGCATTACCTCGTTGGTTCTGTTTGTTCTATCTCTTTTTGTGTCATCGATTATGTGCATTTTCATAAACGTGGTCTCCGAGAGGTCATTAGGGGGGGGGGGGGGGACTCGGGTAGGTGTTGCGGGGTGGGAGGGTTTTGTCTTGTCACACCATCTACTTGTTTTCCCCGTTCATCGCATCGCATCGCGTCGCTATTTTCAGGTCAGGTAGGCAACAACAGCAGGCTGGCGGGCTGGTATTATTGCAACCTTTTTTTTTTTTTATCTACAGTTGTGTTCTCACAATTTGTACCTTGTAATATTACGTACACGGGCTTGATTATTTTACTTGGTAGAAGCTTGTTGCTCACGCATATTATCACACTGCTTGGGTGGTGGGGAGGGGGTTGATAGGGATGTAGAAAACACACGAGGATAGACTTCTTTTCTTTCAAGTCCTTTTTTAGTCTCTACTTATGCTACTTTTTCTATTCAAGCCTTCTCTGCTCGCTTAGTGTTGTTGTGTATGTTGTGAGTCTTCATCATTCGGTAATTACTACTGTGCCGATTCATCGTGACTGTCAAGTGCCTAGAGCAGTTGGAAGGAGTAATTTCGCCTAGGCTTCAATCTCAGCCCATAGACAGACAATTCAGATAATTTTCTACAAGTCTTACGGAAGTTGATTGTCGTTTGATCTCTCGAAATAGATATAGTAAGAAGAGAAGTAAAGCTGCCAATTATGACTGCAAACGTCCTGCTCCTGCAACAAACTCTCGATCTACCTGCCCATGGCCAAACTTCTTTGTGTGGCAACTTTAAAAATTGGAATCAGCGTCGGGACGGCGGGGGAAAAGAAATTTATGACCGCGGAAATGAGTATCACAGATCAATAGTATCAGCTTGGAATCTAGCCACTGATATCATCATACTATCAACATCCATTACTTGTCTTAAATTCCCCCCCCCTCCCCCTCTCCCTCTGGGACTCAAGGCTTTGATGGCGTGCCTGGTTTCAGCTCAGCCGATGATGACCCAATTCCGCCTGCGGAAGCTCATCATCCATGGCTGGATTAAAGTAGGAAGAAGACAAATTTGCATTTTTCTCTAGTGGTATAATTATAACTCTCGAGAGACATGCCGCATCGACAATGGCTTGTTTAGGAGAGGAGGCCTAAAGAGATCCGTCCAAAAAGGTATTGGGCGGCCCGATCGTCTTCGGTGTGGTCTATTAATTACCTAGGATAGCAGGTCGCTGTGAGCAACGACTGATAGCTCTTTGATCTGGTGTCCTGCGTTTCCTTTAGTACGCTTGCTGCGGACTTTTTTCCATTAACAATGATCCTATCCAAACTTGTGTATCCCGTCTGACAGCCTCTTCGTCCGGCCGGTGCTGGTCGAGGCGGGCCCTACTTACCTACTTCTTAAGTATACTGTACAGGTCCACGACCAGTGCTGCTCCAGGTCAAGTTCAACAAACTCGGATCCTTCAACACGAGAGTGGGCTTCCCTCTCGAAAGTAATGCACATCCCGTTGCCACCTATGCCACGCCTCCCAGCCCACAAAGAGGACAAGGCGTGTATTGACGGCATGGGTAGTAACGCTACACCCCGACGCCACTCTCCTTGGACCACGGTCTGATATTTGATTAGAATGCGTATCGGTTACTCAATATCACCTGTGTCACAGGAAAGTTACAGAGTTCATAGTACACATGCAAACTCTTACACTGGCATACTGGTGAGCCTGAACAAACATGTCTGTGTGGTGTTAGACGAGTCGGATCTATCCATTGGCATGCGAGCAGGGTGTGTCATTGATGATGGTACGATGACAATGAATGGATGACACCTGGGTCAAAAAGTGCCCCCATTGCCTACATGTCTTCCTCACCAGTCAATATTACACAAGCACAGGATTGCTGTGTACTTACTTGATGGGCAGAAACTTTGCTGCCTTGGGCTTTTAACCTTACCTTGGGATCCACCTGGTAACGATATTCTGGTCACAAGCGAGGTTGTCACTGGGGCATTGTGTGTGTCTGATCAGGTGTTATTGGTTACAATGATGACTCTTAAGGTATGACTCCCATGCTGTCCCATGGGATTCCTGCCTAGATGTCTGCCTGTTCATGCATGTTGTCAAGGATGGAGTTGCTACCATCCAATTTTTTATTTTTTTATTTTTATTTTTTTATTTTTTGGTTTTTGAAAAGGAATCATTATATAGAAGAAGGAATGTCAAGGAGTAACAGTTACATGATTGCCTAATACATGTGCTCATCAGTGTTCGTTGGTTTCTCGTTATAAAGCTTAACATTTCTACCTACCATATAACTTTTTGAACCAATATCGACATGATGTTTGCAGGGCTATTAATTAGATCAAGAAAGACAAACACAGGTCTGGACTGACTTTTGAATGAACATTCATATGTGTACCAAGTTGTTTTGTTTTTTATATAAAAAAAAAAAAGTTAAAGAGAGAATGTGGAGAGACCAGCACCCACAGCTATATAGACCATACGTATTATTCCCAGTCTTCAGGGAGTGGTCACTCCTTTTAGCTGTCTCGCATAGAGAAAGTCGCCATGACCTAGAGTACTCGACAGAGTCTTCACTCAACCCACAGCTTGAAACCTGCACCTGACCATGTTTCTGTGCCTTCTTCATAGATTTGTTCTCCTCACCTTGCATACTTGGATTGCCCTGTGAGATTTCTCTCTTTTCACAAAACCTTGCTATGTAGTTGCTTCGAGATATTACTTCAGCAATCCATGGATTGTCTGGTTGCATCTGGGCTCTTCTTCCTTTGCTATTGCTTCCTATTCGCACAGCCATCTTATTTACTATACATGTTGTTCATATCTCACCTCCTTACAAGTACTGATATAGGCACTTGAAATCCCTACTTCTTTGTGTGGAAAGACCAGTGTTCTCTGAGTGTTACAGGTAGGCATGCTTAGGTAGGCGGTGTTGTCCTGGTGAAGCTTGGTCAGATCAGGCCGTGGCCGCTCTATTTGAGCGTTTCTGGATGTCCACATCAAACATGAGACTGTTTATATATGGCCTTCATGAGTAAAAGAGTTTGGCAAGTATCTCTGCTGTTTAGGCAGAATCACCTATTGAAGCCTTGGAGGAGGGGTTGCTGGTGAAAAGGGTTAGGGTTAAGGCGATTGTTGGAATTGCACACGACTTAGTACTTAGTAGCTATGCGGGGTGGTTCTTTCCTCAGTGTTGGCTCTCTAACACGTGTACTAGAAAACGCCATTGGCAATGCTCCGTCCCTGTATCTTGACACCTGGTAAACTGTACTCTAAGCTGTGATCCATCAGTCATCGGAAACCCCACAGAGGGAAAACAGCAAATCTCAAACAGCTGGTTGAAGATCGGCAATAGATCCTTTGAGAGCAGGTGTCTGTGCACACGTGGCTGAAGAAAAGAAGGAATGTTGACTGACGCGTAGCCCGGCTGCGTAATTCCGAACCTTGATTGACAGCTCCTGCAGGCCTCGCTTCCGAGGTCCATCATCTATCTTTCTTTGAAAGAAACCCCCCCCCCCCCCTCTCTCTCCCCGCACTTGAAAGGTTTCAGATCCCAGATTCGAATACATATTACCGTGTTCAGGACGACAGAGGCTAGCTACTGCTACTGTACTACGACGACAAGGGAGCACACCATCATACCCAATACTTTCCACAGGAGGACAAGGCGCCTTAACTTTTCAAGATGGGTGCTCACGACCTAGAGGAGACGATGCCCTTCCGCGCCATCACGTTCAACGTGCGCTACGCAAACCCCAGGCCCGTCGAGCACGAGGAGCTCTGGTCGGTCCGCTGCCCCAGGCTCTGCACCCAGCTGCGCTTCGCCGTGGCGGGCCACCCTGCCGCCTTCATCAGCCTCCAGGAGGCGCTGGCCCAGCAGGTGCAGGACATCCAGGCCGAGATGGGCGCGTCGTGGGCCCACATCGGGGTCGGCCGCGGCGACGGCGTGGCCGCGGGCGAGTTCTCGCCCGTCTTCTACAAGGTGGACGTGTGGGAGTGCGAGCGCGACAGGACGTACTGGCTGAGCCCGACCCCCGAGACGCCCGGCTCCCGGGGCTGGGACGCCGTGCTGCCGCGGATCGTGACCATGGGCCAGTTCCGCCACAGGGGCACGGGCGCACGGGTGGTCGTCCTGAGCACGCACTTTGACCACGTGGGCATCAGGGCGAGGGCCGAGAGTGCCAGCCTGATCCTCAGGCTCACCGACGCCTGGGTCGGCGAGGCCACCGCGCAGGGCCACCGCGCGAGGCCCCCCGTCTTCCTGGGCGGGGATTTCAACAGCAAGACGAGCGACCCGGCCTACCAGACCATGACGGCGCCTGGCACAGGCATGACCGACATCGCGACCCTGATTCCAGAGGGGCGGCGGTACGGGAACGAGCTGACCTACAGCTCGTTTGACCAACCGGACCAGGAGCCTAAGCGGATCGACTTTCTGTTTGTCAAGGATACTTCGGCTATCAAGTTCCTCACGTATGGGGTACTGGCCAATCGCTTCGACGATGGTGTGTTTCTGTCAGACCACAGGGCCACCATTGCAGACATGGAGATTCCCGTTCGAGGACAGCGCCCCTCCTCCTCCTGAATGGGCCGATTGGTGTGTGTGTGTGTGTGTGTGTGTGTGTGCCTGTGCGCGCACGCGCGTGTGTTATTCGTCTGGGCGAATGAGAAAAATTTTTTCTTCAAAATCGGGTTGGTAGGGTGCCACTGTTCGCGTTGCTTCTGCAGGACGTGCAGAGAAGGGGGCGAATAATTCATCAGCGAGCTGACCAGGAGCGGCGCCACCGTGCAAAATTCTTCTTCCTCTCTCCTCTCTTAGTGGTGGTGTGCTTCCATGCTACCAACCCTTTCGTCACCGGGTGGTTATGCGTCTTTTTTTTTCTCTCTCCCGTTGTGTGCCAGGCTGGAGAAGGCGGGGCGGGTTGGGAGGAAGAAAGACCTCGATACGGGTGGACGACGTGATCTGGGATGCGACGGGGACAGAGAAGGGGGCCGCCACAATCCAAGACGTGATCATGCGGCCCTTGAACGGCCATGAAGGGCTCACGGATTCAAGGAAGCGAGCGGGAACAAGGGAGCATGCAGCAGCCACACACAATGGACGGTGTGACCGTGTTCATTTTTTTGCTTGTGCGTTGTTCCTTTGCACGCCAGTGGATAAGGTTACAGCGACAGAAGCCATTCTCCATATTGTACAGCTCGTCATCCTCCCTCCACCCCCCCTTCCCCTCTCTCACACAACAATGATGCCAACTCTTGCTCGAAAATGGTCCCATGGGAAACAATGTGATCTCGGCTGCTTTGTACGCTTACTCGCGCAGCACCCACAGCAGTCGCTAGGGGGTCACGCCAGGCATGAACGAACGGCTGGCGCACCTATCTGGAGGCGCTGTCCATTTTCTTGATAAATGAGGACACTGAAAGAAAAAATGAAAAAAAAAGACCACGTTCACCCACGCTGCCGGGAAGCAAACTCCAACTTGGGTGCCGACTTGGATCTGCCTGGTTCCATGCTAGCTTCTGCTCTTCCAGAAGATGAGGCTCGCTCCTGGCGCCGGCCCCTACGGCATTTTGACGTAGATTATCTAGAGCAGCGCAAGGCTGAGTGCCGAAGGAGGAGGAGAAGAAAAGGGCGGTGTGGCATGATGTAATATGTTCCATCCATGGGGAGAAAGGAGGTCGGGGGTGGGTTGCGCTGCTTCAAACCCGTTCGCGAGACCACATATAAGTAAGTAACTTTGTTTGCCTCCGCCTCCTCCAGTCACCCACCCAATTGGCGATGAACAACACAGTCATTGTATTGCTTACCTGCCGCCGTTTGTCGCAGTCATTACCACCTCGTCCTCCCTCCTCCCCTCCAAGACAATAAATTTGGTGTGGATGCACAGCAAAAGAATGGTGGTGGTGCAGGGTTCACCGGGATGGAACGGGATGGGAGGAGGTAAGGTTGGTAGGTCAGCAGCAAAGAAACCCTTCCTCAGCCTCAAATCGAGACGGGAGGAGCCTCTGACAGACCCAACGCTTAAGAAGGCATGGTTTTCCGCCCTTTCCTTACCTCAACTACTGCTCACGTGCTTCCACCCGATCCGGACTTTGCATTGGCACGTCCTAACGTAACGGCGTGCATGGGTCTGACAGCAGCACAGCATTCAAGCACACACGTACACGGCTGAGAACAGGTGAGATGACGCCCTCCATGCGTCTGGGGTGGTTTCTACACGCGAGCTACCGCATTAGGCCGTGCATCATTGGTTCGTGTATCTGCATACGACGAGGGCGACGAGGAGGAGGAGGAGGAGGACACAAGGGGATTGGCGTACACGTCCCTCCCTCCCTCACCCTCCTGCAGGGTGGTGACGAAACAAACGTCTTTGCCATGATCACAAGGGGGTGTGCGTGCGTACTGGCGTGCTGTCATTGGAGCTCGGAACCGTCTTCTCGGGGCCAGCAGTGCAGCACAGACGCAACGTCGCGCTATCGCGCCCTCATTTAGAAAAAGTCAATTTCGGGTAACTGTCTCCGGGTATACAAGGCATTGATTGCATGCCGGGGGGGGGGGCAAGGGGAGGGGGCGAAGCAGCCCACACACCTGTCATTTCGTTGGTCTTTGGCCTATAGCGCGTGCATGGTGGTTGCTGTTACTGGTACCACTCAAGCATGCGTCTCCTTCTGAGTTGTCATGTGCAGTAGAGTGTGTGCGTGTGTGTGTGTGTGTGTGAGGGGAGAGAGAGATGGAGATGGAGAGGGAGAGAGAGAGAGAGAGAGTTGTGAGACGGGGGAGCTGAAATACATGGACGACAACATTCATGTGTGTGTGTATGCATGTTTGTGTTCCCAAAGAGCCCAGGACCCGAGGGTAGGCAAAGGCAAGAAGGCATCACCAGTTGCCTTGCTGACCTTGTCGCCATGGCGATGATGGGTGATCGAGAGATTTCCTCGAGCGTGGTACCTCTCTCTCCTCTCTCTCTCTCTCCCTCCCTCTATGCCAGTGTGCGTGTCCCTCTTGGATTGGACTCAGCTTCTGCGGGGGGTCAGGCGGGCTTACTCATGAACTCTCTCCTCCTTGCGGACTTCAAAAGTAAGAAGAAAGAAACCCCCCCCCCAAAAAAAAAGAGGCGGCCAGACAGAATTTCGGTCATCCGGGCAGAACAAGGATCACCTAGACACAGATGGCAATCCCTCTAGTACCTGCCTAATCGAACCATAGTAAAGACGGAAGGCGCAAATCTGGGAAGCTCGTTGCTATGGCGAGAGGCTATACTTTGGTAGGCACAATAGTGGGAAGGAGCCGTTAACAGGTGCAGGTGCCTACAAGGTATTTTCCTTCGTTTTTCTTCTCTCACCCCCCACCCCACCCCCACCCCCTCCTTCTCCCCTTGCCACAGGGCCAGCTTGCACCTGAGGACTTTTCGTCATCATCAACATCAACAACAATTATACATTCGATTGCTGGGCCAGTAATCCTGTGTTCATTCTGCATAGACAATGGCTACTCTCTTGATTGGATGGGAGATCTCATACATTGTTTCCTTTCTCATGGCAGAGTCGAACAAAGTCGAAAGGACCATGATACAGTACTTACTATGTAGCGTGCTGGCCCGCTTTCGGTGGTGACCCGTCACTACTACAATAATGAAACGGGGTGAGCATTTCGGCTGATCAAGGTGTCAAAAAAAAAAAAAAAAAAAAAAAAAGAAAAAAGCTACAGTTATCGGTAGACATAGGGCCTGTCCCGTCTTGGGATGGTAGTTGCTTGGCAGAGACAAGTCTGCATGAATTCGTGTGAACGGGATCGTCGCCTTGCATCCTGACGCGATGTTGCTGCGTTGGCAGCATGAAGCGCAGATTCGCAATACGGGGACGGCGTCATTCGGCAGGGCCAAGACGCATGTGAGTCTGTCGGCCAAACCAGCCCCAGTCCACCCCGAGGAAGCCGTTGAGCCTCAAAAGAAAAGAAGAAGAAAAAAGACCCACACTCGCGCATCTGACCGTGGGGAGAAAGAGAAGCGTTGGAGCTGAGGGAGGGAGGGAGGGAGGGAGGGAGGGAGGGGCCCCCGGCCTTAGACCTGGCTTCTCCCGCATTGCGTGCGCATTGTCCAAGCTCGTCCTCCACACCGATCAAATCAGATTCATGCAGCAGCCTGCAAAGTATAACCAACGAGAGAAGACAGCCCAGCACACACACACACTCTCTCTCTCCTTTTTTAGCCGGTCTACAGTACAGGGTAAGGCACTTTTGCCCGTCCAGTCAATTCACGTCCTCGACGTCCAACAGGCCACGTTTCTCTGTTCTCGTCCTCTTCTGGGCCTCTCCGAGCCACAAGAAGGGGGGGGGGGGGCGTCATCTGGGGTTCGTGTCTGCTTGCCTTGTTGGCTGGTCCTTGTGCAATGTGTCATTGCTGCCTATCGTTGGTCAGGAGTTCCTCGTGAGCGCATAGGTAGGACATCAGAAGACTTTCTCTCCTTGCGAGTCATCGCGCTGAGCGGATGCAGATAGATAGATAGGCAGGCAGGCAGGCAGGCATGCTTCCCTTCCCCCACAGGATCCACCATCGCCAAGGGTGATTTGATGTTAACATAGTGGACAGTACTAGTAAAGGCGGGAGGAAAGAAGAGAGTGACGAGTGCATGCATGAATAGGCCCACTGGTGCTGCTGGTAGAAAGGACATATTCGCGGGACATACAGCTCATGCCCTACTGCAGGGACGGCCGAGACCTTTCCTCTCTCTCTCTCTCTCTCTCCCTTTTCTCACCATCACCAGGCTGCGAACTTTTCGATCTTGTCTACCGAACCAGATCATGAGATGGATCTCCCTCCGTCCTCGCTCCCGTCCCTGCTCCACACTCATCCACTCGTCCACCCACACTTACACTGTTCCATCCACTGCCACCCTTGTCCGAGGCTGCCTTGCATCTCAGACATGGGAACAACAATAGCACACATCTTCTGAGATCTCTCCATTCTTCATGATGGGCCCCGGTGCTTACATACTGCAGCAAAGTTCTCACAAGAGAGAAGGAAAAACCTCTTGCGTACGGTTCTTGCTGTTGTTTAGCACATAGCAACACTACAGAACAGTCATTCCGGAGTCAGATTCCGGGGCTGGTGCCTCTCCTCTTACCGGGCCATGTTCCGGAGACACTCCCCCCCCCCCCCCCAGGGTAAGACAATTGGTGGCCTGTCTTGGTCCTACTGCTGCTGCTACTACTATAGTATGCAGTAGTGGAGGAGTAAAATGTCCTAGATCGTCAGCGCCTTCTGGGGAGACGGGGGGGGAGGGGGAGGCGGACCATCTGCTCTGTTCTGCTGTCCCTCCTGCTCAGCCATCAGAGGAAGGGAGTGGAACCCAGGAAAAGAAGAGCACAGAGGGGGAGAGAAAGTTAGAGAAAGTTAGAGAAGGAGGGGGAGAGAAGGTTGCGTCGCAGTGGTACACAGGCTGGGCTGTCTGGCAGCTTGTCGACCCCGGAGCAACACTCTCTCATCGTGCCATCCATCCATCCATCATCCATCCATACGCTGCTCTTCATTCTTCCGGGGGTCCCTTCTCGTCAGCCTTGAATTTTCCCTTGGCCGTCGCCGTCGCACGCCCCTCCCTGCCCTTCCTTCAGCGTCACCCTTGGGGTTTGAACTGGGCCTCTTTTTTGCCGCTCCACATTATTACCCCGGCGACCACCCACCACCATCTATCTACCCATCCATCCCACCCCCATGCGAATCAATCTATCCGGTCGTACTATGTACCATGAGTAAAGTTCTATAAGTCGTACTATGTACTTGTGTACGATGGTACTTTGAGCACTACTATACATTACAACCCACCCCACACACCATCACCCACCGGCACCAGGACGAAAAGGGCGAGAATAAAACTCGCAGCAGCCGCTGCGTTTCGTTCCCGCTTCAGGATATTTCTTCACATTTGGTTGTTCCCTTTTTAATTTTCTTCTTTCTTCTTTCTATTCTTTCTTGTGCAGATTCGATCTCACATATGTTTGGCTCTCTCTAAGTTAGATGATTGCCCATCAGCAATTTTCCAGAGAAGACAACAACACAGAAACAAGACAGACAGAAGAAACGAGCCTCTCTGTTCCTATAACAAACAGCCTCGACTCGTACCGAGTTTAAAAACCGTCCTTCCAAGAATATGCAAGCTCTATAACGGCCCTGCTCCACCCGAGGGACCGACCTGCGACGTCAAAGTTCCCGACCCAAATCTTTTTGGCCCACCGATATTTTTTCTACTCTCTCTTCATACTTTACTCAACCTGAACCATCATCTCTCCCGGCCTGGGCCCCGGGTTCGCACACATCCTACAGCCGCAGCACAGCTCTCGATCTTGTTCGGATTGAGAGTGTGAGTTGCCTTCTCCCAGCCCAACCCCAACGCAAGCCGACCCCGCCTCTCTCGACTACCGGCCCTGTCAATCACATCAGTGTGCACCGCCGTCATCGCCGTCGCCCAGCCCCGCCCCGCTTTCGTTCGTCATGGCGCACCACCTAGAGAAACAGCCCTACATGGAGGATGCCGACGAGGAAGGGAACGTGATCGATGATACCAAGACATTTGTTTCCACTGGACCGCCCAGCGTCAAAGAGGAGGCCAACGTGTCAAGGACAAGGAAGGACAACAACCGGCTGAAGACAGCAGGGAGTGGCTCGTCATCACCGATCGCAAGCCCTCTCCACCTCGATTCGGACTCCAACAGCAACAACCACCGCCGCCACCCCAGCAGCCCTCGCAAGCGGGACGCGAGGAGAACGAGGGATCCTCGAGACAAGGAGAGGGAGAGGGAGCAGGCCAGAGAGAAAGAAAAGAGGAGCTCGGCCTCAAAGGATAGACCAAAGCCCAGAACAAACAGGTCGGCGCTCCCAATCCTTCAGACGGCGACGTCGTCATCATCGTCGCGGAAGCAGCAAGGAGAGCAGCCCAGAGGCAGCCCGACCAAACATGGGCCCAGCCCGATCATCACAGCGGCCGCCACCACGGGCCGGCCAAGAGCATACACCTCAGCAAACCAGCGACCGTCCAGCTACTATGGCACTCCTGTCTCGAAACCACCCCTAGCGAACGCGAGGTTCTATGCGAATGCCGCCACTCCTATGCTGGGCACTTCGTTCCCCCCGCAGTCACCCTATCCACCGATGCCTCCACAGAGCCCTATACCGTACCACGCACCGTCGCCATTTGCACCACTGCCGCCGCAGGCTCCCGACTATTTCAACCATGCTCCTCGCCCCCTATACCGCCCAGACTACCGACGCCCATCGTCGGCACTGGGACGGCCTTCCTACCCGCCGGCACCAGGCATTAGCTATCCCCTCGACTACGACGAGGATCCCGAAGACGGCGGCGTCCCCATGAGAAGACCCTCGCTCAAGATGAGGCCCACACGACAGGAGCTGGAGGACCGGGCACGCATGCCACCGCCAGGAGGACGCCGACCAAGCACGACCATCCAGACCCGGTCCCCCTTCCTCCCGCCGCCACCGCTGCCCATGGACAAGCGGCGGTCCTTTGGCTCCATTGCGTCTGCAGACTACGAAGAGGAGTCCATCATGGATGACGAGAGCTTCTACTCGCCCTCGGAACAGGGCCACCACTACAACTACCGACCACACCCGGCCCGGCGGCCGAGCATCGACCCATCCCTGTATGAGCAGGTCCTGGCGGGCGACAACAGGCGCGGGCGGCGGGGCTCACTGCACCTGGGCGGCGGCGGCGGCGGTATCGGCCGCACGCCCTCGGCGGAGCGCGACCTGGAGGACAAGATGCGGTCCGCGCGCAACTACCAGGAAAAAGTTGACGGCGTCGTCGACCCAATGACCACCGAAAGCCTGCGCCAGATCATCACCAGCCAGGGCGGCGGCGGCGGCGGCGGCGGTGGTGGTGCCAGGAGCGCGACGAGGTCCCGCGGCGAGAGCGGGTATGCGCCTACCAACAGGAACAGCGTCGACATGATGGACGACATGCGGATCCTCGTCAAGGGCACGGCGACGCTGACGATCGGGGATGCCCAGATGGATGTCAAGGACGGCGCCGAGATCCGCATCCCGACCAACGTCGGCGGGGACAGGAACTCGCGCGGGGGCAGCGACCCGGGCTCCTCGTACGCCGACGAGCGGGAGCGGGACCGTGACTCTCGACGCCCTGAGGAAGGAGGAGGAGGAGGAGGAGGGAGACGCACGAGGCACGAGCGCGAGCGTCTTGGTGGCGGTGGAGGGGCGACGACGGCCGCCCAGCACGCTCGGGACAGGCGGGCGAGCTCGAGGGCTGGCTCGCACTCGCGCGGGCATGGGCACGGGCACGGGCACGGGCAGGCCATGCCGGCTTCGCCTTACCCGCTGGAGTATGGTGGCGGGAGCTTGGGATCCCACTATTACCACCAGCCGCCGCTGGCATATGCGCCGTATGGGTCTCATGGGTACCCGTACCCGAGTTAGTTGTGGTGTGTCACAAGAAGAAGAGGAGGAGGAGGAGGAGGAGAGCAGGCAGAGATGTGTGTGTGTGTGAATGACTTTGGGTTATGATGGTATGACGAACGAACGAACCGACGAAGCCAAGCACAGCCGATGATGATGATGATGATCATGATGTGTTTTCTTTTTTTGTTTTTCTTTTCATGAGTCGAGTGTTCTTTTTGTTCATCATGACCTGCCTATTGGATGATTTTAGGCGAGCGAGCGAGTTATATTTTTTGGTTTGTTTTCTTTCCCTTTTCCTTTTCCCCCTTCTTTTTCCAATCTTCATGACACGGTGATTCAAGTTTTGGATACCTCATATTATTGGTGTTTTTTCCTTTCTTCTCTTCTTCTTTTTTGTCATCATGAATGAATTGAGTTGTGTGGAAAAGGTAAAGAAGAGCCTTCAACGCTTTCATGATGGATACCGCAGGATTGGGTATAATGAGCCAGTGTCTTCCCTTCTTGTTTTCCTTCTCATTCTCCTTCTGCTGCGTTCTTTCTTTTTTTTCCCCCTTTGGCTTGTGCGGTCGTGTTCCTTTCTGGCATTGGTACGCAATCGCATGGCGTCGGGGAAAGACAAAAAGAAGAATTCTTTTTCTTCTTCCAACTTTTTTTTTTTTTTTTTTTTTTTTGAGATTCCCCGAGGAATGAATGGGGGCGGCGGACTTAGGGATATTGGGAGATTCTTTGGATAAAAGAGGAGAAGATGTTTATTTGTGGTAGTCTATTATCTTGAGGGGTGTTTTTTTATTTTATATTATATACCACTCTGCTCAAACTTGAGGCTGGCTCCGGCTTATGGGACACGGTCGTGAGAGAATACTGCTGTACTATCTATCATGTGTGCAGAGCACATTCCAGTCAGGGAACAGAGAACGCTTTATTCCTTTCCTTTCACATGCTGTGTACATTAATTCTGTCGAGATAATCTTCCTTGTATGTCTACTCTCCTGAGCAAGGCTCTCACTCACTCACTCACTAACTCTCTCTCTCTCTCTCTCTATCACTCTCTCTCTATCACTCTCTCTTTTGAAGGACATGATCTCCTGGATGCAACCAAACATGCAATAAGGGGGCGGCTAGTCTTACACATCTGCCACATGTCGACTCCCGACTTGACGACGGGGTTGATTCAGTAACAACTGCCCAGGGGAAGGAGGGCAATTCGAGGGTCCTGATAGGTGGGCCCTGCCAGCTGGGGGGTGTAGGTAGGGGTAGATAGATAGAATACATGGTACATACCTTAGGGTGTGGGATGAGAAATGTTAAATGGACCCTCCCAGCCATAGTGAATGGGTGGCCTGTGCACCGTTGCCTGGTCAAAATGACGTCCTATTGATTTGACGGCTTTCGCCCCGAGAGAATACATCGACAAGGCCAAGGTTTGCGCATCCATAGTATCTATTTTGGATGATATAATATAATATGATCCAGGATCTTTTACTATCAAGGCTGTATGACGTTCTTTTTTCTGGGAAGGATCAGGTTGTTGTTGTCGTTTGCTGTGTGCACTGCATAAAGTTACCTGGTACGTACCTTGCCTGGTGGGGATTTTGCGGCTGTTCCCCCCCCCCCCCCCAAGCTCCTCCTCCCAACCACCAGAGAAACAAGGGTACGTGCAGGCCCAGCCACCGCGTTTCCACCGCAACAAAACCGCCCACCACCACAACACAGACCATCGGCCAGCTTTGACGTGCAGGACCACGCACCCCATCTTATCATCTGCCTTGTCATTTATCCGTCCTCTTGTTAAAACGAACGCACTCTTGATCAAACCAAGATCCCGTTCAGCAAGCTGTGACCTTGACGACTTCACTCGACTTCAACTCTCTCTCTCTCTCTCTCTCTCTCTCTCTCTCTGTGGTGCTGACTGTCCCGTTGCAAAACATCATCTGGCTCTTGGCTGGTCTCTCAATTTGTGACCAGCCAGATTAGTCTGACCTCTCCAAGAAAAAAACACAACTCAATGAGACACGCTTCCCACCTCTGATCGTCATCACAATAACCGAACAACGGGAAACCCCTTCCCGCTTCTCAGCTCTCCACGCAAGATGGCGCCCGCCCTCGCGTCCTACGCGCGCTCCCTCCTCACATCTGCCCTCCTCACCCGCCGTGCAGACGATGACGCCCTCTCCCTGGGACCTCGCAAGGCCCACAACCTCCTTGTCGCGCGGGACACCTCCACCGACAGCAGACCCGACCCGGAGGCCGGCATCGTGCACCCTGGCGACATCAACAACAAGTTCATCTTCGTGCTCTTCGGGCTGATCGGCGTCGCCTTCGTCGCCATCGGTATCTGGTTCTTCTTCTGGGCCCGCAACGGCGGCTTCTACTTCAAGAACAACGACTGGGATGACTACAAGTCCACCGTGCTGCGCCGCAAGGGCCCCAACGGGACCACCCTCAGCGGCGCCACCACCGAGACCGATCTGGGCGGCGGCAGCGTCTACAAGGACATCTACGACAACGACGACGACAACCGCACCGAGGTCACCGGCACCACCCTGACGGGGATCACCGGCGGCGTCTCCGACATCGCCGGACGCGAGAAGCGCCGCCAGAAGCGCGTCCAGAGGGAGCGCGAGAAGGAGCGCCGCCGCGAGGAGAAGCGCCGCGAGAGGGACGAGAAGAAGAAGCACCGCAGCAGGGACGGCAAGCGCAAGGTCGGGGACGGCGGCGGCGTCGTCGACGAGGAGGCCGAGGCCGAGGCAGAGCAGTACCTGCGGGACTACCGCCACGAGCGGCCCGCCCGCGTCGGCGGCATCAACAGGGAGAGCGACGCCAGCACCTGGGACGGCTCCACGAACCCCACCGAGAGCAGCAGGGGCGGCTACAGCGAGAGCGGCGTCACCGAGGAGCTGATGGCCAACCAGGAGCCCACCCCGACCAGCTCGCCCACCAAGAAGAAGACCCCCGCCGGCGGCGGCGGCATCAGGAAGGTCTACTCGACCGCCGACAAGCGCGACATGCGCGAGACGGAGCGCATCCGCGCCGAGGCCCGCAAGCTGCAGGAGAAGGGCCGCGCCGCCGCCGGCTCGAGCTCGGGCGGCGGCAGCGGCAGCGGCGGCGGCGGTCCCCTCCGCAGGACCTTCTCGTGGCAGCGCGACAACACCGTCACCGAGGACACCGCCATGATGGCCGCGCCCCCGAGCTACACTGCCAGCGAGGTCGAGTCGCGCATCCCCGGCAGCTGGGCCGAGAGCGACGCCGGCAGCGAGGTGGGCACCAAGGTCTACCAGCACTACATCCCCGGCCTATCGTCTGCGGGCTCATCTGCTGGCGGCGGCACAGACGTGAGGGATTATGCCGAGGAGAGGAGGAAGAGCAGGCGGAGCGGTGGGTACAGGCGGGACAGGTGAGCTGTCCCTGAATCAAACGAAAGGTTTTTTTTTGTTTGTTTGTTTGTTTTTTTACGAGGGCAACGATAAAGGAACGACAACGGGGCGGGGCTGGTTATGGTCTTTGTGGGGGTGGGGGGGGGGGGCTCTGCTTTGGAAATTGGTTTCTTCTTCCATTTGTTCAATCCATCCACGATATCCCATCATCACATTCTTCTCTTGGGACATGGATCAGTTCATGGCGTTGGTCATCAGCGACAGCCTCGCGGGGAGTTAGCATTGTCGATAGCATGTACAGAAAAAAAACATTTCGAGGGTAGATTTGGTTCCTTGAGATGTCTCTTTTTTCTCTCGTGCCTATGGTGAGCGGTGGTGTAGAGAACAATAAGTTCTTTGAGGTCTGGCTTGACTGGGAGAGCCTTTGCAGCCATGGCAGTGTGCTATTCGTAGGATAGATAGTATTTTCTGGAAGATGTTGGACGTGTTCCTGCATCCCCTCCCCTCCCCCCCCTTTTTTTTAGGGCAGAGGGTTCCGTTCAGTCGGACTATGAGGCCGTCAGTGTTACTCTCACCATGGGCGCATGCTCTTCTTATGGATTCTTGTCGTGGGGCATTTGCGCTCACTTCTCGAGCAGGAATATCTATCTGCTTGATCCCAGCCTGTGATATGTTCTTATTGGCATCGGGTCTTTTATTCTTGGCCATCGGTCCTGAAATGAAAATTCGAACCGTAGGCAAAAACAGAAAAAAACCTGCTTTACAAGTTATTGATTGACAAGATTCAAGCCTGTAATAGTTCATTCTCAATAATTCAGATCAGCGCAAAAGATAGAGAGAAAGAGAGCCTAGCCTTACCCCCCAACCGTTGCATCAAGACCCACCCACCGCCTACTTGTACAGTATCAGGGTATGTACAGTAGCTGAGTTAGTTACTAAATAGGGGAGGGGGGGGAGATCTCCAGGGTCAAGCCACCCAAAAGGCCCCCCCCCCAGCCTAGCCCAGCCCCCTAGACGCCCAGAACACTACCCCGGATTGGCGTAAGGACTGCCCCCTGTGGCATGCATGTTCAGCGGGACTTTGCTTGCCTGCATTGCTGGCAACTTTAGTGCTCCTCCGACAAGCTACCTTGGAGACTTTTGTTCCCAATCATCAACTTTATCTTTCCTCCGCGCCCCCCGCCGCCCCCCCCCCTTGACAGCTCAACCAACACCCTCGTGCTGCTGCTGCGGTTACTATAGAACCCCAGCCGACGAAAACCAGATTTTCCAACTTTTTCTCCTTCGCCTCGGTCTCCTAAAATAATAATAAAAATAAAAAACCCACACGCGCGACGGTTGAGACGGTACGGACATGGTGGCGGTGTGCTGTCCGTCGGAAGCAACACGACTTGCTCCCCAAGCCCAAGATCCTACTACTACTACTCCCTGGACATTACACCCAGCAGCTTCCACGCGCGACCGCGATCACGACCACGACCACAGAGCGCAGCTGATCTACACACTGGATCGGTAACCCGCCAGCCTCTTCCAATGCCACGAGCCGGGCTGGGTCTGTCACCGCCCGAGAGCTCCAGCACCTTCACACGATGACCCGCAGAATCGTGAGCTTTGTTCCCCGAACACCACCACCACCGCCACCACCACCACTCTTTCCACATCACTTGTCCTCTCGATTTCCTCGTTCGCAGTCTCTCCTTGTGGCAGGGGAGGCGCGCGCGCACACAGACACACACACACACACACACAAGGCAGCCAGAGACAGACACACACAGAGAGAGAAAGAGAACATCTATCTTGCTAACTACGGGTTTGTTGCGAAAACAAAACAGGTCAGGACAATCGTCCAAATCTCCGCCTTAGCCACCCTCACCTTCCTCGTCGTCTTCTTCCTCGACAGGAATTTCCGGGTCCTGCCCTCCGCCATACACGAGTACATGCCCCAGCACCATGCGGGACTGCTCATAACAGACATCACCATCAAGTCCTGCTCCTCGGTCAACGTCTTCTCGTCCTGCCGCCTCGACCCGGACACATGGCATCGCGTCGAGAAGGACCTGTACCTGGGCCGCGCGCTCGTCACCAGCGCATACGTCCACGTCAGGCGGAAGAAGGAGGAGGAGCTCACCTCGGACGACAAGGTCGTCATCGACCTCGCCGTCGGGCGCCTCGACCCGGGCACCGGCGTCAAGGGCGAGGCGGACGAGCGGTGGGAGATGAGGGACGCGGGGCTCTGGATCAAGCGGAGCGCCAAGAAGAAGGCCATCGACTCCAAGCAGACCATCACCGCCGTGGACGTGCTGTTCGGCGACGATGCCGTCGAGGCGCGCGACGGCTGGGAGCTGTCCCAGAAGGGCACCCCGCTCATCCTGGACGCCGACCCGCACATCCCCTCGGCGCACATCACGGTGCGCAGGGGCAGCCAGCAGGACCCCTACAAGCCAGACCTCAAGGTCAAGGACAACGGCAAGTTCAAGATCCTGCAGGTCTCGGATATGCACCTGAGCACGGGCGTGGGCGCATGCCGGGACGAGATGCCCGAGCACCCGGAAGGCGAGAAGTGCGAGGCTGACCCGAGGACGCTTGACTTTGTCACGAGGGTCCTGGAGGATGAGAAGCCGGATCTGGTCGTTCTGGGCGGCGATCAGATTAATGGGGATACCGCTCCAGATGCGCAATCCGTAAGAGAAAAAAAAAGAAAAAACTTGTTCCTAAACCCTTGGATATTTGCGCTGTATCTGTGTCCTTTTGCTAACCTCTCTCTCTCTCTCTCTCCCCCCCTACTCCTTTCCCTCCTCCTCTAGGCTATCTTCAAATACGCTCAGCTCTTTATCAAGCACAAGATACCCTACATTTCCATCTTTGGAAATCACGACGACGAGAAGGCAGCCGGAAAGAGCCTCTCCCGTGCCAACCAGATGGCCCTCGTCGAGACCCTCCCCTACTCCCTCTCCAAGTCCGGGCCCGACGACATCGACGGCGTGGGCAACTACTACATCGAGATCCTGGCCAAGGGCAGCTCCAAACACTCGGCCGTGACGGTCTACATGCTGGACTCGCACTCGTACTCGCCCGACGAGCGCCGCTTCAAGGGCTACGACTGGATCAAGAAGAACCAGATCGACTGGTTCCGGCAGACGGCGCAGGGCGTGAAAAAGAAGCACAGCGAGTACACGCACATCCACCTCGACCTTGCCTTTATACATATCCCGCTCCCGGAGTACAGGGACGAGGACCAGGTGTTTATTGGGGAGTGGAGGGAGGGTGTGACGGCGCCGACGTATAACTCGGGCTTCAGGGATGCACTCGTGGAACAGGGCGTCGTTATGGTCAGCTGTGGACAGTATGTTTTCTTCCCCTGCTTCTTTTTTCTTCTTCTTTCCCTTCTCTTACTAAAGTGCTGACAAAAAAAAACACCCCCCTTTCCTCAAGTGATCACGCAAACGAATACTGTGCCCTGTCTACAGATGAGTCCAACAAGCCCGCCCTCTGGATGTGCTACGCGGGCGGCTCTGGTTTCGGCGGGTACGGAGGCTACGGCGGCTTTCACCGCAAGATCAGGGTATTCGATATTGACACGAACGAGGGCAGAATCACCACCTGGAAAAGGGTCGAGTGGGGAGACGTCAAGCAGAGGCTGGATGAGCAGATCATCGTCGACGCCGGAAAGCCCGTCGCGCCCATGCAGGGCTGAGAGAAGAAAGAGAGAAAGAAAAAAAAGAAGAAAAAGAACAAAAGGAACGGAAAGGTAGAGAGGGTCTCTCCATGAAGGGGAAACTGGAGGGATAGGTCATGACACAGAACAAGAAAACAACAACAAAAAACCAAGAACCGCATTTGAAACGGCCGGATTTGGATTATATCTCGTTCTTATCATCATCATCATCATCATCATCATCATCATCATCACTCTTAGCTTTGGGTCCGCCTATCCACCGCCGGGTGCCCTTTTTCTTTCTCTCTCTTACAAATCGGTGGTGCCGCGTTTAAACACGCTGGAACATCTTTGGGCCGTGTTTTTTTTGTTTTATTCGACGACTTTTTACTTAATGACATGATTGTCATACTTATTGAGAGAAAGCTGGGCCTGCTACCCGTGGGCAGTTTACACAAGCGCACAGCAGCAGCAGCAAATTAAAAAAAAAAAAACCCCCCCAACCAAAACCCAAAAACCAAAAACCAGAGGGCGTTCCGCGGCGTCAAAGGGGAGGGAGGAGATTGTGGTCTTCCTCTCATACCCACCCCCCCCCTTTTTTTTTTATTAGTTATCTATATATCTCTATACGTTATTGATATCCCACCTCTCTCTCTCTCTCTCTTTTTTTTTTCTTTCCTTTTTTTCCCCAGGAGATTCACTACCCTCCTAAACCCCCAAGATCCAAGGGGAATGAATGCACCTATGCAAGCACAAAAAGGTATATATATATAAATAACACAAAAACAACAATCGAGCGCAAAGCTCTTGTGGACGGGTGACCAACAGACAGACAGGCCCCAACGAAGAAACGAGGGACTAACATTTGATGAACATGATTTTGGGGGGAGGGGGGGGAGGGGGGAGAGAGGTCCGGTCATCGAGAGAAGATGTCAAGAGAGAGACTCGTTCTGGGTTTGGGTGGGATGGCGCCTGTCGTGGAAGGAAGGGGGGGTTTTTTTCTTGTCACCCAGGTAGATTCGTTCGAAATGGGGCGTGAAGTGGCGGTGATCATGGTGGTGGCGGTGGTGTGAGGGAGTATCATAGGGGAAGAGGGAATAGGAAAAGAAAAAAAAAAAGGGGGGGGGGGGGTGTGGTTGGTTGCGTTCCATACCAAACATGACGCGAGTTCATCATCTACACAGTAAGAAAAGTGAAAGAAAAAGAAAATCCCCCCAGGGAGCATCGATCGCCCTCTTTTGTTCCTCTTTCCCCATCGGCATCGTGCCGTATCTTGCCATCCATTCGAGTATATTTTAGGGGCTCTAAACAAAATGACCTTGCTTCATGTAGGGGGGGGTTTCGAGGTAGCGTCCCGTCAAGGATTTACATGTTGCCCTGGTGAGGATAGAAATGCATTTCGTTTGGGGTGAGGCGTCATCGACGGCTCGACACACACACTTCTCTTCCCCTTCGTCCCAAGCATAGAGGGGAGGGGGGACATGATCCACCTGGGAAGCACTGAGGATGGAGAAAAGAAAAATAAAAAAAGACACAAAGGACTTTGCGAGATGAGTGCGGATAAGCTGTATTTCAAACGATATCATGTATGGAAAAAAAGGCCGTCGTCATAAAACGGCTCAGGGCTCTGGAAACTCCCAACTTCGCCACGCAAGCAATTGATCCGTCCCCAAAGCATTTCATCCAAAAAAAAACCCTGTAACAAAGAAGAAAATCTCTTGAACTGCTGTCGTTCACCTATTGGAGTGTGGTGTTCATGTGTCAAAGCCCCAGAGAAAACAAGGCATCCATCCACCACCCCTTGTACGCCCATGCTCCATGTTTTCCCCCCTTTTGAAAACAATTCTTCGCCTCCTGGTAAGTGTCCCACTGTGGGATGTCGCTCGCTCTCTGTGCTCAAGTGTGATGATGATGATGATGATGAGGATTAAACATCCATTGCCGGAAATCAGAACATGGGGTATTTCCGCCGCACAGCTGCCCGCTGTTTATAACTCTCCTCCTCCTCCTGCTGGGCCCATTAATGCGCCAGTTGCCTTATGCCTCTTGCTTATGCCCATTAGCTTCTCATCGGTTTGACCTCGAGCTGTCGCTGCGGTCGCGGCCGGCTCCTTGCCGCACAGCATCGCTGTAACTTGGAATGGGTGGGCTGTCCCGCCCCGCAGTATTCCTCCTGCTGCCTCGCCCGCTGGCCGTGACGGATGACGCTCCTCTGCTCCGGGAGACGCGTATGAGGGGCGCGTGTTCGTTCTCCGAGCTGTCCCGCCGACTCTCAGCATCTGATGATTCAGGGCTGCTATACTCGGGTGGCGGATGGCTCGGCTCCTGCAGGCCGAGACCGACCGATGGCACTGTAGTAGTGGTTGCGTCGGCGGCGGCGGCGCTGCTAGGCTCGCCGCCGTCGTCGTCGTTGGGCACGAGCTGGGCGAGTGAGATGTCCGTAGGGCTGCGAGCAGGACCGGGACTGGTCGGAGAGAGGATCCTGAAGTTTCCGGATCGCGTGCGGCCGTGGCCAGGATGAGGTTCCAGGCCCTGCTGGTGCTGTGGTCTGAAGTACGTCTGGACAGGCTGGCTGTGACCTTGGCCACGCAAGGATCCGTTGTAACCATCCTTCCTACCACTCTCCAGCAAGATGCTGCCAGCCTCAGATCCATAGGGTGGTGGTGGGGCCAGAGACCCTGTCGTCGGCGCCAGGCCCCATTTCTTTACATTGGCCTCGATGAAAACAAAGCCAGCCTGGCCGAAGTTGACGTGTACAGTTGCGGGTCCGTTGGCGCCAATGGCGGGGAAGAAGTTGGGATTCTTGATGCCGTGTACGACATCGTCCAATTTTTTTCCATTGCGGGTATAGAAGATGCATCCCGTTCGTGGTCGGTATCCACAACCGATCACGTCGCCCTGGCCAAAGGGAGGAGCATACGGTGCCTGATGGAATGGTTGGTTGAAGCGCTTGTAACCGTTTGAAAAGTAAGCCGCAGAGTGTCGGTGGAAGCCTGCCATAAAGCGTCAGTACATATGCCTCTTTTTTTTCTTCCTTTTTTTTTCTTCTTCTTTTCCTTCGAGATCACAACCGCGGGGTTGGGGGGTTCCCGCTGTTGTTACGTATGCGACATACCTGGCAGCCTAAACAACGGATAAGGCTTGGTGGCCATCCCGATGGCGAGCATAGTAGCGTCAGGCTTCTCGTAAATCTTTGCCTCCCAGTAGTAGACCTCGTTCTGCTTGGGGACGGGAAGGTTGGTCATGACGGTACATTCGGAGTCGAAGAACTCTATTTCTGTGCGGCCCTCGACGAAGCAGTTGGCGATCTCCAGCTCCGGCTCAAACTCCCATGCCGAGACACCCTTCTCTTGTATGGCCAGATACTGCGATAGTGATATGTCGGTCTGCAGGGACTCGGCAGGATTGGATGTGACAAAGGCTAGTAGTGTGCGGTTAGCATAATGAAGGTCTCCCATCGCTATCGGCCAGGTTGACAAGAAAAAAACAACATACCCTTGGCTCGGAGATACTCTGACCTCTGCATGTCGTCCATGGTCTCGAGGGCCTCAGCCTCCTCCCTCGCGAATGCCTGCTCATCATCGTACTCGCCGGGCCGACCGATGCGGTCGAGGAGGATACGACCTGAATTTGTGTATTTGAGGAAGTAGACGAGGACGAAGATGATGCCTATCAGGGCGGCGGAGCCGAGGGAGGACAGCAGCCCGATAACAACGCCATTCAAGGCGTCGGGCGATCTCGACGACATGGTCGATCTGTGAAGCGCGCGATCGCGAGCGAGCTGAAGGGAGGAAGTCCGCCGCAGTGTCGTAGGCACCCGGGGGGGGGGGGGCGTTGTGGACTATGGGCGAGATCGTAGGTCCTAGGGACTTGATGCGAGGGTGGCGTTACCACCGTGATGCAATCATTCGAGGGAGAGTCGCTTCGCAGAAGGGGGGGGGAGAGAGAGAGAGAAAGAGAGAGAGAGAAAAGGAGAAGAAGGAGAAAAAGAAGAAGAAAGAAGGAAGTCAAACAGCAACCAGCTGGGATGAATGTCGCTGTCGACAAGAGAAGACGATGCCGGCGTCGGTAGAGGGAGGCGCAGGTGAGGAAGGGAAAGAATGGGTCGTGGGCGTGGTGATGATGTGTGTGGTTGGTGGTTGGACCTCCAAGAGCCGTGCCACAGGCTCGGAAGAAGGCCTGCTGCAGCTGTTTGGGTCGATCTCGTCTAACCTTGGAACGAAGACCAATCAGCCCAAAGCAGTCTAGTATAGCTGGTAGGTGGGCTTTCTCGCGCTGTGGACTGCGGAGCAGGTTCGGCTGAAGCGGTAGCGGTAGCAGGTGAGGTGGGCTGGCACAACAGTTTTCGAACAAGCAGAAGAGGGCAAGATCCCAGAGAGAAGAGAGATATTTTTGGGTGATCTTGTTTCTTTTAGGTCGATGAGAGGAGAGGCAAAGAAGAAGAAAAAAGAAGACAAAAACCACCAGATCGATCAGGTCAGGTGAGAAGTAGAGGGGAGGAGGGGGGTTAGAAAAATGATATCAGTCATCACCCAATCCCGAAGAGAGGGAGAAAAGAAAACGGAAGAAACGGGATGAGGGGAAAAAGAAGAATGGCTCGATGGCTGGCGGTCGAAAGTTCGATCACAGGTTGTTGGAGTTTGGAGAACAGAACAGTGGGCAGAAGCGCTGTCAATACTACTACGGTAAGTGCTGGGAAGGAACCGGAGCCCGCCACCTTCGTTTTACAGGGCCCACCTGCAGCGTCAGCCAAGGTATTCATGACCCGTGCACTGCTAGCCGCCACGACAGGCCGTCACCGGGACCACTAACACACACACCCTGTAGAGATACTGGCCCGCGCAGGGTGTTTTGGTGTGGCACGGGTGGTCTCGAGACAAGCCATGGTCGTGAAAAGAGCCCTGACAGGACAGGGGGGGGGGGGGTCAGAAGGAGGAGGAGGAGGAACGGTTTTGTTTCTCAATTCTCCTATGAATTACACTCATCTCGTCCGCTTCCGCAGGTGACACCTGGAGCATCTCAATAAGGAAATGTCGAAATGAGCCCCCAGCTTGGTAGGTCAGTCCTGTGCAATCAAAACAGAAAAAGAATCCCCAGGTCGATCCCCATCCCCTTCATCATTACTGTCTGCGTCACCAGCCCTCTGGAACCAAAACCCTGTTCTGCAGAGATGGCCTGTGCTGGGTTTGAGCCTATGACCCACAGCGTACATGGCCCCTGGTCGTTCATGCTGTGTGTACTATGTATGTATGGGCCGCCGGTCGGGTCTTATGAAGAACGGCCCTCTCTGATGAGGCTCTGGCCCTGCGCAGATGGTGTTTCATAAAAAGGCTAGGACTGACCAGCCTCGCGACCTCTTCTTCCTCGGGCGATACGCCCAACCTGCACAGCTTTTAATCTACCTGAGATGTCTCTGAAGAAGAAAAAAAGGGTCTCAGAGTGCAAGTGCATATGTACCACAAGCTTATTCTTCTCTTCTCCTTCATGATAGGCTCCCAGATCGCCGCCTGGCCCGAGTGGCTGCTTGTCGCCTGCTGATGCTATTTTTACATTTAAGCTTCCGGCTCTCTGTCTTCCCCCCCTCGACGCGCTACCTTCTCCTCCATGACCAAACCTCCCTCCCAACTCCACATTGCCATTGCTTGTTAGGAATGGTGATCTCAACCCACAAGACTTTCGGCTTGAGAAACTCCTTCCGGGACAAAATGTGCATTCAATACCTCACAGTGCCACGGCAATCATGATTACAGTCTGCACCTGTGGACGCCAACCACATAGCCTGGATAAACAACATACTGCACGTTGGAAACAAGGCAGCGCCCTCCCAAGATGTCTCTTGTGTGTGTGTGGGCTTTGGCTGAAGAGCTAACCTGTATTCTAGTTGCAACGAACGATGCATCGAGACGGTGATGCCTTATACGCTCAAATTCACCGAGTACTGACTAGAGTCCCGCTACATACATAGTCCACTTGTGCGTGATCCAGGCAGTCCTTCACATCCGGGTTCGGTACATCTTGTGGTGGTCTTGGGTTTCGGCCGTGAGCCCGTCATCCCGACCTCTGAAGTCCATGACAGCCACGGGCCCCGGCCCGGCCGGGGCTGAAAGACTATGTCAGACGCACACTATTATAACGAAACCTTACCTGCCCTAAATAGAGCAACATTCCCGTTTAGTTCTGACAGTTCGGCATGGCAAACAAGCATACTGCAGCCGCTGTCCTCGCGAGTGGTGTCGATACCTCTGCCCTTGCTAGGCTTGTCAACAACAACGACGACGACGACGACGACGACGACGACAAAAGCAGCACCGTGGTCCTTGCCCTTCTCTTGCAGGATATATTATACAACCTGCAGGTCCCTCCACAGCATGAGAGAAGGAGTGAGTGGGTGGGTCAGGAAATATTCAACCAAAAAGGGAAACTCAAAAACGTACAACACCGGGTATTCCCTAATGGTCACCCACTTGACTACTAACCCGGCCCTTGGACTTGAGGTCCTGTTGCAATTGGCTGTCGTTTTTCTGACGAGGTGTTGCGGCGCGCTGTTAGCAACGCCTGGCTAACGGAATGGTTCAACAGCTGGATGCCGTATTCCCACCGTTGACACCCTTGAGATCGAAACGTGCCGCGTTCAGGGGGCCCCGCTGCACACACGCCCGCCCCCTCGTGATGGGCTTGATTTTAACGTGTTATTTTTGACCGTCTTGAGAGTCAGTGCTGCTAACAAGTTGCCTCCAACCGGCCTGCAGCGCTACTGGTAGCCGGCTGGCCTCCCATTTAGTGACCAGGCTTTGTTACCAGCTTGCAACCTCGCACTCACACAACTCGTGGAAACGGATGCCGTTCCCAACATGAATTCTGTGCTACCACCAAGCGCAGGCACTCGGGCACGTAGTGTTGCCAGTAGTTTCTCGCTTTCTATCTGTGCTTACAACAAGAGGGCAAGCAGAGAGCGGGACGTCTTGTGCGGGCATCTAATGTCGTCTCTGGCACAGCAAGCCAACCGTCGATGGTGAGGACGTGGCCAACACATTGCTTTCTGTCATCCATGCATGGGAATGGATAAGCATGGAATGACAGCGAGCGCTTAGTATGGCATCTTTCCCAAGGTGGAGAGATGTGAAGTTCGGGGTACAGCGGCGTAGGCTATGCCATGAGGATATCCATGCATGAACAACGAGCGCAGCTGAAGATGTACTAGGCCAGATCCACTCATGCATGGACGTCAAGATCTGACAGCACGCCATGGAACCATGCCAAGCCGAACGTGTTGCTGAGAGCACATCCATGTATAGACATTTGACCACCTGTAGAGTTATTGGACCAACCTCTTCCAGATATCGAGGAGACCTGGAATTTTCCACAGCTGCCTCCTGGTCAAGACTTGTGCCATGCGCATCATGCCAGTGCGGATGTGGTGTGCGGGAGTGAACCTGGGGCACCTCGGACATTCAAACTTCAACCTCGATCTCACGAGATGGGACAGCGTCATGCAGCGGTCAGGAAGGTTTGGGCAGCAATGAATGGACGGCCTGTTGATGCAGAAACATGCTCTTTGGTATGAAATACTGTTGAAGTGGCGCTCGCGGTATCTTACAGGCTATTGCCTGTGGTACCAGGTGCGACTGACGCTACGAACAGGCCCAGAATGAAGACATGTTGACATATATTCCTTGCTCTGTGCCTACCAGCTTCAGTGGTCTCTTTTGCTCCTAATAGTGCAGTGGCATTGGGGTTCTATTTCTCCACAAGACACCAGTACATAGATGCTTCAACATTTGTCCACGGCAACACAAAAGACAGACACACCCTGGGCTGACAAGATTGTATGAATAGTACAGGAGCATTATGGAGCTATGTATTTTGCACAGAATCGCGAAACTAGACTGCTCCATCAAACATGCCCGGCCAAGCCGCTTGAGCCCCAGACGCTGATGCTAAATCTTGTTACTTTGAGTACTGTGTAGTAAGATAAAAGCAATCTGAACTTACAATTCTAAACTCAGAGAGTCAGTACGGTCCTCGAGAGCATTCAAATAACGCGGCACGCAGGGATCTTGAGGTGGGCTGAAGACGCCAACGGATCGCCTCCACATCGTTCATCTGCGTCCTAATAATACTCTTCCCAAGTTTAGTCTGAGGATAGATTGCCACGCGCGCTGTTTTTTGCTCTGTAATATTGACAAACCCGGTACTTTCTAACAAGGGCCTGAGTTCAATGCTGCCAACCATATCAAAAGGTCTGTTGAGAACGCGTCCGGCCCTGTCGAACAGGGTGGGAATGAACTCCCAGGGGTGATCTCTCTGAGTAGTGTACCGGCGAGAGATATCAAAGATTTCCAAGAAGCCACCAGGCTTTATAAAGCGGCGCAGTTGGCTTAGCAGGACATCCTAGCGCTGAATTCGACTGTTCATCTCCGTAACTCGGATTAAATCGAAAGTCCTATCCTGTAAAAACCATGGTTTGAGCAAGATATCGTCTTGGAGCACGGCGTAGTTTGGCTTGAACTGTGGGAGGCGTCTGATAGGCGCCGGATCAACTCCTACCACATAGGCTGTTGGATAAAGAGCTGTGTACTGGCTGCAGCGCCATATGAGCTTAAACGTATCTATAACCACTGCAAAGTGCAAGGAACGTCACTTATATAGTCTATAATCCGAGGCCACACCCAACCTCGAGGATACTTTCGCCCCGATAGGCAACGGGTGCGGTATGTAAAGAGCCTGCGTGAAAGAAAAAGATACTGATGCCATCTTCTTCGATGAGCTTGGGCATTATACCCACATCTTGGGCTGATACGAGATACTCACTGTGCTCTTATCGAGTCCAGGTAGAAGGGATTTACAGGATGCCTTTGAGTGTATTGAAATCCAGCCCAACGCTCGTAGTTGATGACGACTGGGAGAGGGTTCTGGCTATGGACTTACCAGAGTCCTGCAATGTTCGGGCTTCCTTCTCAAGCCTCATGCACCGTAGGGTTGTGGAGTTCTGCATCGCCAGTTTCACGAGGACCACCAGATTGGTGGAGTGCACGACCACGTCTTGGCCATGTTGCGCTGGCTCTGATCTCGCTGGTGTCGTCGAGACACGGATCCAGGACTTCTACAACGCCCACTTCACGCCAGGACTGGTAGTCATACAACTTCATGGGGACGTGAGAAAGTCTGAATAGCAAGAAGCAGGTGTACATAAAGCCCTCCACATCATTAATTAGGCCATCTCCCATTCGTGCTTATGACTACTTTACAACAATTCTTCCAAATTGATGTAAGTTTCCTTCAGGCATCCTGTTACGTTAATGGGCTTGGTCACGTGCACGAAGGTTGGAATAGCCTCAGTATGCGTTGATATTCGAGAAGGGTTGCCTAAAGGAGGAAGGGAAAGAAAGAAAGCTGGCTGTGGGGCTGCGGCGGCACGTTAGAGAGGGATGGGCCGGCTTATCGATTAGGTAATTCTGCAAACCTGGGCGATCGGCGGAGAGCCGCTACCGTAGCAACGGTCAGGGCCCTATCGCGGGAAGCATATAGGTACAAGAGTAAAGGTCATCACTACCATCGCGCCGCGCCAACGTTCGCCTACTCACAATCTTCAGCACCTCTACCAGTCCAGATTCGAGCAAATGACGCCGGACGGAGTGGCCCACTGGCTGTCGAATCTACCGGACGCCGTCGGCCTCGCGCAGCACGACGGCAAGGACAGGAAGAGAAAGAGGACGCCGACGCCGACGCCCACGAAACAGGCGGGCTTTCTGTCACCACCGCAGTCCGCCATGGACGCTGACGTCGAAGAACGACAACACAAGCGAGCCCGCCTTGAAAACTGCGACCTCGATGTTGGAGGACCACAGTTAGACGCGCCAGATACCGAGCCCAGCGCAAGCCAGTCGGTGACGGACACGTCTGGGAGGAGCAGCTCAAGAGGGGGGCCTGGCAGTAAAGCAAGCGGCAGGTCGTCGCCTCGCAAGAGACTTCGTGCGCTGGCTCTGCAAGACAACGGTATTATGGTCAGAAGTTTCACGGGACCCGGTACCGACCTACCGCCGGCACTGAACAGCTTGCTGGGCGACATCGTGGACATGAGTAATGGCGTCGGCGTGGTCTCGTCGGCACGTCGACAAGAGAACGAGGCCATGGCGGAATCGCGGGGGACAGCCGGCGCGTCTCTGTTCCGCGCCCCATACCCATTCTATTACACGAGCGACAGCGCACAACAGCAGCGGCGGGATAGCCTGGGGCCCACGCCCTCTGCGGACCAGGTCCTCCGCATCCTCGACTGGGCTCACCAGTGCGGCTCGCAGGCCGCGGAGGAGGCGATGTGGAACTCAGTCGTTCATTTTCCACTGTTGCAGATGGCTGTCTACGGCGGAGACAGGATCCCGGTCCGCGAAGGCGCAGCGGTCGGACTGACTCAGTGTACCACGGCCCGCATCATTCATGAGTACCTTCCGGCCAGGGAGATATCGACTAAGCAGGTCGACTTCTGTCTTCATACAGACGCGGATGCCGAGGCGGCCGCCCAGATCCATCTCATCCGGCAGTCATCCGTCTGGCGGTCCATCAACCACACCACCCTCGACAGCTTGCTCGATCGTCCCATCGTCCTGGGTTGCGAGTCCAAGAAGCTGGGCTCGGAAAGTGGCACAGTTCAGGCCAAGCTCCAGACTGGTCTGTGGCATGCTGCGCAGTGGAAGCACCTCAAGACGCTGGCCGCACGTCAGCAGGACTGTCAGCTACCAGCCTTTTTGCCCGCGGTGATCATCTCTGGGCATGATTGGTCATTCGCTGCCACCACCCAAGAACGGGACAAGACGGTATGTTTCTCATTGGGGCGTACATTGTTGCCTTGTCTGCTAACAGCGATTGGTAGATCCTGTGGACGGAATATCCGCTTGGACATACACGTGATGCTCTGGGGGCCTATCGAATCGTCTGCTGTCTTCAAAGGCTCCAAGCATGGGCTTTGAATGACTACTGGCCGTGGTATCGAAGGGACGTACTTGGTTTGGCAACATCACAGACAGAAGCATCACCCCTAGTGATAGGCTCCAGCTGCGTGTGCCCAAGTCAAGCTGGCCATCATAAGGCAGTTCCGTCAGCAAATGACAATACTTGTACACCTATATAAGTTTCCTTCCTTTATTAATTCCTTAGTAAGTTCATTACATCTGCATGTAATGACAAAGTGCATCGCTCTTTAGCGTATGCATTTAGTTGTAATGCAAAAAGGGCTGAAATTGCAATTGAGCGTGGTCTCCGTAGCGCGGGAAAGAGGTAAGTCTCTGGAGAGGTACTGCCGCAACCTAGGAATTTAATATTTGGCCCGGGGCTTGTGTGGTCTTGCTCCCTTTGTCTCTGCCTCTCCTATTCAAAGGTGCCTAAATATATAGTTAATCACACAATGGAACAACACATGATCAAACGTGGGGGGTATCCAATACATTTTATGGTCTCAGATTAACACTTCCCCTTACACACTCATTGCACTGCTGGCTGTCAAGATCCTCTACATATGTCCCTCCCTCGCCCCAGACCGATGGGATCGTTCGTTACAGGTTTCCCAACGGCTGCGAATACACGGACCCCATACGGCCGACGTGATAGCGCACAGTAAATTGAGCAGGCCTATGGTCACCTGTAAGACATCTCCAAGACTCAGTGGTGTTCCAGGGTCAAACGACCTCGGGGCCATGTCTCTCTGCTGATTGATTAATTATTTCTTCCCCCCTTCAGTTGTCTGTCCCATCATCCATCCTCGTTTCAGATGAAAGCAAATGTGCCACTCACGACTGGCATTGCACAGACTGGAGATGCGAATAGGATGAGGGCTGCAAGGCCGACAGCGTTGTATATGTTCATGACGCTGAAGTTTGGGAAAGTGTAGTTGGAAGATGTTCAGTCGACTCAAGAGATTGATATGAAGTAGAGACTGCGGCAGCACCTGTGGTTCGGATCTTCAGTGACATGAGCTTCCCCTCATAAGTAATTCATATCAAGGACGATTTAGAGCGATGACCAGGTGGTGAGATATTTGAGAAAGTAGCGACGACACTCACGGCTTAATTAAAAGTTTTTCATCAAGACGGCTCAAGAGAAATGCCCAGATTGTTCCTCACAGTGGAAATGAAGCGTTGTGAGCAGTGCAAGATTGTGGATTTCTCAATACTATGTGCAAATTTTGAAGAGGGACTCTGGATATATATATATATATATATATATGTATATATACATCGAGGCTTTTCTACCCAGAGACTTTGAGAATGACTTTAAGGGTGGGACTATAAAGATCAGAGTACTTAGGTAGGTAAATGTGTACATCAAGACATGCTTACCACCCTTCGCAATCCACCCCGCTACAGCCGGCTCAACTATACAGTATATGTTAGGATCCATGTCAAGGTTCCGCCACATTCGTCCACCTCCAGTCACGAATATCTCTTTTTGGATGTGACTTGAAAATTCAGCACCTTGCAGGGCTCAATAGGGGTGCAGGCGACCCGTTTTGATTCTTCCCAGCGGTACAACCAATCTGCCAGTCTGTGGCTTGTCAGTTTGTCAGTTGAGGTCTCCGGGCCTTGGACAGCAGTGCTCAGCCACCCACGCCGCCCGCCCGCATCATCCTGCCACCCTTAATAGGGAAATCTACTATGAATCTATGATAAATAATACCATGCACCCAACCAGAACCAATCAGCATTAATCCTAGCCTGCTTTCGCATTCCTTCCACCCCCCCTCTTGACGTCGTTCCACCCCGTGCCCCCCCTCTTCCTCTACCTGTTCCACCCCGTCCTCTTGAATCTTTCCACCCCGTCCCCGGTCCAGTAGGATCAGTATTTCCCTGATCTTGATTTTTTCCACCCCGTGGACTGGTGGCTTTTCCACCCCGTAAATGGCTTTATTGACATTTCCACCCCGTTGCCCATATCACGTTTCCGCCCTGTTACTAGGAGGCCTTACACGCATTTCCCACCAAAGCTCTGCAGCTTGTCCACACTCCCTTCTCGACGCCGACATATAACGAGGTGCCTCGCATTGCGTCTCGACCTTGATTCATTCCTGTTTGCCTCCCTCCAAACTCCTGAGCAATACATTCTCTGGTCCCCTACTCATACTACCTTGGTCCCTCACTGGACGGACCCTTGAAGGTATTTAGTTTGTCTTCACAATATTCTCCTCCCTCCTCACCACAAAAAAGAAGAAAGAAAGAAAGAAAAAAAGATGCCATCTCATGGCAGCCGAGTCCCATTTGAATCTCTTGGAGCCGGTGAAGTTGAGACCGGCGCTGCTGGGCCAGGCCATAGGCCCAGGACACGCAACAAGGACTCCTCCATGTACGTAAATCTTTTGTGACCCAAATCCTAACCCATTCGTAGGCTTAACATGATGTCCCCAGCCCTCCGTCACGTCAGCGCCAGAATTGTTCTCAGTGCGGCAAACAGTTCTCCAGGGCCGACGCTCTCCTCAGACACTGCATAGCAAAACACGTCCGCCCGGAGGAGAATCCAGCGTACTACTGCTTGGTGCCGGGCTGCGACGCTCGAGATCACAAGTTTCGCCGCCATGACAAGTTCTTGGCGCACTTCAAGAGGCATCAGCTCAATCGCAAGCCGAGGTACACGGTGGACTATTATTGGAGCCCCCCGCCAGACGATGCCACGGAAGATGCTGTTTCTGCTGCTGCTGCTTCTGCTGCAACCGCAGATGTCGTGTCCACAACCGCAGGCGGCGCCGTCTCGCCTCCCACCTTGCTGGAGACCAACCAGCTACTCCAAACCAGCGACATCCCGCCAGTCTCCCTGTCGCCGTACGGACTCGCGGTGCTGCACGCAGAGCACTCCATCACGCTGGTCGAGCTCGAGGGAAGGGAGGCAGACCTCGAGACCAGGCATGCCGAGATGAAGGAGAAGCAGCAGAGATACCTGCGGGCCAACGAGCTCAGGTCCGACCTGGCGATGCTCCTGAACAAGTGGGACATCCTCGGTGGTGGTGCTGGTGCTGGTGCTGGTGGTGACGGCGGCAAGACGGTGCTCACCGTGTCTCTGCGGGCGGCGGCGAGGGCGGCAGAGGCACAGTGTGCCAGTGCAGCACAGGACCTGGACGAGGCCTTGGAGGCAAGACGTCGCGCGACAGATCTTGTCGAGGCCATCGCCAAGAGGGCGAGCGTGCTGAAGCGGGCAATTGATGCCAAGGCGAACCCGCAGACACCCTAAGGCAAATATAGGAGCAGGTTCGAGAATAGCAGTAAATACAACCAACTGAGTGCTTATTACCCTCTAAGTACAAAAATCATTACTGTTAATTTTGAGTCTTTTCTTTTTTTAATTTTCCATTTTGCTTGAAGTTCCTTCAACCTCGTCGTCACATAATTAATACCGTACAAACATACAAATGGCACCCAATGGCTGGCGAGCCCAATCAACAACCCTCCCCCCCCCCTTTTTTTTTTTTCTTTCTTCTTCTTTTCTTCTTATTCATATACACCCCTCCAGGGACTCGCTTCCTGAGCTGATTGATGATGCTGCAAGTATTCGAGCCCCCCCTCCCCCCCCCGACCGGTGGCGCGCCCTTCACTTCACTCACCACTCAAACCTAACATACCTCCCCATCATCCTCACCACAGGTATCCAAGAACCCAGCCAGAACCCCCACCGCGCCAGAAAGGGAAGCTCCACATTTTCCGCCGCAGCAATAGGAAACACCTCGTCCCGCAGCCGCAGCCGCCCACCACCAGCCCCCTCCAGCTCCCGCGGCTCGTCCACGGCCCAGCAGAACCTCGCCCCCGTCTGCGCGACGATGGGCTCGAGCCTCTGCAGCATGACAGTGAGCCAGGACACGCAGTCAAAACACACCTGGTTGCTGCTGCTGCTGCTGCTGCTGCTGTTGAAGTACCCCGTCAGCTGGTCGAGCAGGTCTCGGCCCTGCGCTGGTTGCAGGTACATCGACAGCCCCTCGAACACGACCATGGTCGGCCGGCTGCGAGGCAAGGCCAGCCTCGCCAGCCAGTTCTCCTCCGTGACGTCGACGGCCTTGCACTCGTACCGCACGCCCGCCGTGGTGGGGCGTGGTATCGCAAGCTTCTCCCGCAACTCCACCACATCCGGCAGGTCACCATCCACCCAGTGCACCAGCAAGCCCCCATCGCCGCCATCATCATCATCATCATCATCATCATTGCAGCAACGCCCCTCAAGAACCCGCAGCGCGCGCGTGTCCAGCCCAGCAGCCAGGTGCAGCACCGTAACAGCCACCTCGCCCCGAGCCCGCGCCTCGCAGAGAAACTCGCCCACCCATCGGTCCAGGAACCGCGCGCGGAGGGCAAAGACGGCGCAGCGGGGGCCCGTGAGCCGCAGGTCTGCCCAGTTGTAGTCCAGCTGGTGGACCAGGCGGGCGGCGTGGCGGTCGGCCAGGATCGGGGTGGGCGCCCTGGCGTCGACGGCGCGGGCGTAGAGGATCCCGAGGAGGGTTTCTGGGACGCCGCTCAGGTTGGGGGATAGCTTAGTGGGGGGCCTTGTCTCCATTTTTGTTGTGGGGACGGGAAAAGAGTGTGAGACTTTTCTCTTGTTGTTGCTGTACAGTAGAGTAAGAAGGACTTGAAATACTTAGGTTATAACTTTTCATCAAGTGCTTGACCCCACCCTTCGTTAGTCTTCATATAGTTGCTAAATTACTTACTTAATAGCCTTTACAATATACCCTGCGCTGACCCGCAGACATTTCGATGAATAGCTTCCATGGAACTCCATTTCACCCTCCTAATGAACAGCGATGGGATAAAAAGAAGGGGAAGAAAAAGTCGTCAAAAACGAACGTATGGGGGTATCTCTATTAACGCTACTAAAGCAAAGTCCTAAACAACGACACGCTCAAACTATCAACATCATGTAAATGCCTCAAAACAATACATCGCGCGCGCGCGCTCTCTCTCTCTCTCTGTGTGTCGTCGTTATCACTCAATCACTTCTTGTCGTTGCAATCATTCCACTCCATCCTTCCCCTTTCGTGTCCAGACGACTGTTGGCTAGATTATGTCGATGAATGATGCGTGTTGGAAGGGAGGAGGGGAAAAAGAAGAAGAAAAGTGAAAAGAAAAGAATACGAAACGGATCCAGTCCATATACCCCACTATTAATCACTCAGGTTGAATGTTGCCCGATAATTCCCAGGCTCCCCCAGGAAGAAAAAGAAGAAAAAGAAAGGGAAAAAAAAATGCAGAGTGTCTGTGAAGACTACCCAATCTCGACCCGTTGAGACCTTCCTTTTCCTGCCAACCCGTAGCAAAATGAGAAACAGAAACAAAGAGACTGAGATGTGTGAACCTTGACAATGCGTATAGATGTGCCGCCTGTGTGGCACTCGATCCGTGGGTTTCCGAATTGATAGTTGCACCATTCCTCTCAACAGAGTTGGTGGCTGTGTTTAGGCTTGCGCCTTCTTGGTCTTTTACTTTTTTCCCCCCCTTTCTCTCGATTTTTTGATATGTGAAATGGCCATGGGAAACAACCTGGAAATGCCGATATCGTTTTGTTACTGTTTGAAATTTTTCGTCTTGGTCCTGCGCCGTGCTCATCTGAAATGGTAGCGATGAAACGAAAAGATTGGGGAGGGGGGGTGGTGGGGAGGTGGATCCAAAGGAGCGCGGCGTGAATCGTCTCACTCCCTGCTTTTTTTTTGTTGGTATTTCGTATGACGGAGTGATGTATAGGTAGGTGAGTGAATATCCGTCATATGCCCGCAGCATATGCTTCCAAGTCGCGTCGAGAAGAGGTCTGCGTACTAGCACCTCTAGATACTAGCAACCCGATTCCTATCCGGTATGCGCGCGTGGCAGACCATCAGCTTCAAGCTGGTCTGCCACTCCTCACACTCAGCAAGCAGTGCCTGGTCACTCCACATAGTCTTGCCCCTGCCGTCTGGGGCGACACTCTCGTAGCACCGCTCGTACCACCAGCGCCCGACCTTGGCAACCATCTTGGTGATGCCCTCGTCTGCGCCGGGTCCTTCGGCGTTCATCATCTCCGCCAGGCTGCGCGTCTCCTTCTTGCTTCTCCTGCGGGCCGTCGTCTTCGCCGCCGACGCCGCCGCCACCGCGGGACCCCTCGAGGCAGAAGAAGAAGGGCCGGCCGCCGCCCTGGAGGACGAGGACGACGAGGACGAGGAGTCTATCTTGTTTTCGGTGGACATTGGGGAGGGGGCCGTGGGGCTGGCCAGCGGGACCCCGACGCGGCACGTCTTGATGTCGGTGAACCCCTTCCGCCCCAGCAGCCGGAGGATCAGGTCCGAACTGGACCCAAGGCTGACCTCAGGCGCGCGGATGTGGATGCGCTCCTTGAGCCGGCGCACGCCGCGGCGCGCGTGGCTGCCCATGTTGTTCATGTCGACGTCCAGGATGGACAGCTCAATGTAACCGCCGGGCTTGAGCACGCGGCGGGCCTCGTTGATGACGTTGCGGTAGTGCGACTCGGGTGCGGCCGCGGGGAACCGGTAGACCACGCAGGTGAAGCTCTGGGGGCCGAAGGGCAGCTTGTCGGCGTGGGACTTGTATTGGATCTGGTGGTGGTTCGGCGGGCTCAGAGGGAAGCTGGAGCGTGCGTCTGGCTCGGGGGTCGGGAGCGGTGCGCGCGGGGAGAGGTTGAAGAAGGTGGCTGCCGGGTAGGTCTCGGCTGCGTAGAAGGACCAGTCATCGTTGCCGAGGCCATCGATGACGAGGATGGAGTGCCGCTTGAGCGAGCCGACCACGGGAACCAGCTCGTCTCGCACGGGGCTGAAGAGGACGTGGCCAAACGTGAGCCACTTGCTGACTGTCATGGACCCCACGCGGAGGTTGACCTGCGCTGTCGTCGAGTGGTCGTCGGAGCCCTGGCTGCTCGAGCTGGTGTGAGAGTCCCGGGCCGGCGGCCCCTTCTGCGATGATGATGCTGTGCTCATGCGATGGCTGGCAGGGCGGGAGACCTCCACACTGTTGGTGCCGCTGCCGTACCCACTGACGAACTCGCTCAACGAGAACGGAGACGACTTGGGAGCGCCGGCCGCCTCCAAGACTTCGTTGATCTTGGCCGTCATGTCGGAGCTGTACACACTGGACGAGGTCTGACGCGCAGCCTGCTCCTGCTCCTCCTGCTCCACCTCATCCTGGGCGTCAAACTCAAACTCTGTCTCACACTCCGATCCCGCGGCGTCGAGCTGTGCGCTCATCTGTGCACCCATGTTTCCGTTGATGATAGGAGTCTCGAGCGGCTGGCCACCGCTTGTCTTGGCCAGGCGTCGGCCCCAGACCTCAAGGTGGAAGGGCCTCCCGAGAGAGGAGCTTGTGGACGGGTGGCCCCTCGACACATCCTCGCCGAGCAGGTCATTGTACTCATCCCAGACTTCATCCTCAGCCAATGGCGCGTTTGGGTCCGGAATCACGGCCGTGGCCTCGGAGTAGCTCAGCTTGCCCGAACAGCTCGAGTCTGTGGAAGACGTGCCTTCGAGGCTCTTACGCGGAGGGAAGACCATGAACTCCTTCTGAGGATGGCCGGCTTCGGCCTGCAGATCATAAGAAGCCCGAGGTGACGAGCCATTGCTCAGCTCATCGGTGGTCAAGACCTGAGGGGGTTCCTGCGCAGGTTCTTGGACTGGCTCTGGTGGCTCGGAAGGGCTTGGGCCCTTGGCGACAAATTCCTCAGCCGGCTTTTGAGTGTCTGCCGGTGATTGAAGCTGCACGCTACTGCGGTTGAAGGGTCGGGAGAAGGACCTGGGAGAGGGCGGTGGCGGCTCGGAGCGTCCAGCAACCTTCGGGATGCGGCCAATCTGGGGTAATCTGCTCGGTCGGGCACTGGGCGGCTTGGATGCCGTCAAAGGGGCCTGCTGTACGCGACTTGGTTGTGAAGGAGGGTTCCTTAGGTTCCGGGACGACTGGACTGTAGTGATGCGCCTCGGCTGCTGAAGGGCAGTCTTGGGCTGTCCCGGCCTGACAGTCACATTCTGCTGGGATTCTTGTGATCGATTCTGCGAGACGGCAGCAGGCTGTCGCCGCGCGCTGTCGCCTGCAGCAGCGGCTGGCTTGGGGGAAGGTGGCCTTGAAGCCTGCGCCTCGCGCAACACGTCCTCGACATCTGCAAACGTCTCCTCTTCCTGCTCCGAGGAATCGATCATGGTGTAGAACGCCATAGGCTGCTTCTCAACGACTGTGACCTTGGCTGAGACCTGGGATGCCTCAGACGTCTTCTTCTTGCTGCTGGTGAGCTGTGTGGTTGATCGCCCAAAGATGTTCCACTTTCGGGGCGACTTTGGCCTCTTGGTCAGCTTCTTGGGCACTACGACGGAGGCCTCGGAGTCAGTCCTTCCCATGGACGGCCTCGGGTTGAGTGTTGAATCGTCCGACATGAGCGTCGTGTCGTAGCTGTTGATGGATGGAGTCGCTGTTCCGGGCGCCACAGTGATAGGCTTGGGCACACGCGCGCTCGCTGGATCGGACGTCTTCAGGCGCTGCATCGATCTCCGAACAGCCAAGGTAGGCCTCATGGTCAGGACGTCAGAGTCACTGGAGTCAGAAGGCAATCGTCGGTGTCCCCGGGAGGGGGTAGCAGCCGCTCCTCCCCCCCGGGGTAGGGCAGAAGGCCACAGGGTGTTGCGAGCTTCCTGGGATGACAGCGACACGTCGGAGTTGTTCCTCGAAGCGCTCAGGCTGGGTCGGGACTGGGCCATGCTCTGATTGCTCTCGGTCCGAGCCAGGTCCGAGCTGACATTGCGGTTGTGAATGATCTCACCTCCGGCAATGACGACGGGGCTCATGCGCTCTGCCAAGAAAGGGTCAGACGGTAGGGTGCTGTCGAGGCTCTCCTGAGAGGACATAGTTCCAGGAATGACTCGCAAGGCGCTGGTGAGGTTGCTGCTTCGTCGCCTGACCTGGCCAAGACGACCATACCCCTCGTGGCCAGTACCGGCAGCAGGGCCTTTGCGAGGTTGTTTTTCTTTCTTCTCGGCGGGAGCTGTGGTCTTGTTGCGCCTACCGAAGAGCGGAAAGCGGGTCTTCAAGCTCGACGACACGCTGGGGCTCGGGGTGCGAGTTGGCGCACGTGAGGAGGCCTGCTTCGCCGCCTGAGGGTCAGGCCCCGAGGCTGCGGCATGAGGGGCCGGCGTAGGCTCTCTTCCTATCCTGGGCGCAGAAGAATGCAGAGTGTGGTCGGTCTGCAGTGGAGTGTTGGTGCGGGAGAGGGCAGTCGGCATGTTTTGGCCGCTTCGGCGTCTCTCTGACAGGGAAGTCGAAGATAGATTGCTGTGGACCACGGGCAATGGCAGGCCTATCTGCGATTGCAGGTCTGTGATGCCTTCTCGACTGGGCCGGATGGGCGGGGTGGCCCTGGATAGAGGCGATCCTGCGATATCCCGCGAGGGGTGGTGAGTGACACCTTCAACCTCTCCGCGGTTCTGGTTATAGACGTGCTCCGATGATGATCGTGGAGGGGAGATGGCAGTGCCACGGGGTAGGGTGTTCTTCTGCTGTTGCTGCTGCTGCTGCTGCTGGTCTCTGATGAAGGCAGCGGCGCGGATGGTAGAGCCAGATGAGGATGAGTTGGAAGACTCCCTCACCGCTGCCAGACCGTCACGATCAGTGCTCGCATCAGAAACCTCGTGAGAGGAGCTTGTGGCCCTCCTGCGGGTGACAGGCGGCCTGGTCTCTGCCGGGCTGGCGGTCTGCTTCGACCTGGAGATGGGGAGTCTCATCGGCGCGACGAGCCCTGGTGAGACGGAGGACATGGACGTCGGGGTCGTGTCGCGGCTGTAGGGGCCGCCTCCAGGAGACTCGGAGAATCTGGTGGATGGGCTGCCACTCCAGGCGCTGTGCTGGCTGCTTGTGCTTGAGAACAAAGGCGTCGGTGGGGGGAGGTCAGTCGTGATCGGGTAGGGCACCTCCAGGTGAGGATGGCCGACTGTTGTCTGAGGTTTGAAGTCTCGGTAACGGTCCAGCTCTGGGTAGATGGTGACAGGCTGCGCGCTGCCGGTCGGAATCTCGATCCTCTGGGCGACCCGGATCGAGGCCGGACTGTCTGTGAAGCCCCTATCCACGGGTCCATCTCTGCTCACGTCCAACGAGGAGGACTGTGACTGAGGAACCGAAGATGAAGATCCGGATCGCGACGAGGTGCTCCGGGCGTGATACTGCTTTCCAGCCGCCTGTTCAGCCGCAGCAGGCTGCTTCCTCCGCAACACATTCCTAGGTGGTCTTGCATTCTCCTGCGGCCGGCTCGAAGGGACAGAGGAGGCGCTGCTGGTGCTGGTAGTAGTCGTCGTCGTCCTTCCCGACACATCACTGGCGTTTGAGTTTCCCGGCCGGTTCTCTTGCGTGAGCGTCTGTTTCCACGCATAGCTCTGCGGGGCGGCGGCGCGTCGTGATGAGGTCTGCGGTATCCTGCTGGTGGTTTGAGGCGGATGAGGGTCGACTGCGGCCATCCGAGCGGCCTCGGCTGCCTTTTTTGCCCTTCGGCTGAGAGGAGCCACACCTTCTGCTACTGCTGCTGCTGCTGCTGCTGCTGCTGCTGCTGACGCATCCATGTAGGCACCCGACCGCTGCGACTGTGATGTTGTGTTTCCGGGTATCTCTTGGCGCCTCGATGACGCTGCTGTTCTCGAGGACGCCATCTTGTGTGTATACAGCGTTGCAGCAGTGTGGTGGTGAACTCAATTACACACCGTTCTCCATGCCAGGCCAAGGGGATTTCTCACTCAATATTAATAATCTAGGTGTGGTGATCAGGTCAAAGTATCCAGAAACTGACGTCTGATGGGGAAGTACATGTCTCCAGGTCTTCAGGCACTTGAGACAACACGATATGATATCACGGTATATATGAGGGGACTAGGACGTACAAAGTGGACGGGGGGTCGTGTGCCCAGGTGAGGAGAGGATCTGACGCGATCCACGAGATCAAGGCTACACCGGCCTTGCGTGCGTGCGTGCGTGTGCGTGCGCGTGTGTGTGTATGGATACGTGGAAGAGATGAGACTTCGAGTGCCGAAACGGAGCAGTTGAAGACGTCAGAAACCCCGGTACGGTGGCACGAAGAAGCACATTAAAAAAAAAAAAAAAGAACAAAAAAACAACAAAAGTAAGCAGAGATGAAGTGAAGAAGCTCCAGAGCTGGGGAAAAATGAGGGTAAAAAAAATAGAAGAAAAAAGGTCAACAAGACGATATCGGAAGGGTGTGTTGAGGTAGCATCCGAGGGTGTCGTGAAGGAGGGGTGACCAGGCAGGGTTGACTGGAGGGGACTGGGGCAGTAAGCTCGCTAAAGGTGATGGATGGGTAGCACCCTTGTGAAGGAGGGGAAAGAGATGGGCGTTAAGAGGACGCTGCGAGCCACACTGAGGGGTTTTTGTTTTTCTATTTCGTTTTTGGAGGGGATCGTCCAGGAAACGTGCAGCCAATATGTGCTCAAAGCGAGATGAAGACCTTTGGGCCCTGGAGTTCTTTCTGTGTGCAAAATGTAGTAGTGGTGGTGGTGGTGGCAGTAGTGGCAGCAGTAGTAGTAGTAGTAGTGGGACGTTGTAGAGAGACGAGGAGGAAATAATACAAGAGAGCCACCAGCAAAAAAAGAGGAAAATTAAAGAACGATGGGATGCAGGGTCGAGAAGGAAAAGCGAGAGACAAGAGGACGAGCAGGGCAAGTTTATCTAGGTGTAAGCCCTCTTTTTCGGTGTCTCTTTATTTCTTCCCCCCCAAGGGTAGCTTCCAGGTGGGTGGGTTTGTGTGTGGGCGGGTGGGTGTCTGTGTGCGCAGACAAGATGGGAATAGGATTTATGCTCTCCGGGAGAGACACACACAGAGAGAGAGAGAGAGCTGGGGAAAAAAGAGGCGCCAGGATATCGATAATGGCCACATCCCATGACTCTTCTCTGTACCGGCAACTGGCCAGCCAGGATTAAAAATGCGGGTACTGTATAATCCAGAAAATGGGTTATGGTACTATCCTTGGCCTGGCTGTGGCGTTGTTGTCGCCTCGCAAGCAGCCTGGGCAGACGATTGTTGATTTGAGGGGATGATCTGTCAATTGCGGTGAGGAAAACCCCCTTGAGGCGGAGGAGGATGAGATCTGTTGAGGCAACCCTCTGAAGTGGCAGCCAGTCGGTGTCGTGTAAACCAGACAGGTTGTTCAGCGGACGAGTCGTTGTACGGACGGGGATCCAGAAAAAAAAAAAAGAAACCCCCCCCCCCCCGGAAATAGAGAGAGGGTTGCCTCCGACAGTATGGAAAGGTAAGGCGAGAAGGGCAGCACGCAGAGGGGGCACCAACAGGGTGGAGCGCATGTGGACCAAAGAAACAGCAGCTGCAGGAAGCAGACATTGGGCGAAAGCGAGTGGATGGCGGATGCGGATGAGCGATGAGCAATGGTGAAATGTCCCACAAATCTGCAAGAGCTGCGCCATGCCATGCGCGTAAGTCGAGGGCGACGGGGACAGACCCTTGGAACGTCCAGAAAGCCCTGGATCGTGCATACGGTGAGGCCCTATAGGAGAGCTGGGGCTGAGGCTTGGTGATGCCATTGGGTGGTAAAATTCGAAATTCGACCTGCAGAGGAGGAGTGGTTCCTGCACCTTAGGCTCCATCGGGCATGGCCAAGTATGACCAGGAGGGGGGGTGTGGGAAGGAACGATGTTGATGAACATATCCGTTGTTGTCGAAAAGGGAAATCTTCTTGACGATTTGTTCTTTCCTTCTTGGTTCGTACTAATGGTACGTACTACTTACTATACAACATGCATCTTGAGTCGTGATTTCCCCATGGTTGAGAGAATCGAGAAGTGAAGGAAAGGACGACAGGAAGAAGGGTGGCGACGGATACCGACGGGTCAAACTCTGACTTGACTGAAACTTCACACGCACACACACACACCGGCCTGTACGACCAGATTGGGCCTTTTTTTTTCGTATTATGTTTTCTCTGTCTTAGAATCCAGAACCATAGAGCACACTCGAACCCGACCCGAACCCGTCACAGCGGATGTGTCCATCTGCATGTCTTAGACAATGTCTCACGCTGCACCAGCCGTATGGCTCCGGTGGCCCTTGTCGCCCCTCCCCTCCTCTTTCTCCAGTCCACCCCCCTGCTCGTGACAGTTCCCTCCATTCAAGGCCCACAGACAAGCGCTGGACCGGGGATACGGATGGATGCTCCACCTGTCGCCACCACCACTCAACTCCATCCTTACCAAGAGGAAGAAAAAAGACCAGAAGAAAAAACCAAACCCTCGATCAGGAAACTCCATCGTAGGTACCAGACCCCCAAGGAACTCCTCCTGTGGCACACATCCCCCCCCCCCAACAATCTATCCCTATCTTACCAAAAGTGCAGTTCAGGTCAGCCCGCTCAAGACTGTCACCACCAACAAGGAAGAAGAGATAGGTCGTCAAGGTTCTGACTACTATGGTCCCGACAGCTCGGGAATGGCCAGCGTCATTAGCTCTGAGCCCCCTCCATGCAGTAGATACTGGTGTTTCCTCTCTCTCTCCTCTCTCTCTCTCTCACATCATCGATTTGCTCACATCCCGCGAGAGACCAGGACAAGGCCTGCGGTCTGCGGGACGACGGTGCGGTGGTGGTGTGTGGTGGTCAGCTCGCCCTGCTACCGCCGTCTCTCTATAGATTGCGAGCCGTTGCGCATCTATTATAGTACATAATAATAGTAGGTTCCCACAAATAACGGAGACTTGGGTGTCTTTAGCACCACTCGATTCTCGTCAGCCCGGGATCAAGACACAGGCGTACCCTCGCAGCCTGGCGCCTGTCGCGGCTTTTTTGATCGCTTGACAGGCAGTCAGAGTTCTACTATAGTACACGTATTCCGAGCTGGTGAGCCCTTGGGAACTTTGTCTTCCCCGGGCAGGGTGGCCCCTCCCACACAACACATCTCGAGTTGTACCCATGCCCCCTCCTCCTCTTCCTCCTCCTCCTTCGTCGCGATATCATCACAGACACGCATGTTGACGAGAGATACAATTCGACGAGATTGTCTCAGACTGCACCCTCCCCAGTGTCGTATACCACCACCCATCTCACTGCTACCACACTGAGGCCAAACCGAAAATTCGTCACCCCTTTTGAGGCCGCATCTCCCGGGGGGACGACAGGCCGGATTTCATCGAGACCAGTCTCGACGACATTGCCGCGATCTGGTTGGTTCGCCTGCTAGTGATTGAGGACCAATCACGGATTTCAAGTCGACTCTGGCACCCCTGGTTCATGCCGGATCGGGCGATTTGCATCCTTCCCCTGGTAGCTTCTTCCTTCTTTGTGATTTATCTCTTTTTTTTCCCTTTCTTTCTTTCTTTCCCCTTCCCCCTCTTTCCTTATTTTATTTGTACTCTTCTTTTTTTTTTCTCTTCTATTTTTTTCCTTAGTGTCTTTCTACTTTCTCCCTCTTGATGAAGTCTAGTTCGACAAGCGCAACACCATCTCCCATCCTTCACGCGCGCCACCAAGTTAGGATGTCGGTTGGAGGTAGCTTACTGTACTGTAGTCTAACGCTTAAAAAAAACCTGCATAGTCATTTCAGGCATACCATACATCCATCTACGATTCCATGGTACTGAACGATGTGTCTGTCCAGTCCCTGGGATCGCGAAGATATCGAGACCAATATTCTTAAACGGGTGTTATTGGACAATGATCACAGCTTATGGTCGGTATCATCATCATCACCATCTGGGCGAATTCTCCATGTAGACTTATCTCATGAACCAAAAGGTCTAGACGCCTCGAGTTGTCCAAAGTGGCGTCGCTACTATGTACGACCGGCGCCCTAGGGGACCGGGACCCATACCAACCAGCGATCGATCAACAACAGGTCGAATATAAAAATAGAATAACACATATCCAAGAGGAAAAACCGGTCCACCTGCATATCATCCATTCATCTACCCAGCAAGAGCAAATCAGGCCCGCCCCCCCCCCCTCTCCAAGCCATTGGTCCCACGCAATCGACGGCGCACACACCAGGTACTACTGCAAGCTATGGCGGCGCGAGGCGGTTTGCTGGCCTGCCAGAAACAATGGGGCGCCGGGTCCCGCCTTTTTTGAGCAGCGAGCGAACCTGTACAGTTACGTGCCGGGAATATACAAAGTGGTACCATGTACGTTGGCATGCTAAGCGAGCAAAGGCAGCTGAAAAAAATCATAATAATGCAGGCGATCGTCGAGATAGAGAAAGGAAGAAAAAAAAAGGTGGCGGTACCCTATGTATGCGTTGGCGCACAGGTGATGGAGCATCCCAACTATAGCAACGCATACTAAGGGGAGGAGGGTAAGGATTGGGGATGAAATACAGTACACGAAGAAAGAAAGAAAAGAAGAAAGAAAAGAAAAAATCTGCTTGCTGCAGGACTGGAGCCTTGCATGCAGGTCCCACGGCACTGTTTGTAGATCATCAGAGACATGGACCATGGCACGATTACCCCCCCCCTGGGCGGCCCCCCCCTCTAGCTGCAGACGCTTCTGCGTGTCCTGCATGATTTAGGACCGTTCAAACCCCCCTCGTCTTAATAAGTTTCAATTTTGGTTGGTTACTTACTGGTCGGGTTCGGGAGAGGCGAGAATTAGGTGATTTTTTTTTGGGGGGGGGGGGGGTTTTCCTCTTTTTTTTTTTTTCTTTCCCGCCAACGAATGTGGCGAGTGCATGCCAGCATTTTGCATCTGTTACAATGTTGTTGATTGCCTCTGCTCCGCCACAGTTGAGGTCAGCAAAAACCTGTGACCCTGCCACTCTCTGCCTGGCTCGGGAATGCGGAGGGCGAGGCTGGTGACGTGGCACAAAAAGTTTAATAATAAATAATAAAATAATAATGTATCGCGAGACGGCTAAAAGGTCGCATATAGGCGACCGCACCTCGCAAAAAGATGAGATGCGACGTTCCCTGACATCATTGTGCTTGGCTTCTCTCTCTCTCCCTCATTGATCATCTTCCGAGGTAGATGAATTCGGTAACATGACCTTAATATATATATATATATATCCTCTCTCTCGCATAAGAAGCATGTAGGAAGTGTCAATAAAAAGTCACGACTGTGGACCTTTTTTTTTTTTTTTTTTTTTGTTTCGACGATCATTGGTTTACGGATAGCAGAAGGTCCCAAGTTTTGCCTCGATTGGAAATTTGTTTACATTATCATTATCCCACAGTATAGAACTTTAAACCAGAGAAGGTTATCCACTAGGTGTTTTGAACCCGCTGTTGATGGGTTTTGGAATGGGGAGGGGGTGAATGACTCCCGAGGTACCGTGGTACGTATCTCCTCCCCTCTGTACAGGGGGGGGGGGCGAGGAAGGCCTGTGGCTGCGCACATCATCTCATTGGATCTTCAGGGCGTCTAGACAGGGGATGGCACCGGTGTGGGAGCCCTCACCAAGGTGCCTAGGTGAAGGCCCGTGAGCCTGAACTCCGTGCCTGTAAAGTGCCTGGGTAAGCCGCGGTCGGGTGCGCTTAGGTGCAATGGGTTTGTGGGTGCTTGGTCTCTCACAGTACACTCACTCACTCACCCCACGCGATCAACAAACCCCAACAGATCATCACGGGATTTTCCACGCAGGAATCACAAAGGGCTAACAACGGAGTAACTGTCCAACCATTCATTGCACGACAGACACTGGTCGTGAACAGATAGGCCAGTCGTCACGAGGACCATTCCTCTCGGTGAGGCCCGGCGTCCCCGCTGCGCAGGAGGCGACATGACTGCAGATCTAGGAAGGTCAGACATCATCTGAGACAATCTGGCCCCCCAGGCGCATCTCTGCATCATATCAAGCTTGCTCACCCGGGCAGCTCCTCCCTATCATAATCCTCTTCCTGCTCCTCCTCCTACTCCCATCTCTCGAGCGGTGAGAGGATGGTCACATGCCATCCAGGCTCGATATCTAATGTCCCCCCCTGGGTAATATCAGCATCGAGAACTCTGGGCCTGTGAGACCGTGGCACGTCTGAATCATGCACACACACGAGAGGACCCATGATCGTCTCCTTCCTCGCGTTTTCCCCTCCCCAAGACCATGGTTCGTTTCTGGGAATGGCTACTTGGTTCCTGTGCAGCGGGGAAGGCGAAGGGGGAAGGGGGAAGGGGAGGGGTTGTACAGGCCTGTCAGGTTGGTGGTGAGCATTGGAACTCCCCTCCCCCTCCCCCCACCCCCTTGGATGATTTACCAGCTTCTGCAGGTTGGTAGTCGCCATATGCAGGACCCGAACTCCTCTTGGACGATCAGCCCACCCCAGGCTCGACCACTCTCGCGCCGTACAGCCCATATTGTTGTCATCATGTGGACACGAGCAGGATCTCCCGCTGAGCTGCATGCGCAACCCGCTCTGGCTGAGCCTGACCTGCATCCGCTCGGTCAGGATCCTTCCTCACCTAAGGGCGGGGGGTTCGTTCCCATCTCTCTCCTCTTCATCTCTCTGTCTCTTTTTCCCTCTCTCTCTCTCAGAATTGTCTCTACGCGAAGGCTCCCGACGATTAGAGTCCCTTGGTTCTCTTATCTTGACAGCGGCTCGTTCAACGGGGGCGTGCCGGAGGTGGATACTCTCATCTTTGCCCGTACGGCCTATGAGGTCTCGCAACCATGCCTGTCATGCGCCGCCCGTCACGACCAAGTCTCGCCGGGCAGGGGGGTTAGGGGGCTCCGAGTGTCCCAAAATCGGCCGAGTCTTGTTCTCACAGGCGCGGCTGAAATGGAAAATTAATTCTCGAGAAATTCCATCTCCTAATCCTGTCCATCCCCAAACCGGAAACTCATTCGGCGACGAATATTCTGTGCGAATGGCCATCCTTCCTCGAGCGCACACCCTCCTCCTCCTCCTTCTCCTCCCCCTTCCCCCCTCTCTAGCATACTATATGGTAGTCCTTCCTGACAGATCGGGATCAGGACCATTCATTCAATAGGACTGGGTCTAATAAGTTTTAGTACAAGCAAGTGATTGAATACCCAGGTCGTCCCGCTCTGTGGGACCAACCCTCTCTTGAGCCAGAAAATAACACTCCACCACGGCGCTTAAGGGCTCGGCACCCCTCCCCTTTCCCCCCCCTCCCCGGTGCCTCACTCCTTCGAACCGCTGCATGATGGTACGGGAGTCACACATGAGGACCTGGTCAGCTGATCTGCTTTTCTCCAGTGGATAGTGATCGATATGTCATTTCCCCTTCTCAATATCTACCGTCGTATCTCTGTCTTGTGATCACAATACCATAGAAGGTGGGGAAAAGAGTGTGTGCGTGCGTGTGCGTACAATATGTGCTGCGTGTGATATTGGTGCACGATCCGACGTCGGGTTCACCGTTCGACGCCATCTTCGCAGTGATCATGGCCCAGAAGGTGTCATTTGTTTCTTTTGGATCGTCAAGAGCCAGGGCGCCTTTCATTATGATCCGTAACATGGAGTGAAGGAAGGGAGGAAGAGAGGGGGGGGGGTTGGGGGTTTAAGGTTTGGAGAGATTGTGAATGCCACCCTGGGTAGCGCTGCTAGCGCTGCGGCCGGGAAGTTGTTGATGCCACCGTCGACGACATTGTTGTCGCTCGTCGAGAGGCTCCAAGCTTCTTCTGGCTGGTTATGGACTGGGAAACAAGAAAAGTTGAAAAATATGGGAGCATCAGCTTGGTCCGGTAGCGAGAGTTCCTCGGCCACATCAACACCACCATTACCCACGAGCCAAGGCTGACGAACAACCAACCACCCACCACCCACACTAGGCCGTCTTCCACACATCAACCCAGACATCACGATACCCTCAGACACAGTGAGTGCTCTTTTGTAGTATAGAGGTCAGTATTCAAGCTTGTCAAATGACTCAGAGCTCTCCACTGAGCAGTTGAGCCTCGCTTGAGACCCGGGTTCGATTCCCGGCGAAAGAGTAACCCTTTTTTTTGTTCGGTCCTTTTCTTCTCAGCCAGCTCTGAGGGGGACTCGACATAATTTTTTCCCTTTTCCCTCCTCCTGGGGCCTGATCACGTGTTTGTGAGTAAGGTGGTGGAGGTTTCTGGAGGTGTCAAATGAGTCAGTCAGTTAGTTGGGAGATGTATGATAATGAAGCTATTCGCGAGTAAGAGAGGTGGAAGTGGAGCGAGAAATCCTTGATCTGAGCACGGTCCTGGTTCTTTTTTTTCTTTCTTTTTCTTCTCTTTGTTCTTTCTCTCTGCAGATTTGTTGTGATTCTCCTATTTGTCCACATTTGGGTGTGCTTCCAACCCCCGTCTGTCTGTCATTTATCTTCGATTTAGATAAGGTCGTTTGATTTGCCTGTCTGCTGGCCATGTGTATATCTCGTTGACGTCCACCGTGCGTGGCTGGCGGTCCTGGTCGAGATGAAGACGCCCGGCCCCCGCCCATCCGAGCAGTCTCGTGTTCTGTTGGTCATACCTTGTAGCTTTCTTTCTTGCCCATGGCCCTAGACACTAATACTCTTGTTATTTACTTTCTACGCTGAGTTTGAAGGTGCTCGGTGGGATTATGCAGGACTCTTCAGGTCGATGAAGCCCAAATCATTGTCTTCCCACATCCTCCCCCCCCCCCTCTTTTCGATTTGAAAAAGAAAAAAAAACTCTGCCCGCCAAATCAATAGAATAGCCAAGTCTGTATTTGAGGATCCTATTATTCGTCTTGTATCTGGTGATCCAACCCCAGATTACTATTTGCAGTGCATATCGCTTTCCGCAGCTGGTAGTTGATTCTCTCTCGCTCAGGTCCACAAGATATATATATATAGGAGAGAGGACCTGCCAGAGTTATTGTAAACCCAAACACCCACGAGGCACTCTTCAGATGTGCTAATCCTTGTATACACGCAGGCGCCATATGAGCTACCGGAAGAAGAAAGAAAGGCGAGGGGGGGGCAACATAATTCCTCCTAGAACAGACTTTCTCTCTTTGCAAGAGAGCGAGGGAAATAAGTTTACCTTGGAATAAGACTCGAGAAGGGGGGGGGGGACTTCGATCTTAATTTTGTGGGAGGAAAAGGTGTAGAGGAAAGGCGAAAAATATAGAGACGATAAGTCAGTCTCATGCTTGCTAATGAAGGGGAAGACTAAATCAAATTAAAACAACGTATAGAAACCTTCGCTCTTCCTCACCAAGATCACCGTCGCGACGGCTATTTATTATCAGTGAGGTCGTTGACTCGAGTACTTGACTGCTGTCAACGTATCTGGGCCTGGGCACCTGCTGTGACTTGGAATGGGCATGCCACGCAGCATCTTCTTCCTCTTCTTCTCCTTCATCACACCTTTTAAGAACCAAATGGCCAATTACCGGTCATTCAATATGGAATATATCCCTCTTACGCCATAGGTATAATAGCGACTTGGTCTTGCGTTCTTCAAAAGTTGCATCGTGACCACCCCCGCCGCCTGAGCTGATTGATGCCAGGGCCATTTGAAATGGTTGTGCTAATTACTGTACAGCCAACAGTAGACTTGGCAACAAGCTTGGCAGTAAGCCTTCTAACTAAGCTGAGAGATTCTAGGCCCCATCAATTCATTCATTTCTCTTATCGTCAATTGATCACTGCATGCCAGCTGCCCAGTTTACAAGCCGCCTCGGGGGGGGAGACCGCCCCGGCCCCGTCTGCAGTCATACCAAAGACACGACGAACATTCTACTTCTCTCGAACCTTCAGACGAGCAAGCATGTGCACCTGGTGCGGTTATTTCACCTCCACCCTTTTGTATATCCCCCCAAAGGTACACACTCTCTCTCTCATATCCTCCGAGCCTCTTCGGTGGTGATAAGGTCAACGCTGAGTCATACCGACCACCGCATAAGCAAGGTCGACATCCCCCTGCTGAAATCCTGCCGCGCCTGTTTTTACCTCGCCGCATTTCTTTTTCTTTTTCCTTTTCATGTGTAAAACCACAGGAGCCATAAAGCATACCGGCGCCGATTCGAGCTCGAAGGACAACTCAACAAATCAAATTATACTATGAAAAGTCAGTGGTTATTATGAGAAGGAGAATTTAGTCATCGCACCGGGTAATGAACTAGAGCGGGAGGAAGCAAACTCTCTCTCTCCGTATCAATTCAACCGACACTTGCACCTAAAAAAAACAAAAAGGGAAAAGACAAAAGAGAGAAAGAATGTTGGTGCTCAACCTTGTGCTCAACCTCTTGCGCATGTAAGACAAGACCCAGATCCCAGCCAAGTAACCACCCTCCTCGCACACCCAAAAAGAATACTCTGCTCACACGCTACATGTTCTCCCTCACCATCCAGCCTCTTGCTCATAGCAAGTCTCGCCTCCTTTGGTCCCCAAGCGCAGCGTATCCTATCGCACAAGACATGCGTCGGAATCGCCCCGTTCTACCTCCTCCTCAACCTCGTCTCGGCGACGGAGCAGTTCGCCCTAGGCCTGCACATCATCGTCGTCAATGACTCCGGATACCACTGGATCGTCCGGTCGCCTCCGGATGTGGGTGACTACCTGAATATGCTGCAGTTCGCCGCTGTCTGGTTGGGTCATCTGGTGCTGTGCGTTTTATATATACTCTTGTCTTCTTCTTCTTCCCTCTGTCTCTCTCTTTCTCCAGAATTCATCTACGCAACTAACCATCCCTCCATTCGAGAGAGAGAGAGGGAGAGGAAATAGTTTTGCCCTCTTCCTCTGGTACCCGCCCCGTCGCCCAGGCATCAAGACCACAGTCGTCACCCTCTACCTCCTCTTCCTCTGCATCTCCATCATCCCCGTCATCTTCGAGGCTACCCTCCCCGCCCCCGGCGACAACGGCCCCGAGAACGACCGCCGCTGGTTCGAGGCTATGTTTATAGGCATCCACACGCTCTTCCTCGCCCCTGTCATCACCGCGCTCACCCTGGCCGCCCTTTTCCCGCAGCTGCGAGAGCTGCGACAGCTGCAGCGCGAGGACAGCAGGAATGACGACGACGAAAACAGGCTCAACACAACCAGCGCGCTAAGCACCCAGGGCCTGGCCCTGCAGGCCATAGTGTTCCTCGCCGCGGCGCTGTACTGGCCATTCCGCTTCCACATGCCCCTCCATGGCATCCCCTGGGGCTACTGGTACCAGACGATAGGATGGGCGGCCGTGGACAATGCCTTGTTTGCGCTGGTGCAGGCTGTACTGTGGCATGTAGCGACTCGGCGGCTGCGGCTGCGGCGGGAAGAAGAAGAAGAAGAAGGTTCAGGACGGCCTGCATCGGGGCAAGAGGAGACAACGCCTCTTTTGGTTGATGAGGCAGCTGGTTGAGTGAGGAATCTGGGGATGCAACATGGGCAGGAGATATTCGAAAGACGACGTGTACGAGGTTGTTTGGCTTTGTTGCAACCTCTCCTCTTGTCTTGTGAACGAAACATTGGACACTCGCGCCCGTAGTGTCTTCGCTTGTGCGAGTGAGTTTTTACATAGGAGCTGTGTTCCCAGCGACAATGTACGTGGATTTGGTCGGCCGGATGAGGTTTTTCCTCACGTCGTAAGATACTATCCAGGAGGTATCGCGTGCAGGCGGGGGAGGCCGTCACGTATTGTGCTCCAGACACACGAGTCAATGCGTGGTGTGACTGTACGCAAAGCAGATCGAGGGTATAGTCATTTTTTGTGTCCATGTTTTTGAAAGATGCATTCCTTTAACGCCCGGTCAATCTTCCCTATCAAATCCTTCGCGGCGCCTCACTGTGGTCAAGGTAGTATACAAACGCCCCGCGGTTCGCAGCTGAAGTTGCCAAGGCGAACTTCCACGATGCCGCAATCTGTCTTGAGTTGTTTTGTCGAGTCGAGTGATGAGAAATCCGCAACACACCACAGTAGGACCGGTGTAAAGTCAAATGCCAGTCACCACTCCCTGCTGGCACCGCCTATCGTCTGGTTTGGTGGCTCGCGTTCCAGGTGACCACACCGAACCGCTCAGCACGCGCCTTGGCCTTGGCCATTTCCACCTTGTCAGCCAGAACGCCCTGCGGCAACAAGTTCTAGTTGTCGCCTCCGAAGCGCTTGGCTCGGCGCTCAGCCTTCGCCTTCTCTGTAGGGTCATCAAGGACGTTGCTGCCGCCACGCGTCTGGTTTCGGGCACCACCACCGCCGCCACCTCCAGCCCGACGACCACCCCCGAACTTTCTGTTGTTGTGGTTGTTGTGACGGCCGCGGCCGTTGCGGCCGTCCAAGCTCTGCCTCTTGCCGCCGGGCTGGCCATCGTCACCGTGCTCGCGGCCGCGCTTGGGGCGGCGCTCGGGGAGGGCCTCGTCGAGACCCTTGGGAACGGCGCTGCTCTCGATGCCGAAGCGCTTGGCACGCTCATTCTTCTTCGCGTCGTCTGATTCTTTGTCGACAGTGATGCCAAAGCGCTTGGCGCGGTCGTCTCGCTTCTTCTGCTCGGCATCGGCCTCGGTGGCGCTGAGGCCTAGCGCGAACGATGAGGTCTCGGCTGGCTGGTCGGCAGCTGTCTCGGTGGTGTTGGTGGCGGCGGCGGCGGCGACGCTATCCTTCTCGGGCGCTGCAGCAGCTGGTGTCGAATCGGTCTCTGCAGGTGCCTCGGCGGCAGGAGGTGCGGCTGGTTTCGCGGGTTCGGCGCTCGCGGGAGCAGGCGCAGGTGCGGCAGGGGCTTCCTCCGCGGCGGCGGCGGCGACGGGAGCTGCAGCGGGCTTTGGATCCTCCTTCTTGGTGGCGACGGCGGCAACCTTAGTGTCATCATCGTCCCAGTCAATCACATCCTCAGCCTGGCCTGGATCAGGGCGGGTTCTGGTAAGCTTTCTTGCACCGCAACGGAGAGTTAAGGGAGGGCGCGCGACAGGGAGATCGAGGATCGACGAAGAATCGGGGCAACGGGTCACGAGCGGTCGACGGCGAGAATGGTAGTGGTAGCCAAAAGAACGGCATGTGGGACGTACTCTTGTCGTTCTCCTGCAGGCGCGCGATGAGGTCGGCCTTGTTGCCCGACTGGGGGAGGCTGCGCTCCGAGAGGAGCTTCTTCAGGTCAGGGACCTTGAGAGACGCGTAGTCGGTCATGATTATCGAACCGTGGCTTGAGGAAGGGGGAAAGTGGGGGGGGGGGGGGAGGACGATCTGGTGTTGATGGAGTTACAAGTAGTGGTTGGGAATGTCAGAAGTATGCAGAAAGGTGAGAAGTCGACTGGCGCAAGGTCTTTTCGTGGTGTGGTAGCAAAATGAAAGAGGGAGGGTCGTTTGTTGGCTGTGTGCGTTGGAACCCAGCTCGAGAGAGGGAAAGAAAGAAGATGCACTAGGTTGCACGTTAGCGAAAGGGAGCTTTGGAAGTTGCGCTTCGAGTTGCGTCAAGGGTGACCTTAGCAACCCGCTAGGCCAATAAGCCCCTGCATAATATGATTCATGCAGCTGGGGGCTATTGTGCATCTAGCGGGTTTCCACACTCACCAAGCCACAATGGAACTCGAAAGAACAGAAGGCCTATCTCATATTGCATGTTTTCTTCCAGGGCAAAGGAACTGGCACCAGCATGATTGGTGTTGCCCCGCCAACACATTTGATTCCTGGATGCTCAATATTGTGAATTCTCGAAACTGTGCCTTGCTATCATAACTTTAGAGGGTGGTGTACCTGACTTGTTACAATGCTGCTGCTACAGTATTTGTGGCCAACAGCTTCGTTTGGAATACTGTGACCAGTACTTAAGTAGACAGCCTACCTATCTCAAATTGCACACTATCCATACACTCAAAGTCTTCACACATATATACTAACATCTCTTCCAGTCATAGTATCTCACCTTTTTTTCTTTATTTCATTTTTCAACAACTCTCCTGCTTGCACTCCACATCTACAAGGAAGCCAGCTTCTTGTCCGTACCCTTGCGCCAAGTACACACCACAGGGAGTCTGCAAGGAGCCTGCGAACACCCACCTACGCCAGGACTGTTGTCACCCTTACCAACACATCAGCATTGGTCTCTTGGCTAAGTATATCCAACTTGTTTAAGACCCTTGTATCCGGTTGGATAAGATTCTGCTAGTACCAGCTATCTTACATGGCATTATCCCAACTCCTCTTCTACTGCATATGAACATATGTGCAGCCCTGCGGGACCATATCACAATGCATGGATCTTCAACTTCCTCATGTACAGCCTTTTGAATGCTCTTATGTCTGCTCTCGAGGCTGGTGAGACTCCAAACAAAAACCAGGTAGAGCATCTGGGTGAGCAGAATCCGCTGTCTCCACTGCCGAGAAGACATCTTCCTTGACAAATCATCCAAGTTGAGACCTTGAGGCACTCCGTAGAGCAGGTAGATCATTTCAGAAGAGGGCACATCATAACACACACACAAGAATCCCCACCAGACATCTGGAGAAGATGTCAAGAAGGAGAAGTGGCTTGAGTCTCTGGTCATCTTACTTATGTAAGCAAGTCCACCTGCCGGTTCAGGCAAACTTGAGACCTCATTACAGCTTTTCATTGGCGAGTCAACTGTTAGCCAGGGCCAGGCTCTGAGATAATGTCACTTTTCCTCCTCCCCCCCCCCCTTTTTTTTTTCTCTCTTTACCTTCTTCTCTTCTATCGTATGGATGAGATGGCAGGAATCTGGGCCACATGCACATACACACACACACACACACACACACACACACACATCCTCTTTTTTTTATAACCCAAATCACACTTCGATGTGAATGAACTGTTGTTGAACAAAATCTGAGAACCAAGTGCTTAGGTGGTTTGTAAGCTAGTCTTCACAATACTACATGTAGCATCATTCTCTTATCTCAAGTGAGCCTTGGTACCAAAGTTCCATATGTGTATGATCTTGAGATGGGATAGATAGCTGTTATTAATTAGGCTGAGGGAAGAATAGCATGTGCTTGAGTAATTTGGAAAGCCCCGTAGAGAGCCGAGATGTTTTCAGCTCTACATGGAGACAAGAGATCTCATGGCTATTTCCAAATTCTCGAATGCCTCGGTGTTCAAACCTGATTTATATACTTGGTGTTAATTTCTCTAGTGATTCGGATGAATATGGACTACGTCTTATATGTTTACAGCACCTGTGGCACTACTTGGCAAGTAATACAACCCAGCTAGATAAGACTCTATACAGCTATTCAATATCAGTCCTGATTCTAAGGCGCCATTCCTCATAAGCTCTTCATCTCGTCCCTCTGACTGCCGCAGAGTCAAGAATCTTCATTCAACTTCGATGCAAAAGGGTATCAGCCTTCAAAATTCCGCGCACCTTCTCTGAACAAGAGCCATCTCGTTATCAGCACCATACTGAAGCCTATAAGTATCCTGCTCCCATTCTATCCCTGGCGCCCTCTATTTTATGTACCCAGCCTTCTTGATAAAAGCATATTCCATCCCTCCCAGACATTCCAGAGCACCCACTTCTTCGTAGCCCAGGGCCCGGTACATCTTGGCCCCCGCAGCACTCGCCATCAAACGAATGTTCTTGTGCTCCTCCGCCGCACGTTCTTCACCCCACTCCATCATTATTTTCCCGATGCCCCGGCGCTGCTGAGCCGGATCTACGGCAATAGAGCCGAGGTCTGACATGGGCAAGTCTCAGCACAGATTCTGATCGACCAACAGCGCATGAAAAGGAGAGAAGAAGAGGGGGGGGGGGTGACGATGGTTGCAGATAGACGACTCACACCACGAGTTTTTATGTGCCTCCTCGCCTAGTGCATCGACCAAGTTTTTCTCCAGGGTCTTGACATCCTTAATGATGACATCCCAGGCAGCCAGATCCATGCTGGGTGGACTGGCCTCCCTCAGCTGCTCAGGCGTCAGGCGGGTTCCAGGAGGATCCTCGCCACTCTGCCAACACGCCCAACCCACGACCTCGCCATCACCGGGGCCTTCGACGACGACAATATAGTGCCGATTCTCACAATCAAAACTGCGCTCATGCTGCGCCGCGCGGAACACCATCTCTTCCTCACGGTCGGACCCCTTTCGCAGGTGTGGCGGGAAGAGGGCCTCGTTCAGAGGGCGCCCTTGGAATGCCTTGATGGAGACCTGCATCATGTTGGACATGTCTGCCCTGTTGGCCGCGCGGATGCGAAGGCCGGAGGAGGGTGAGGAGGCCGACATTGCTGTGGAAAGGGATTTATGATGAGACGAGGGGCTCGACGGTTGATTACTGCTCCTCCAATCTGAGAACAAGAACTACTGTGCTCAGGACGCCCGATGATGTTCAATCACCTCGGTCTCATCGATGCATCATGGCATCCTTTATATATAGGTTACTAACACCAGCGGCCTCTTGGTGCTGACAATAGTGGGTACTTGATGGAGGAGTGTCCTTCTGGCGGGCAAGTCAGCGCGGCTCAATGAAGAACCGAGGCTTGCGCCATCCTCGTCGTGTCTCATATACGCGTTCTTTCATGTTTCCGATGGCACGCGGCTCTTAGAAGAATTTGATTTCGTGTCGTGGTGAACAACGATCAAGGCCCGTCGTAGTCATTCTTGTGCGAGTGCCGTGGTGGAGCTCGGCCGCTGGGTACTGTATGACGCCCCGTTTCTTTCTTTTTGGGGGGGGAGGGGGGGCGCATCGCCAGAAATGGCCACTCATTGATAACCTCTCAGGATTCGACAACTGTTCGAATAATGATGTTGCCATAAGTCAACAAACATTTCGTGCGTACTGGGTTTTGAGGCAGCCTCCATCATTGCTGCTTTGCTAAGTACTTTACCTGACAACTTACATCCTCCATTTACTACTTATGTCCAGGCCTGTAGCTATAGCGCCTTAGCTCTAAAGCACTAAACAGCCGTCATCTGCCGCCGCCAGGATTGGCTGGGAGAAGGGTCGAGGGTTGCTTACTTGTGGCTATGGCACTTAGTGGGTACAGGGTTCAGTAGAAAAGTTATACTGTACGGTAGCAGATGGATGATGACCTGGGGGACCCCCTGCTACTAGCCCTCCTCTGAACTGCCGTTGCAAGATTAGCATCATATCCTCCACCCAAAAGATTTTGGCCAAAACACAACCGACCGCGACCAGCCCCTTCGAATGTCAACACAGCCCCATCGCTCTTCTGCGTCGCCTCTCCACTCCCATGATGAGCAAGAGCATCTCCGGTCATGGCGACAAGCACTAGCAACCACTTCAGCACTTCCCTCATCTAAGACTCGCAGAGCTACACGACCCTCCCTCCCCCTTTGCACACAGCCGATGGGACGGCCCTCCCCGTCTTCATCCCTCTTCTCCTTCGCCTCATGATGCCCTCTTCTACGACAGAGAACCAGAGGCTCCTCGATCGCTTGCAGAGCCACCCCGTCTACGGAATATCCCAGGCTGACGTCAGCCTCGCGGCCTGGATCTCGCAGCCCGGCGTCCTCGTCTCCGTCCTTGCGATCGTCTGCGGAGTTGGATACCAACTCGCCCAGGGCAGGGCCGCCTCGCGCGGTCAACAGCTGCCCACCCCCGCCGAGCTGCTCTGGAACACCCTCGTCCTCATCACTCCCGCCTTCCTGCTCTACGCCGTCGACCGATGGGTCAACCCTCCCGCCTTTCCGATCCCGATGCTCCAACCACAGCCTACCACACACGCTGCCAAGAGCGACGTCCTGCGCCGGATACTACGCGTCGACCAACCCGGAGGCATTGTTGCGTCGGTGTCTGAGGCCGGTAGACGGGCATACACAAATACCTTCTCTGGCCCCAAGGGCGGTTCATGTCAGCCCGCTGGCCTCAGCAACTGGGACAACTCTTGCTTTCAGAACAGCGTGCTGCAGGGACTGGCATCACTGAGGCATCTGCCCCGGTATCTGACCGGCTTAGCTCCGGGGCATGCTGGACCAGGCGGTAACACTCTGACCACGGCTAGAGCCTTGTGTGCCTTTACCGCTGATCTCAACGATGTCTCCAACAATGGCAAGACCCTGTCCACGCCAGGGGTGCTCAAGAATATGAGCACGATACAACAACAGGATGCCCAGGAATACTTCTCGAGGCTCATGGACCAGGTGGACAAGGATATAGAAAAGGGAGCAAAGGCCGCCTACAGGCCACCCGGCTTCGAGGCGGAGCCGAGCAGGGACGACACGGCGACCAGCCAACACAGCGATGACAGTGGGTACCAGAGCCTGCCGGTGCTCTCCAAAGCCGGCTCGGAACTGATGACGATTCGCAACCCCCTCGAGGGCCTCTCGGCACAGCGTGTCGCGTGCACGGCGTGCGGGTACTCGGAGGGGCTCTCCATGATTCCTTTCAACTGCCTGACCCTCAATTTCGAGGTTGGTGTCGAACAGTACGACCTCTTCGAGCTCCTCGACAACTACGTGCAGCTGGAATCCATATTCAGTGTCGACTGCGTGAAATGCACCCTTCTGGAATACCGCAGAGGCCTGCAGCACCTGGCGAGGGCCATCCCCGCAGCAGCAGACAGACTGGATGCTGTTGAGGCGATGCTGGAGGACGACGAGTTTGACGATGAGAGTTTCAAGAAGCTAAAGATACCCGACGCAAAAAAGGTCAGCTCGACCAAGACCAAGCAGGTAGCGATCGGGCGACCCCCACGGAGCCTGGTGCTGCACATGAACCGTTCCGTCTTCGACCCGATGACGTTCCGGTCCTACAAGAACACGGCTGCTGTTCAGTTCCCCAAGACACTCGACCTGGGTCCCTGGTGCGTCGGAAGTGCGGAGGGCGTCAGTGTCCCCACAGGAACCAAGGTAGAGGGCGACGGCTCACCCCCCGCTAAGGGTAGGGACGACCAGGAGCAGTGGGTGCTTGATGCCACCGCCTCGATGGTGGCAGGCGACGCACATCCATCCAGGATCTCCGGGCCCATCTATGAGCTACGCGCTGTGGTGACGCATTACGGCAGACACGAAAATGGCCACTACGTGTGTTACAGGAGGCACCCCGTCAACACCTCAAAACCTATGAAGCGTCCCAAACCCCAGGACGACACTGCTCGCCCTCCCAACCTGGTGGGCGACGGACAAGTAGATGATGTTGACAGCTCTCACGAGGACGAGCGGGACGAGGCTGTCGACGAGGCTGTCGCCGCGGCAGCAGAGCTTGAAGACCCATATGGCGAGGGCACAGATTCGCAGTGGTGGCGCCTCAGCGACGAGACCGTCACTCAGGTCAGCGAGCAGGACGTCCTCCTGCAGGGTGGTGTGTTTATGCTGTTCTACGACTGTACCGATCCCAACTCGATTCTGGTTACGCCTGGGGAACCTCTGGAGACCGACGATGCCGGTGAGACCTCCACGACAGCCGTCGAGGGAGGTCACAAGTTGCCTTCGTGGTCCGGCGCTTCCGTCGCCACTCTGTGCAATGCTACTACGAACGAAGAGGACGGTGTGTCGGAGGTCAGCTCGGTGACCTTGGCCGCGGAAGAGGCGCAGGTGTCTTCTCCGGAGGCAGAAGTTGTTATATCGGAGGTAGACCCGGCAGCTGAGTCGGCCGAGGGAGAACCTGGGCTGGTGGTGGAACGAGGAGACCAAGATGTATCAGAATTCCCTTCTCCTGTGTCACGAAGAAGTTCCGTGACTGTCGTACTGGTGGAAGAAGATGCCGACACACCTGTTTTGAACGGGATCTCCATTCCAGGCGAGACTGCGTCTCAGCCGGCGGAGGAGATACAGGACTGATTTACTTTTGTTATTTGCTATCAACTTTGGCCAGAAAGAGAGAGAGAGAGAGAGAGAGAGAGCGCACAGGACGGTTGATTATGTGACTTATTTGCATAGCGTTGGCGTTTCACGATTGCGGAACTACCCCATCAAGAAGGCGTCTTTATTTTATATTTTGAGAATCCAATTGCAGCAACTTATTAGCATGGCTTTGACTGTGCAAGTCCGTATCTTTTGTGTTTGTCTTTGTACAGGCAATGAAATGCCCCTTGGTTCGGAGGCGAGGGACTACGAGATGGACTGTCAAACAGAGTAATATCAAGTTCACCTCCCCCCCTCCTTCCCCTTCCAGGGCATCAGCGAAGGAGGTCACTTTTGGCTTGTTGTTAGAAAAGGCCTGGAGTTTTCTTCTATGCGATCCAGAGTAGTGGATCGCTAATGCTCAATAATGCTATTCCCCTTCCTGATGCTATATGCAATATACCAGGCAAAATTGCAGGGTCGTCGTAAAAAAAAATAAAAAAAAAAGGTGTCTCCCTCCCAACGCCTGGTGTGTCTAAACCCTTGTCCTATGTACAAAAATAAAGAAGATTTTGGTGGTTTTTGGCTTTTTGTGGGAGTGAAAAGAAGAAAAAAGAATATTCATGATGACCGTCCATGGTACCGACAGGTTGGCTCCGGGCCCCCTTTGCCGCTAGCCTGTCTTGTATGCAGTGCTTGTTGGTTTTTGTCCCCTCCCCCCAGTCCCTCCTCTCCTCCTCTCCCCTTCTTCCCATCTGTATGCGTCCCGTATTAGACTCAATAAGAATGTTAGGGCTGCCGATAGACATGTGTGTCTTTCCCCATTCCATTCCCATCCCATCCCATCCCATACCCGAACCCATCGAGCCCGTATCGCATGATATATGCTTGCTCTGCTTTTTGTTCTCGTGTCTATTTGCTCGAATTCCGTGATTTCCATAACCACCAGTTTTCATGAGAAATGAAATGCCCACACGCTTCTGGCCAATGTCCGGTCCGGGTTTGCCCCTTTTGTTGATGATGATGAATATTGCGTCGCACTGGGTATCATGGTGTCGGCCCATCCGTTGATTCATGCTTCATTGTGTAGATTTTTTTTTGAGGAGGGTTTGAGAAAAGAAAAGAAAAAACCACTGCTTTGCTCGGAGATGGTAAAGAAAAAAAAAGGCATCATCACTTGGCTGCCGATTTTTACTTCTCCACGGTCCTCCGTCTGAACAAGAGCTCCGCGTTGGGGTCGGGCGACTTGGTCATCATCAAGACCATCGACTTTGGCCTCGCCTGCCCTTCCTTGAGCCGCACCTCGAAGTTGATGAGGAAGTAGGCCAGGATCATCTTGATCTCGTTGCCGGCAAAGAACCTCCCGGGACATGCGGCCTTGCCAGCGCCAAAGTTCATGTTGTCGTTGATGCTGGTGAACTGGAACCGGTTCAGGTCGTCCTCGGTCCGTTGGCGCATCCGGAAGAACCGCAGCGGGTCAAACTTCTCGGGCTCCGGGTAGTATCGCTCGTCATGCGAGAAGCCGCTGAGCGGGGCGAGCAGTTTAGTGCCCGCGGGCAGGTGTGTCCCGTCCGAGAGGGTGATGGGCTGTCGCACCTTGCGGATGAAGGATGTCACGTTGCCCGACAGCCGCTGGACCTCCTTCATGAAGCTGTCGAGCTTCTTGAGCTTGGTCATCGAGTCCTTCCTCGCCCAGCCGCTGTTGTGATCGCCGCCCTCCAGGACGGCGATGGCCTCCTGCCTCAGCTCCTCTGCGTCCTCGGGGTTCGCGGCCAGGTCGTACATGCAGTCCACGAGCAGGTTGTTGGTGGTGTGGATGCTGGCAGCGCTCAGGAGGAGCTGCAACTCCGCCTGCATGTGGTAGTCTGTCCTCTCTTCCTCGGGCAGCGCGTCTAGCAGCCATTGGATGAAGTCGTCCTCCTTCTCGTATCCGGGGCACTGCATGTCGCGCAGCCGCTCTGCGATGATGGGCACCAGCATCGTCTTGGCCTTTTCCGTGTCCTGCCTGATCTTGCCCAGGTCTGACACCAGGTACTGGCCGATGGGCCGCAGCCACTCGGGGAAGAACTGGAGCTTCACGAGCGCGAGGAAGATGTGGATCGCAAAGTTGACTGACGTGTCCATCCAGGCCTCCTGGCGGCAGATGGAGGGGCCCACGAAGGCGCGCCCGCTTGTGCGTGCCACGCACCGCAGGCTGAAAGGCTGAAATTTGACAGGCGTCCAGTCCTTGCACTCGGGAAACTCAGTGGCCGTCATGAACTCGACTTCCTCCTTCAGCTGGGGTATCAGCCGAGCCAGGTTCTGCGTCAGCTTTGTTCGGATCAGAGTCGGTAGGATATCTTGGTGTCGCTCGGGACAGAATTTGGTGTACTTGCTCATCAACGCCTGTAAAGGTTGTCGTCAGCATATGAGATGGCATACTAATAAAAGCACCACCAATCACTAGTCAAGGGGCATATCGGGTCTCTTCTGACCTCGCTGAGAGCCTCTCTCGCACTGAGAACCTCCTCAGGTAGGGTCCTCAGCTCGTTGATGAGATTTGTTGGTATCAAGACCTGGAGACCCTCCGTCGCCCTGATCTGGTAGACCTGGTCCTGAAACTGTTCCTCGTGTCAGCGTAAACAAGACCAAAAGGTAACGTCGATGCAAATCTGTATATATATACGTGTGTGTGTGTGTATTGTATGCATACCTTGAGATAAGAGTCCCGGACCAGAGTCTCAGCGTCAAAGTACCATTTCAATATAGACGCCTTGTAGAAGGGTACGTTCTTCACCCTGCTTGACTTGGCTGCCTGTGCTGACTGAAACCACCACACGCCTAGTAACACCAGGCCTAGGGTGACATAGTAATTGAGGTGTTGGGCCCGTACTACCACAGGCGCGGCCTGTACGAGGTCGATGGATGACGAGTCCATGCTGAGATATCGCCCATAGGACGAGGTGTTGACGGACATGGGCGAGATGGGGCAGCACGAATACGTTGACGGCTGCGAGACTGCGATCGGACTCGTGTGGCTCGATGTCTCACACATGGCCACTGGTTGTTGTTGTTGTTGGAGGAGGAGGAGGAGAGATGGTGTTGGGTTTGTTTAGGGAAGACAGGATCTCCCAAGACAGAGAGGTACGAGGAGGTAAGAAGGAGATGAGCGGGTTTTGAGCGGCAAGTGAACGACAGGCCGGAAGGTGAGCGCCGAAGGCAGTGGCCATCTACAGTCGCAGTGGAAACAATACCAAGACGGAGCAAAGAGCGGATAAGAACAAAGTAGAGACGATGGAGTATGGCTTCCGATAGTAGAATGACGAACAAATGTTTCGGGGCAAAGATGAACGGCTCATGTGCTTCCCGGTGAGGTAGTCTAGGAGGAGGAGGAGGAGGAGGAGGAGGAGGAGGAGGAAGAAGGAGAGCAGAAGAAGAGTGACAAGTCTCTCTCTCTCTTGACTTGCGATCACCAACACTGCGTCTTAGACTTAAAATTAAGTAGAAGATGAAAACGACCAAACCGGAACCCGTCCGTGAGTGGTCTGTTTATTTACAGAGACATAATAATGCAGTAAGGGTTGGATCCGCTGGAAGGAGGGAAGTCTATAACGAGGGGAACGGCAAGTCCCTTGAGACCTACAGGGCCCGGATGTCTTGTCAAGCCGAGGATGGGGGGCAAACAAGCTTCAAGATAGACGGGTTAGGTAAGAAAAAAAGAGAGATTAAAAAAAACCAAAAAAAAACAGATGGGTAATGGGTCAGCATGGAGACAAAAATCATCTAAAGGCAAAAGTAGGAAGTGACACAAACACATAACGACGAGCCCATACCACATCGCGACGTGACCGACGGCTTGGCATCGCTTCAACTGACACAAAAGGAGAAGCGGCAATTCCGCGTCAGTGCTGGGCTGCGTTGGCCCGTCGTCATGGTCTCTCAAGAGCGAAGAGGTGAGAGAGAGGGGGGGGGGGGGAGGAGAGAGAAAGGGGACATGCTTATTCCTTCTGAAGCACAACTGCAGAGATACAAGAAGCAGGGCGGGAAGGGGGCCGGTTCCAGGTTGTCACAGAGAGTATCAACGGAGGGTCTGTTACTGCACCAATGAGCCACTCAGGCGACGTTATGGAGGATGGGGATGAGACGTTGATTTGCTACTTCCCATCTGAAACGGGGCCAACCTTGGAGGAAGGAGACGGGATCGCCTGCAGCCGCGTCTCGCTTGGGACAAGGTTGGGAGAGAGACGTCGATGCTTGTTAACAGATTTGGTTGCGAAGTCATACTATATTCTAACATCACACCAGCCAGCCCGAAGTGGGGGGGGGGGGTTACTATCCCGCCTCAGAAGTACTACCGCCCCCCCTCCCCCCCTGTACCGCCTGCTGGACTTTGCTTCCAACCTCAACCGTTTGTTGTCGCAGCTGTATCGCAACCCCTCCCAACAACCTTCTTCGCTGTTGACAGCTGATGGCCATAGCAGCTGGACCACCTTGGTTCTGGGGCCTCGCGTCAAGATTTTATCATCTCATTTTACTGCGTTCAACACGTCTGCCGGTCCGATAGGCAACGTGCCTCCCGAAACCCAGCGAATACGGAATTGTGCTCGTCCCTTCGGTATTGTTGTTAAAGCACTCGCACGGAGAATAAATCCATCGAATAATGATCTGCCAATTGATGGAGCCCCTGCTGCCAGGCTACCACATGCTATTCGCCTGTGTCGGTTCCTGCCAACAGTCACGATCGTCCAAGAAAGGAGTGGCAGCTGTCTAGAGAGGCGGCCTTACGTGCAGCCAAGCTATACCCTACCGACCTGGCGCACGGCAATACGGCAGATGTCTGGAGCGGCAGTCGAAAACAAGCTCAGTCACAGACCCCCCCCAGAAACTGCTCCTGCCAAGATCCGTCCGGGGAATAAATGATGAGCAAGTCACAAACCCCGGTCTGCAGGTTCCCGCTCCGACAATGGACCACCTCGTGAGCGGGGCCCTGTTTTTTAAGGCTGGAGATTAGGTTCCCGATTGGGTCCGACGCTGAGGTGCCATGGCAGCTTCAACCTCAAAAGTTGACATCTACCTGGTGCCGAGAGATGGCCACGGCCACTATGGCGCCTTAGCCAAGGGCAGCTGCCGGCGACAGAAAGCTTGAACTTCTCCCGCCCCCCCCCCCCCCCAAAATCTCGAACTTGGATCTAGCCCAGCAGGCCGATGGTGTCTTGGTGGCCTTTCGTTCCTCATCATACCCTTATTGATGCTGTCTACAAGCTTGTTCTCATGACAAGTGATTATTCGAATACCGGACCTAGGTCCATCGTGTTTCACTCCATGAAGATCTCGTTACGTGGCGTGGTGTTTGTTTTCTAACGGGCTGTGCCTGACTTGGACGTGAGCTTTCGTTCCTCGGTCCGTGTGCTGTCTCCGTCTACATACTAGATGGTCATGTGACGGCACCCATATAGCCTGTGAGGTGTTTGCCTTACGGTCCGATGCTTGGCCTTGCTTCTTGGAGCTTGTCTGAACGAACATCTAAACCATTGCAGATTGATGTGAGGGCCCTGCGGCATCATGGGAACAACAAGGTCCGCGGCTGCTTTGCTCGAAATGAGGCTCAGGTCTCCTCCGCTACGCCACGTCGGCCGGTCCGTTCCTTTCGCTGGAGAGTACACTATGAACGCTATCAAGAAGAGTTCCCATGTCCCGACCGGTCCCGAATTCTACGGGAGTCTAGTACCATCAGCTGGCGCACTCGTGGACAGCGGGTTCGAGTCAACGTCTCGCAACAGGGAGGAGCGTTGTCGTGCCAAAAAGCCAGCGTTGGAAGGATGATGTCGTCTAATAGCCTTGGGGCCTCTATTGTCAGGGAGTAGGGTTTGGAGCCTACCACAAACAGCAGACAGATGAAGCTTGCAACGGCAAACTAGATCCAGTGTATTACAGTGTCGATTTTCCCCCTCTTGCTGGCTTCCTAGACGGATACAAAGTGAGTGCGGGAGACCTGCTCCCAACACAGACTTCCTGTCAGTCATAGCCGGCTCATCATGGTGAGACTGCCCAACACTGACCCAACTCTGCAACGGAAGTGTGGCTAATTCAGATTACGCTTAAAATCTGACTGGAGTTATGACAGCATATCTAGCAGAGCCAGCTGTGGGCCAAATGTCAAGAGCAGGTCCAAGGATACATGCAAAATGTAGCCATGTGCTCCCCAGGGATTGATAGCATGCAACTCAGAAAACAAGATTCGGAACCTGTCTTTGGAACAGTGTTCTGCTTACAAGCCAGTGTTCTTTTATTTTATTATTTGTTTTGTTCCTCTCTTTATGTTCCAAACGGACCTGGTAGGTGTCTGCCATGACCACATAGGTTGGTATTGGGGAGAGGGGGGGGGGGGGCGGCATACACGCCACAGTTAGAACCTACAGTATTTGGGTTTGTCTGTTGTTTCTTTGCAAGATTCAGATGTCCTCAGCCTACGAAAGTATTATTTAGACCACATTTCCCTGGGATGCGCTGGGGATAGCCATCCTTTCAAGTGTTCGCATAGTTTGTGACTGTAGATAGGTTTCTCCTTGCTTCAGAGTACCCGTGAATGCCATGCTTTCAAGCCGCATATTCACTCCTGCCTATCTCAAAAGCATCAGACCTTGAATCAACAGATGACTTAAAGCCAAGTTACTACGGGAGTGCCAATATTCTCCTCTGGAGTAACGACGAAACACGCACTTGTAGCCATCATGTTGACTATATCAAGAAAGAAGCAGTGCCTTCGTCACTACATCTCAAGATCATAAGGCATCGAGGTTAATATCTTAGCCATAATTCCTAAACTCTTGAGGTCGGGTGGTCATGTCATCGCCGGATGCTTCCAGAAGTACATAACTTTGGTACTGGAGGCCGGATTCGAAAAGACGGCTCATAACCTCTTTCCCAGACAAGTCATCATCTTTATTGTCATCTCATGTCACGTTTGGGCTGCTAATACAGGTGGCATGAGGGATTGTGACAGATCACAAGGACAGCCAGCTCAGTAACACAGCTTCATAGACACCAAGTGGATTTGTGGAAAGTCTTGTGTCATCTCTGATGAGACATTGGAACTTCCGCCCTCTTCGCATGTGCATTAGCTAAACAAGCCTCTGCAATAGATTCCCAAGCACGTATCAACAATGGTTAGATGAAGTCGGGCCTGTGCCCACTGTAGCATCAACAAGAGCTGGAGGAGCCTGCCGTGTCAGGAGGAGACGCTGTGTGACCCACGGTGGCCAGTCTGTGTCACACGAGACTCCGGTATTTTCCTTGGATGGTGGACCAGCATCGAGCAGTGAGACCTTGACTGGACATTCTTGCTCAGTCGAAAAGCGAGTCCTACTACCAGGTGGACCAAGAAGCCTTGTCCACCGCGCGCGTGGTGGCCCCGAAAACCTCCGTCTGTTGGACTCGGACCGATATGGCGAGGATCGCGGCCAGGATGTGAGAAGCTCTCCAAGCTCTTGAAACATTATTAGAGACTAGGAGCGCGGCGCACTCGGCTCTGCCGAATGCATCGCTGCCTTGGTCGTTCTGTCATGGAACGCTGTCTGCCCAGGGGTCGGGGGCCTTGCCTGGTACTCGAAGCACCAACGACTTCGAACGCGGTCGACAGTTGCCCTGCCCTAGTTCTCAACAAAATGCATTGTCGAGCTGTCACAGTTGACGTGGCCCGACCAACGCACACATTTGCGGACACCATTGCATGCACGATCTGCTTGTTGTTCCATGGCGATGTCTCTCGTTACAAGGGGGGAGTTTAATTTGCTGTGCCACATATAATCTTATCAGATCGATCACAGGTCGAGGATTGGTTGGTGAGACAAGGGGGGGACAAAGAAGCAAAAAGACGTCCGACCTCGGCCGTCCCAAGCCGTGATTGATAAGATGGGCCGATGGAGAAACCCCTTTGCGGCACTGTCTTGCACTGTGTTTCGGCTTCTCCTGACCCTGCTTTGCGCGCGCGCGAGAGGGGAGCGGACCTCCTGCCCGTTGGGAAGTGTGGGCGGGCAGCAGCAGGGTAGCCCGGCTCCTTCCCCGGCTTTTTAAACCACAAGACTACGTTGGACTGCGTAAGGTCGTCTCTCTGTCGTGGATGGTAGGAAGAGCTGGGGTGGTTCAGATTGTTTCCAGAAGAATTGATGGCGTGGCAGCAGCGGCACCCACCTGTGTTGCGACCCTGCCGTCGCGTTTCGGCCCCGGCTAGACGAGAAGAGCAGCCGAGACGTGTGCAAGTGTAGGCGCTTTGATTAAAGGCCATTCCTCGACACCTCATAGGGCGCCTGGGGTTTTTTTTTTTTTTGTTTTTTTTTGGTGGTTTCCCCCTTTATCTCTGTTCCCTTTAAGTTGGCTCGTTTCCTCGACATCGTTGCCTGCTCCTTGTCAGACCTCCCAGATAGAAGTGAGACAAAGAAAATTGGGGGAAGGAGGGGGGAAACAGAGATTATCAGATGGGGCGATAATCATGGAATGTCATGCCGGGGATTTATTTCCGGCGGTCAGGTCCCCCGGTCACGATCTGATAAAACAACCGAGCAAGCAGCTTTGGGGGGGGGGGAGGGCATTTCTTGCTTGTTGAGGGCCAGCATGTCCATAACCCACTCACACAGCCGCAAGCCACGGGGCACACGAACCAGAAGGGGGTAAAAGTGAGAAGCGCGCACGGGGTGTCCAACTCATCATTCCCTTGGGAACACCAGATCGAGATGGGGTCAGGAATCCTGCCGGCGGGGGGAAAAAAAAAAAAATCACATCTCGTCGAGCGCGCGATCTTGATCACCACCCATCCATCCCTCACATCCCTATACGAGCCGAAGACTGCCGTGTCATGTCATGCTATGTCATGTCATACCCTTTGGAGTGCACTGTTCAACCTGCGCACCGGACAATGTACCCGGGTAGTTGTGAGAGTCGGAAGGACACGGACGCCGTCAGGCCACATGAAATTTGACTTCAATTTTACGCCATCTGCTTCGGGACCCGGAGTGCGCCGTGTGTACAGTAAATAGTTTGGTGATGCCGGCTGCCAACTGCTGGCTGCAGCAGCACGCTGGCTGACCGCAACGAAAAGCATCGTATTCGCCAGACCCGGCTGGCCAGCAAAACCAGGAGCAGCTGTCGACGGAGCCAAGGCCTACAAGAGTACAAGCCTCTCCTTGAAGTCGTACGCGTCGCTCCGATTTTGGAGGAGGGAGAGAGCAGGGCCTCCCTGTGACGGCAGGTGCGTCGTGTCAGGCAGACCAGGCCAGGCCGGCCAGGAGGAAAAAGCGTTGAATAAAATGACACGCAACCAAAGATCCGGTCGATCCCATCCGGTTCAGAAGGGGGGTGGGAAAAAGTGGAAAAAGTTTATAGCGGGTCAAGGGGGGAACGAAGAAGAGAGGGCACGGGGAAACACACTGGCAGTGGTACGTCCCAACCCGGGCCAGAAGGCCCCACTGAGCCCTGCTGTACCCATCTGAGATGGGGCTCCCCCAAAAAACCTTAAGCGGACACAGTGTGCGCCGCCTCACCCTCTGATTGGGCAATGCTGCCCCCCCCCAAAAAATGTATGAGGTAGTTAGGGGGCAAAGGTGTAAAGCCCTCTCTGCTCAATTCATCTTCTGCCCAGTTCCACATTATGCCATCACTTTGACATAGTTTATCTGATCCTCACCAAAAAGGACAGCCCTTCCCACCTCTTTTCGGCAGGGCTTCCTCAAGCGAAGGTCTGAAGTGGCTTCCATCATCATCATCATCACTACTCACCCTACCTGCACCCCCTCCGACCCTGCTGACCAAGGCACTCGGCCTCACCCTTCACCTGTATTCACTTTTTTCTTTCATCAACTCCAGTTAATCACTGATCACCACATCATTTGATACTCTGTGCACCTTATCCTACTTGTTCCTGCCCACAAAGGATCAACCAACCGTGGCGCTCTCATCTAGACTTGGATCTAAATCTCTCTCTCCACAGAGCGGTTCATGCAGCCGGCACTTTAGTCTCGTAAAGTCACCGCCGCCCCTCCTGCTAGCCGGCCAGAGCCACAACCTGCGTCGAGACCCCAAATTCTTCCTCCCGCCCACCAGCAGCAGCAATCTTCAACCTACCACCCCCACCACCCTCGACGCAACCACCCTAAACACTGCAGCAGCAGCAGCAGCAGCAGCAGCCACAACAACCAGGCCAGCCTTCAGGATGATGACCACATCATCTCTTCAATTGCAGAGGGTTGCCTTGTCTGGTGGTTGTTGTGCACCTGAAGAGCCCACAACAGCCTCCTCAGCTGCACCCTCACTCACCTTCTCTGAGCACTCTGATGATGAGCAGGATGTCGATGATGCTTTCCCCACTGAGGCCCGCCGCCGACGTGCCTCCACCCGACTGATTGCCCAGAATGCCGAAGATGTCCAGCGCATCACCGGGGAGTCTACTGCCCAGCTTGCTGCCCGATGCTGTGGCGGAGGCTGCTGTGTGAGCGCTGGTGGCAAGCAGGATGGTGTCGAGTACGAAAAAGTTCAGCACCCAGACAATGATGCATTCAAGTCACTCTGCCTAGAGATTAATGAGATCCCTACCATCCTGACCAATGTGGTCGAGCTGCCCGAGCAGACTGCCTGGCTGGAGCCCCTCAGACGCCCTTCAGATCTACCTTCCCCTCCTCTCTCAGCCGATTCCCCTACTGCCACCACCACCACCACCACCACTGCTGCTGCTGTCACTGCTGCTGCTGGCACTTCAGATAACAACAACGACAGCCTGGTGCGCAATGCCCAGGACAACCTGCAGAAGTTGACCTTGGAGGAGGACGAGAAGGAGGAGGGCCAGCATGTCGACACCTCCATCCAGCCTCCACTTTTTGTCCAACCTCACCCTCCGTTCCACGTCCACGCCGTCAAGATACACAAGGCTCGAGAGCTGACGCGTCCCGGCGCCGAGAAGAGGACGTTCCACTTCGACATTGACGTCACCGACTACCCTCACGCTGAGGGCGTCGACTTCAAGGTCGGAGGTGCCATTGGCATCTCCGCCCCCAACGAAGAGGGCGATGTGGACGAGATCCTCGACCTGCTCCTGGTGCCTCGCTTCCTGCGCGCTAAGCCGGTCATGCTGCGAACCACCAAGGGCCGCTGGCCCACCGTCTGGGGTGACGACAAGGCCCGCGAGCTGGTCACCACCCGCCGCGACCTCCTGACCTGGTGCTCCGACATCCAGTCCTACCCCCCCACCAAGCAGCTGCTGCGCGTCCTAGCCGAGCACGCGACCGAGGAGAACGAGCGCAAGATCCTGATGTTCCTGTGCTCGGGCGACGGCCAGGGGGTCTTCTGCGACTTCCGCACCGGGCCCCATGTCTCGCTCGCCCAGCTGCTGCACGCCTTCCCCAGCTCGAGGCCGCCCCTGGACCTCCTCCTCAGCGTGCTCCAGCCGCTCATGCCCCGCTTCTACTCGCTGTCCAACGACCCCCACGACTCCTTCGAGACCCGCGATGGCAAGACACACCGTCTGATCGAGATCGCAGTCACGGTTCATGAGACCGCGGACTGGCGCAAGGGGTCACGAACGGGCGTCGGGTCGGGCTTCTTCCAGCGCCAGGCGCTCCGGTACATCGAGGCGGAGGCGCGCGGCGTCAGGGACCCTCAGGTCTACATCCCCATGTTCAAGGGCCTGATGGCCAATCCGCTAGCCAAAGAGTTTGTGTCGGACGGGCCCATGCTCCTCATCGGGGCCGGTGTGGGCATCGCGCCGTTCCGCGGCTTTGTGCAGCGCCGACTCAAGACGGCCAACTGCGCCAACAAGGTCTGGGTGCTGCAGGGCATCCGCGACTCGCTCGTCGACGAGATCTACAGCGGCGAGTGGGGCGTGCACGAGGACGAGGTCAAGCGCGTGGTCGAGAGCCGCGTGGGCGAGGGCCGTTATGTTCAGGAGGAGGTCCTCCACCAGGCCGACCTGGTCTGGTATGTCATCAACGCTGTCGACGGCCGCGTGTTCGTCTGCGGCAGCAGCAAGGGCATGGGCGAGGGCGTCGAGGACGCGCTGATCAAGGTGGCCATGCAGAAGGGCAACCTGGGAGAGAGCGAGGCCAAGAAGTACTGGGACCTCAAGAAGGAGGTCGGCCAATATATCGCGGAGACGTGGTGATTGATCGATCGGCTGGATCACCACAGGGGGGGGGGGGAGGAGGAGGATCCACCGAGGTTCCTCAATGCTACATGGTATATCACCTCTTTTTTAAGTACACCCTGTCCGCGAAACCGACCCCGACCTCCGACCCCGAGTTCGGTCCTCGGGGTGTGGCGGTGTTAGCTATCTCCGACCCAGAACGAGAGCCAACAACACCCACCTCGAATTGAGACGAACAAAGAGAAAGAGAAGAGGAAAAAGTTTTAGACTCACAACTACCGCGCAAGCCAGCAAAGCATTCAAGTCATTGGACTCTGGGAGCAGGAAATTGGGGGGGGGGGGGAAGGAGGGCACTTGCACACCGGCGTTTGACGGTTGGGAAGGGAAAGGCAGATCACCATCCGCCTCTTGTGTCTTTGGCGTTTTCGCGGCGTTTACTGGGAAAATTTTGCTTCTTCTTCTTCTTCTTCTTTCACTTTGTACTATGTACACTTTCTACTATGGTACAACAACGACTGAGGTTGCTAGTCCCCTGGCATGGGCTTTTCATGGCCGCCATACATGCCCGCCCTTTTTTTTGGTACTGGGTTCCTGCAAAGCCTCTTTTCAAATACCAGAGATGAGTAAATAACTTTTTTTTTTTGTTTGCACGTGCCTTCTTGCTGTCGCCCGTTGTGCGTTTCGAAGTGTTGGAAGTCTTATTTGAAGACCACCAACTCTCGAATCAAGTAGCTTGCATTGCATCCTTGATCAGGAAAAAGGGCTTGCCATACGCCAGGTGCAGTCCATCTCTCTCGTCCCATTGGTTATTGTTCATCAGATTGGTGCCCACGTGAATAGGACGACGGTCTTGAGATTTGAGACTTGAGACTACTACTTTGTACAGTCCAATGTAAGAGTGGAATTGGTGGTGGGGGGGGGGGGAAGAGGGTGAATGTTGAAACCTCTCTCTACCTGATACGAACAACCCAACAAGCGTCACACTGGCACCCGGGGCGGAGGACTGAGTCAGGCTTGGCCGGCTGATTGACCCAGCCTTGGGTTTGCAATCTTTAGTCATCAGCACATGAGGGGGTTAGAAATGGGTTTACAAATGCTTCGAAATCCAAAGAGACAAATCAGAGTTGATAAAATTCGGTGGTCCGAAGAATAACCGTCCGGGGTGGGGGCACCCCTCCTCAACCCCACCAAGAGAGACAAGAGATAGAGAGGGAAGGAGAGAGAAGAGAAAAAAAAAATAGAGAAGGAACCCCACCACCACCAAAAGTTGGCTAGGTTACTATGGTATTATGGCGAGATTGGCGCCAGCTACCCGTAAATCCGTCCCACCCTTGTCCCGGTGGCTTCATTTACTACTTAGGTACATATTATTTTTTTATTATTTTTTTTATTTTAGCTCTAAGGATATGTCATTGAGACGGAACATGATTGATAAGGTTTAGAAATAGAGAAAAGGTATGAAAGGATCATAGGAATTTTATGGTTCGTGTCGTCGGCAAATGACGAGCTCATGTTTTCACCCCGGATCCGATCCGTTTTCAGAGAGAGAGGGAGGGGGAGAAATCTCTAGAAGATACCTGATGCGTATTTACCAACCCACACCCCCCCCCATGTTGTAACCCCGTGGTCCCTTATTTCGCCATCTTGAATCACCCGCATCTGTTGTCCACTTTTTCTTCTTCTTTTTTTTTACCTCTCGTCTTATCCCTTATATAGTTCGTCAGCCCTTGGTCATCGAATCAGAGCTCAGAAGGGGGCCCGCATTGTGTTATACCACCGAGTTAGTAGTAGTAGTAGTATCTGCTTGCCCCGCGAGAAAGTATGAATACCACCCGGCCCCTCACCAGCATCGTCTCGTCCTCTCTCAAGATCATTACCAACAACACCACCACAAGACTTGCCCCTACTACTGCCATTCTTCCTCGACAAATCAGAACCACCACTCCCCACCCCAAGAACCACCACCACCGCCGTCTCCTCTACTCAACCACCACACCCAACAAGATGGCCGCCAACGCCCAGACCCTCATCGAGCTCGCCAAGCAGCGCCGGTCCTACTACCCGCTGTCCAAGGACCTGTCCATCCCCCCCGCCCGCATCGAGGAGATCGTCAAGGACCTCGTCGACCAGATCCCTTCCTCCTTCAACTCCCAGTCCAACCGCGTCGTCGTCCTCTTTGGCGCCGAGCACGAGAAGCTGTGGGACTTCACCACCGAGGTCCTCAAGGGTATCGTCCCTGAGGACCAGTGGGAAGGCACCGCCAAGAAGATGGCCATGTTCAAGGGCGCTGCTGGCACTGTACGTCCCCTTCTGTCTCTTTCTCTCTCTCTCTCTCACACACACACACACACACACGCACACACCCTCCCTTCCTCCCCGTCTCTTCCCCTTCCTCTCCCCTTCTTTCGTCTCACAAGATAATCATAATTTTTTTTATAAAAAAACAAAAAATTAAAATAAAATAAAAACTAACCTCTTGCTTGCAAAACAGGTCCTCTTCTACGAAGACCAAGCTGTCGTCAACGCCATGCAGGAGCGCTTCGCCATCTACGCCGACCGCTTCCCCGTCTGGGCCGGCCACACCGACGCCATGCTCCAGTGGGCCACCTGGACCGCCCTCGAGGCCGAGGGCCTCGGCGCCAACCTGCAGCACTACAACCCCCTGATCGACCAGCGCGTCGCCGCCGAGTGGAAGGTCCCCGCCGACTGGAAGCTGGCTGCCCAGCTGGTCTTTGGCGGCCGCACCGGCGAGGCCGGCCCCAAGGAGTTCCTGCCCCTCGAGCAGAAGTACAAGAGCTTTGGTGCTTAAGGGAAAAGGAGGACACAGGATCAATAGTAATGTAGGAGGAGAGTAGGGTGAGAGAGAGAGAGAGAAAGGATAAAGAAGATTTGCTAGACCTCGTTAGAACTCTTTTCTTCTTCTTTTTCTTCTTTTTTTCTATAGAGAGAGAGAGAGGGAGGGAGGGAGATCGGGGGGGATAGAAGCTATATATACAGACACTAGACTCCTGACGCCGTCGCCGTTTGCCGTGAGGTAGCGGCTGGTTGGCTGGACAGGACTGGCGGGCTGAACTTTGCATTGGGTGAAGCGCCTTTAAATACCTAACCATCATATATATATATACCAAGAAATTTCATGCAACATAACAAAAAAAAAAAAGAAGAAAAAAAGAAACCACATCAAAGAGAGAAATAAAATTCATTCATTCATTCTTTTCTTTCCGAAGTCGAGGTCAGGGAATGCAATGTAGTATGACGTTCCGTGCTTAAATAACATCTGCCCCGTGCTTCCATTCCCCCCCCCTTTCCCCCAATCAGACGACCCCCTCCCCTGCGGCACTGACGTCTAAGGCTTGGGATGAAAGAACCTGTCCGGCAGCCACGGGCCGAGGCGCGTGTGTGAGACGATCCCCCCAGGGGCCAGCTTGTTTGTGATTTGGCAAGTACTTATGCATACATATATATATATATGGGTGGGTGGGTGTGTGTGTGTCAGTTATGAGGAAGGGGGAGGCCACAAATCTGGTGTGAGACTCGTGGTTTGGAGATGCTTATTGGGGGGGGGGGGATATGGAGCGAGGAAAGGAGATGGGTTGTGTAAGAGTGTGTTGTGGGTTCAGAGAGAGAGAGACAGAGAGAGATCCTTGGGCACTGAACAAGAGAAATGTGCACTTGAGTTCTATTGGGCCCTCAAAATGTTCACAAGTGAAAGAAGGCCTGTTGCACCTATCCATATACATTTCGTTCTCAGGTACCACTACTACTAGAGTACATACTATGCTTAGCTACTTAATACTTAACATACCAAGTAAGTACTTGAGTACTCAGTATTGTATGATCTGATGACTGCTGTGCCTCACAATTGCATGCAAATGCCCCTTGATCCAAAATAACTTTTTTTTATTTTGTATTTACTTCGTTTCAGAAAAAGAAAAACAAGAAAATGAAAAAAATGAAATGAAAAGCCAAATCGCGAGTGATGATGTGTATCATCGGTATCTATCTACGACTATCTAAAAGTGTTGTGTGGGCTGCGTTCTCCCCCTTCCCAGCCTCGGAGACGCATTCATCACTATGAGAGAATATTGCATTCTTTCACATGTAGTCCTCTCTTGTGATTCTCTTGCCCCCCTCCCCTTCTCTCCCCTGCACAACTGTTCTTCCCTCAGGGTCGAAAAAAATTCCGCCCGCCATCGAACAGTTGGTCCGAGAACCCGCCTGACAAGGGGAAGAAGGGGGGAGGGGAAAATCCTCAAGGAGGTTGACTTATGCCCCTAGTGATCATTTTCAAGTGACAAGTTTGCTGTTGCTTTTTTCTTTCTCCGCCGTCGTTCATTCAGTTCTGGCTGTAGTTTCATTTATCCCCGGATGATGACATGGCACATTCAACATCCCTTGCGCCCCCACGTTTGCTTGTCGACTTTATTTGCCCACTGACCCCCCCCCCCCCAAACAAAAACTTGCACCACCTCGTATCGATTCGTGTGTGTAAAAACAATCTGGCTCTGTGACTTTCATCTTTTGGTGTGGCACATACGTCCCAGGGGACCACTTGCAGTGGCGCCAGCATCCTTGACACGCACGCAGAGGACGTGCTGTCAAATTGCGTGAGGGAAACCTTTTTTATTTTTATTTTTTTAAGGCTGCACACCGTGGTGAACCGGCCATGATACTCGGAGTATGTGCGTTGATCCGAGTCAAATGAGATTCAAAGTTTTCATCTTCCGTCGTAACGAGCTCGGGAACAGGGCTCTCTTCCCTACATGGTGTAGGTGTTTTTCAGAGCATCGCGATCCGCAGCAGGGAGTTGGTTGAGGAACTGATCGAACTGAGGAATCATTTGTCGATAGACATCAATAATCTATGAAACATGGATTAGTGTTATTTCCCACACCCAAAGAGAGAGAGAGAGAGAGAGAGAGAGAAAGGAAGGGCAGGGGAAGAAAGAAAAGAAAAAAAAAAGGGATTGATTTGTTCTGCAAGGTTTTCTCCCCAACTTACCTTCTGGAAAAGATCACGTAGTTCGCGATTGATATCGCTCGGCAACCTCGTGTCGTACTGCGCTATGCACTGGAAGTAGGACAACATGCTCTTCTCCATCGCCTGCGGGTTCTGGCCGACGACCATCGTGAACCCCTTCAGAGCGCTCGCCTTCTCGTCTGTAGAGTCCAGCTCGGTCATGGCACTCAGGAACTCGTCGGCAAATGTCGACAGGTGAGGCCCCAGGATGTCTGCGTTCTGCAGGCCCAGGCGGCCCAAGGCGATGGCGGCGTTCTCTGTCACGCTGACAGGCACGGTCGGGTTGACCATGATCTGCACGAAACGCTCCATCAGATCGTTCACGTACGGCGCCGTTCCCTTCCCGTTCTGGATGGCAATTTCTCCGGCGCTCCAGCAAGCGTTGTTGACCACACTGAAGCAGCCCTCGATATCTTCGTCGACCACATTATCAAAGTCGAGCTGCCTGAGCAGGATGGGGACTATTGTCGACAGGTGGTTCTGTAGCTGTGGGAAGACGTACTTGGCGCAATCGCCGAGAAGAGCGTACGCTGACTGTCGGACCTCATCCGCCGGGTCCTCCATACACAGATTCAAGAGCTCAAAGAACGCGGGGTCTGCGTCCTTGACCAGGGCCTGGGCCTTGTCATCCTCAAGGCACTGGATGATGGCGCTCAGGAGGTCGAGGCTCGTGACGAGGAAGTCCTTGTCGGGCTGGTCAAAGTTGTGGTTGGTCTTGGCCGCCAGGGTCTGCTCGAGGTTCTGGTGGATGATGGTGACACAGCGCCTGAAGATGGGGTGTGCGTAGGGAGCAAACGCATCTCGCATCGCCATGGCGACATAAGACAGACACTCGAGGAGCGGGAAGACCTCGCGCGACTCATCGGCAACCTTCTGCCATCGGTCGATCAGGGCGGGCATCAGCTGGCTCGAGTGCTCCGGCAGCGACAAAACAGGCCCGACGTTCTCAGCCAGCGTCTGGACACAGTCGTAGAGAATGTACATGTTCTTGTCCTTGTACTTGGCAAAACAGCGGATGTACTGCTGAACGATCGGGCCGGTGTAGGGCTCCAGCGCCTTTCCGGCCTTCTCCTCGAGGTTCGCCATGGCCGACGCACCAGCCTCTTGGACCTTCTTGTTCTTGTCGAGCATCTTGTGCAGGATCCCCTCCATCATGGGCACAAAGTACGCCTGTAGCTGTTGTGGCTCCTTCAGGTTGGCAGCCCACGACGAGTAGCGGCCGAGCGTCCAGCATGTGATCTGTCTGACGATGGGCTCTGGGTCGTTCAGGAGGGAGATGAGGTATGAGACCAGCTCCGGCAGGTGAGGCGTAACCACTGTGATGCAGCCCTCGGCGACGGCGCCGAGGGCGAGGACGGCGGCCTCTCGACGCGGCCACTCCTCGTGCTTCAGATTTGTCGTCAGATACGGGAGGATGCACTCGAAGACGGGGTCCTTGAAATCGCGCGCAAAGACGTCCAGCGCAGCCGCAGAGCATTTCCGCAGGGTCCACTTCTCGTCCGGGTTCTCGTCCCCGAGATCCTCGTCGACCTCGTCGATCTCGCCCTCTTCCAGGTCGTTGTCCATGCTGGCAAGCTTCTGGTACGCGTTGCCGTTCTCGGCAGCATCCGCCGAATGGTGCGCGGCGAGTTTGCGCGCCGACTTGTTCTGGGCGAACTGGGGCTTGATGTCCTCGACGCGGTCTTCCTCTTCCTCGTCGTCCGACGCACCACCCAGCAGGGCGATATCCTCACCGCCGTAGACCATAGATTCCAGCAGGACGGGGATGATCTTCTGGATGTAGGGGTTCAGGGCCTGCCACAGGTTTTCATGCTCGCCGACGGTAAGCCAGAACTCGGCGGCCTCGCACGCAAGCTCCTCGTCCTCGCTCTTCTGCTGTGTGATGATATAGTCCACCAGGCCGGCGATGTGGGGCGTCAGCTTGTCGGGCCTCGTGTCGACCAGCTGCACGAAGCAGCGGCAGACCTGGCGCCGGACATCCTCGTCGGCGTCGTTGGCCAGGGTGAAGAGGGCCTGGAGGAGGTCGTCTATGCAGGTGAGCATGGCCTGGGTCTTGCGCGGCGTGAAGACGTTGATGGCCGTGAGAGCCTGGGCGCGCACCTTGGGCAGGGGGCTCTTGGTCGCCTGGATGAACTTGGGCAGGAGATAGTTGAGCGGCCTCTGGCCGTTCTGCTCGCGCTGCAGTATCTTGAAGTTGTCCTCGCAGATCTTGGCCATGGCGGCCATGGCGCCCTCCTGGCCCTCTGGAGACACCTGGCCGGTCTCGTTCCCGATCATCTTGAGGAGCTCCGGGAGGAACTCGGGCCACGAGTATACACCCACGCGGCTGATGAGCTCTGTCGCGATATTCCCGGCGTAGCTCCGGATCTGGGGAGACTTGTCCTGTATGCCGAGGGGGACGGCCATCTTGATCAGACCCAGCGAGGCCTCGGGGATCTGCTTGAAATTGAACTTGACATTGTTCTTCAGCATGATCGCCGCGGCAGAGCGGACAAGGCCATAGTCTTGCGCGGAGAAGTTGAGGCCCGGGGGCGGTTCGGCGCTGGAGAAGAGGTAGGCTAGGTAGTTGTTGAAGTCTGGAGAGGTTTTGGCTTGTGACAGCATCTGAGGAGGAGGAGGAAGAAGAGAAGGAAGAAAAAAAAAGAGGTCAGCGACGCCTGTTTCGGAGACGGGAGGGACACGTGTGGGGATCTGGTCATACCAGCTCGGCCTTCTTCTGAGCTGCCTTGTCGAAGCCGCTGAGAGAGTCCTTGAGATAGACGGCCAGAGTCTGAAGAGACTCGGGCGAGGGTTGCCACGCCATGACGGAGGACGGATGCGGGTTCGTGGAAGTGCAGCAGGGCGCACCACCTCCACAACAAGCCCGAGGAGAGTCGGGAAGGATATAGCCAAGTGTCTGAGAAGCTTGCTCTGGTGGGTGAGAATTCAATCAATCTGGTGGAGGAGAGAATAGGGAGGAGGAGGAGGAGGTGGTGGTGGTGGTGGTGGAGGAGGAGGAGGAGGAGGAGGAGCGGGAGCGGTTGTGCAAAGAGATCGCCGGTTGGGAAGAAGGTTGCAAGCTTTAGCGGCTGGGCAGGCTTGTATAAAGAAGTTGAGTAGGGGTGAGCGGGCGGGTTGGGGTGTTTCTGAGCTGTGTGGTAACAGAGGGTAGAGGGATTGGTGGGGTGTCTGGCAGGGGCGCGGGCTCCAAAAGATTGCAACCCCTCTCCAAGAACACCAGGCGCCGTTACCAGCCAGGAAACAATATGGGGAAAAAAAGACAAGGGCAGAAACCAAGCCCACCCTCAAATAAAATTTAAAAGAAAAAAAATAGATAAAAACTCATCAAGAGCTGAAAAAGTCGAATAAATCTCGTGAAATTCAAGTACAAGTTAAGTGCATAGAGAATTTTCACCTTGGCCTGGATCGACATTAGAAAAAAAAAAAAAAAAAACCAAGTGTGAGATGGGGGGTCCCAACTTCTGAGGGGAGTGCTGGCCCTGACGTTGTACCACTTACTGCTAGAGCAAACGCAAGGAGGCTCTTTGGGGGGAAGGGGGGGGGGGGAGGTGGTTCCCATGGGTAGTCAGGATGGCCCGTGTGCCCCTCCTCCCCTTCCCTCCCCCCAAAAAAACAGAGCCTTCAGGGCTGTGGCAGCAGCTCAAGTGGGTCCCCCTCTTTATGTCTGACCAAAGCGAGTTCACCTGCCAGTATCCTTTCCACCTTCTTCTCACCTGCAGGTGACCGCCCAAGCCAGCGTGATAAGGAGATTCCCTTCCCAGGAATCAGAGAGAAGCAATGCGCCAGGCCAGACCCAAAAGACCATGACGGGTGGGGTACAAATACCCGAGTTTCAGTGAGAAGCCCCTGACCTGCAAAGTAGGGGGAATGCACTGAAAATCACACAGGGAGAGCACCGTTTTGCCCAGCCTGAGGGCCACCGACAACGGCCGTCTTGGACCTCTGTTTTCTCTCCTGCATCTCTCCAAGACTTCACCGAGCGCTGTCGATGTAATGTCGCAAAGACCGTTGACGGCTAAGACTAGACTCGAGGTGCCAAATGTCGAGCAGAGAAGCTGCTGTAGGGCGGACAAGAGCGCCCCCCCCGCCCCCCCAAGGTCACAAGCCTCTTTCTTGTTGTCAATGTGATTGATTTTCAAACCCCTGCTCTGGCGTAGGTGGATAGTAGCATGTGTTCAACGGCCACTGCACACTGCCCTATGTCAACTTTGTTTCCCCGACCCTTTCACGCCTTGCGCTCCCAACTAAAAATTATTGGAAGTCTTTTGCTTGACATCCTGCGGTGACCCCCCGTGCGTCATGTCGTGGGCCGTACACACACACCAGACTACTTAAGCATTACAATCTTTGCTGCACGACTTGGTCGAGGGCCCTTCCTCGATGAATGCAATCAATAGTCGGGTCACCTCCAATCGTTGGGGGTCCGCCAGTCGCTTTTAGAAAGAATCAAACATGATCAGTCACCAGATGGCCACAGACCGTTTCTAACGAGGCCAGACCACCTACTCAAACTTTATTCGTAACCTTTTTTCTTTCTTCTTTCCTATAGTGACCGTTCGCACATGGGAATCTTGGGAATAGGGGTCGAGGTAGCTTTGTTGGCTTGTTTGTCACATGGCGTTTGCCCCCCCCCCCCCGGAACATATTTCTGACAGCAGCATTCTGCGAGCGATCGGCACTGTGCTGTGACCTGATGGGGGGGGGGGGGAGCTTGCTGCAGAGTAATCTAACAGTAACATCGTAACCGGTTGTTCTGGTTCCAAACATTCTCATAGGCTAGACCTCGTCTGCGAGCGCCTACCAATCCGATCCCTGGCTCCATTTAGCTCTTGCTCCAACCAGGCTCATGTCGTCAAGGTTTCTTGGATTTTTCTGATGGTTTTTTTCTTTCTTCCTCTTCTTTCTTTTCTTCCTCTTCTTTTTCTTTCAAAGCATGCGGTGTGCACGCCCTGTGTGACACGGCCACCTGCACTGATACCCCTGGCTTGGTGGTTGAGAAGTGATACGGTGAATATCTTCCGCCGCTGGCGTCGTCGAAGCCCGTCCTCCCGCCCGCCAACGACCGGGATGGAGCTGAGCCTCTAGATGTGAGAATTTATGGCCTGCACTACCCAGCACCTGGCCCCTGAAAGAGCAGCAGGCAGGCCATCCAGAAAGTCGTCGCAATACACGGCGCCCTTCATGACTTGCTGATAGACATCCCAGACACTCCATTTGTGATGCCCTGTGACGTCTGCAGTTTCTCAGTGACGACCTCGACCACCTTCTTGAAAGCCTCCATCTCCTCCTCTACGGTCCCGCCGAGCCCTGCACCGGCGAGGCTCACCGAGCTGCCCACGTATACGGGGAGTCGGGCCCTCTTCGCGAGGAGCCGGGCCAGGCGGGAGCTGAACTCCAGCGAGGACTCGACGCTGAAGAGGGGCGTCGAGAGAGGCTGGCTTGGGTTCAATTTCTAACAAGACACACGAGGTCAGTAAAGCGACTCGGGCTGGAGGGCATCAACAGAACTCACGTCAGGCAGCGCATAGACGAAGGAGCCCATGGGCGGCGGGCTAGACATCTCATCCGCCGGTGCGGTCGTCAGGAAGAGCATAATGGACTTGGCCTGGACGGTCAGGTGGATGTAGATTCGGGTCTCGAGTGACCTCGGAAGGGGGAAGGAGAGCTGGAATGTTTGTGTCGTGCTCGCCATCTTGTACAGATCCAGGCAGGTGTAGTAAAGCTTCTTAAGTCTGGTGGTGGTGGAATGAGTGAGATGCTGGCGGATCACTGAACCAGGCTGCGCTTTTGCTTGGTGCACCTGGAGCTCTTCTCAGCCGCGGTGTTGATGCTGTAGCAGTCAAGCCTACAGTGGGCTGCAGAAGGATGACAGTGGCTGCAGTGCAGCTGGGCTAGGGGCTGGGGCCTGGGGTGGGCCCGCCTACCTTGTCTTCTGCCATGCAGCAAACTCCGCTAAGGCTTTTTTAGCCCTGGGCAGGCATTGCTGGTCAAGCCCTCGGAAGCTCCAAACAAACCTTCAACCTCCGCCATGGAAAACAACAAAACGATATAAGCCCCGTGAGTCCACGATATATAAACCCCCGCCACTCCACAGTGTCGTCTGACTTTGCTTTATAAATAACAATAACATTTCTAATAATCTCACAGCTTCTTTTTCTTCTTTTTTTTCTTCATCTTCCCTCTCTTCTTCAAATCTACAACTTTACTCTTCAGCATGCATCTCGGCATTTCTTGATCAAGCACCCTTGGTGATCAAGTCCGGAGCTATCACGACAGGGCATCTCGGAGAGTTCTCATCATCATCTCACATCCGCTGTTGCTGTAACACTCACCAAACAAGCACCCGCCATCCCCACGGAGAACCCCTCACCTCTGAGAACAAGCTCTTGAGTTCCAGCCTCAACAGCACAACATTGACAACCCACTCAACCGAACAAGAGCGGGTGCCATCGTGAAATTACAGCCAACATGGCAACTCAGCAGGAGCCCACGGACGAGAGTGCCTGGCAGGGCATTGACAAGACTGTTGATGACCCAGAGGAGGCCAGAGTCATGTTCTGTGCCCTTGACTCCTTCATGTCAGTCCAATACACATCAGACGCATCTGCCATCCCAGCATTGAGTTCACTGTTATGCCAACCTTTTTTGAGTTTCTCCCTTTCTTCATTTTTTTTTCTCTCTCTTCTTACAGTTGAGTGAGATCAACCTGAAGCCCTGCTCACCACTGAGATCATATTCATACACTTGCCACAGTCTTGTAGATTCTTCTCGAGATGGGCATTCTCAATACCACATAGACCTCACCTCTCTCAGTTTTCCCTCTCTCTCTCTCTCTCTCACACACACACACACACACCAACAGCCACAGAGGATACTGCTGACAGCTCCTATAGGCAGTACGGAAAGGTTGCCCATTTCAACTGCACCCATCTGCGCCGCCAGTCCTTCTACGCCCTGCCCGAGGCTCACTGGAAGATGCTCGCCGCTCCCCCTTTCAACTTCCTCGAGACCCTGGACAAGGTCGATGCGGCTATTGACTCCAACGCCGAGCTTGCCCGGAACATCGCCAAGCATGGAATGCGGAGCTTCCAGGTCTACGAGGCCAACGGTGAGGGTGACTTCCACATGCCCGAGCAGTGGGTGGGCGTCGCCAAGTACGGCGACATCGACAAGGCGAGGAGCACCCTTCGTCAGTTCTACCGTGACTGGTCTGCCGAGGGGGCCGAGGAGCGTGAGGCCAGCTACGGTCCCATCAAGCAAGCCCTGGCCGCCGAGCGCGCCAGCAAGCCCGAGGTGGAGCACCCCAAGGTCCTCGTCCCCGGCGCCGGCCTGGCCCGGCTCGTCTTCGACCTGACCCTGAGCGGCTACGATGCCGAGGGCAACGAGATCTCCTACCACCAGCTCATTGCCTCCTCCTACATCCTCAACTTTGTCCAGTCCGCTGGCCAGCACACGATCTACCCGTGGGTGCACACCTTCTCCAACCACAACACCCGCGAGCGCCACCTGCAGGGCTACAGGATCCCCGACATCCACCCGGCCACGGCCATGTCGGCGGCCCAGGGCGCCGGCACCATGTCCATGTGCGCCGCGGACTTCTTGTGTCTGTATAGTGATGCGGAGCACAAGGACGCCTACGACGCAGTGGCCTCTGTCTTCTTCCTCGACACCGCGCCCAACCTGATCCGCTACCTCGAGACCATCTACAGCTGCCTCAAGCCCGGCGGTGTTCTCGTCAACATCGGCCCTCTCCTGTGGCACTTTGAGAACAATGCGCCTGGCAACCACGGCCACGACGATGACGGCGACGGCGAGCACGACGCCAACAACTCGTCGGGGGTTGCGGATCCGGGCAGCTTCGAGCTGTCTGCGGACGAGGTCATGGCCCTCGTCCAGGGCGTCGGCTTCGTCGTCGAGAAGGTCGAGTCCAACATCAGGGCTCCGTACATCCAGGACCAGCAGTCCATGCTACAGACCATCTACTACGCCACCTTCTGGGTGGCTCGCAAGCCTGCTTCCTGAGAACCTGTCGAAACGGTACTGGTTGTTCTTCTTGGAAACCGAAAGCCAGAAAAGGTATCGGCCAAGAGACTACCACCAGCTCGGCTTGACTTTTGTGTGGCCCAGGTTGTCCACCACCTCCAGTCTACACCGAAAAGGAGGGGGGCGAAGGGGGGGAGGGGGAGGGGGAGATTGGTCACCAAATGCGCGTCAGGGCCTGATGCAACAAGTTGTTGCCGCCTGGAGTAACTTATGTCCATGGCAGGGCAGGAGTGTGCAGGAGGTTATCTTTATTGAAATGATGATGGCGAACGACATACCCTCGGAGTTACCCACGAAAGGAAATCATGCGACACGAGCCCGTTCACATGTCGATTTAGGGGGAAACGGCTACTTGATGATTGAGCAGCGCGTTTGTGAGCCCCTTGGTGACTTGAAGAGGTCTAGGAGTTTTGCATTTCTTGAGGGTTTCTTTTTCTTTTTCTTTCTTTCTTTCTTCTGTTTCGGACTGATCTTGCTCCCCCAGTCATCACCGGAGAAAAGTTTAGGCCTTGGGAAATGGCCTGGGAGATGATAGAAATGACCTGCGTCCGCTGTACAGGGCATACAAGGGTTTCTTTCCATCTTTGGGTTGCACATTGGTGGAGCATTGTTCGGATGGATTCGAATCTGCATACCACGGACGCATTGAATTGAAGGCATTTTGCGCATAGATGAGATGAGATCCGGGCTCGGACACACACACACACACGCAGATAGATGCCAGATTTCATAGATACTGAGCCAGAGCTTCCAAAGGAATAACGGGACTTTTTTTTTCATTCTTCATTCTTCTCGTTTTTGAAAATGAAAGACATGCATATTCCCTGCTACTTCTCCCTCGCAACACATACACACACACATACACCAACCCTGCCCTCCTCCGTCTCGCCTCCTCCTCCTCCTCCTCCTCCCACTCTCCTCTCCCTCTCTTCCTCCCTCCTACAGGTGCGAGTCCCCAGCAGCCGCCAACTCCCCCCTGCTCCACATCGCACCACCATCCACAGCCACCGCCTCCCCGTTCACATGGCTCCCGGCCCTGCTACACAGATACACCACCACACCCGCAATATCCTCGGGCTTCCCAAGCCGCCGCATAGGGTTCAGATCCGCAAACTTCTTCTGGCCCCCGCTCAGCTCCAGCAAGCCCGTGCTCATCTTGGTGGGGAAGAAGCCCGGGCAGATGCTGTTCACGGTGATATGCCGCGGGCCCAGCTCCACAGCCAGGTTCCGCCCCAGGTGAATCACGCCGGCCTTGCTGGCCGAGTACCCAAACGTGGCCTGCCTCCCCAGGGTGCCGACGCCCAGCCCCGCGACCGAGGCGGTGATGAGCACCCGGCTCGGGTCCGCAACCGAGGCGCGCGCCTGGAGCAGCGGGGCAAAGAGGCGCACCGTGTTGAAGACGGCGCGCACGTTGAGGTCGAGGACCTTGGCGAGGGCGGCGTCCGGGTGCGTATCGAAGGCCTCGCCCCACGTGGCGCCCGCGTTGGCCAGGAGGATGTCGACGTGGTCCGTGTGGCTGCGCACGCCGTCCACCAGGGCTCGCACGCCGGCCTCGGTCGCGCTGTCGGCGGGGACGGGGATGGCGCGGCTGCCGGGGGGAAGGTTGGGCAGGGCGTTTAAGGTGGCGGCGGCGGACTCGCAGGCTTTGGCTTTGCGGGAGGAGATGAAGACTTTGGTGCAGCCTGCCTGAAGGAGACTTTTTGTGGGGAGTTAGTCGGCTGGGGGTTCAATTTTTTTTATTTTTTTTTTATTTTATTTTTATTTTTTTATTATTATTGTTGTCGAGTTCGGAAAGCTTTGATGATGACTTACGCTGAGGCTGCTGTCAGACCGAGTCCTCGCGAGCCTCCAGTGACGACGGCGACTTTTCCCTTGAGGCTGAAGAGGGAGGGAAAGTCCTCGATCTTGTGGTCCTCCATGTTTGCCCAATATATATGGTCTATGCAACTGTAGTTTTAGCCTTGAATGTATTCTAGATCTATTCCCTATTTTTTTCTTTCTTTCTCTTTTCTTTCCCTTCCAAGTCAGTCTCATATTCTCATTATATCTTTAAGTTGGTAGGAGAACCCTCGATATGAACAAATGAGGAGGACTCACCAGAGATGACGCCGGATGAAACCACGCTGTTTGTTCGTACCCTTTTCGCTTACAGGCTGATGTTATATCGAAAAGTCGATGGAAAAGAAAAGACACATGCGAGAGCAAGTCAGTACAAGGTTAGGGATATTCAGAGAGAAGAAGAAGAAGGAAGACAACAGTCGAGGTTCCCCGGATCGGGGGTGGAGCACACCAGCTGGTGACGATTTGCGGGGAGGGAACAACAAGCCGAGGCTCAGTCGATCCGGCGTGTCTGGTGTCGGTAGTGGATGCGTGGTTACATTATTTTGAAGTCCTCTCTTTGTGGGCCCCTTGGGCGTCTGTGTCTTGGTTTGACCACATATAATAATGACGTCTCGTGATATACTCACCCCAAGTAGAGATCGTCATTCATCTGACCAGGGCGTATGGTGGACTGGCAGAATTTACACGTTGACAATAGGAGCATGGAGGTTGACCAAGTATATGTCGGATATCCATTACCTCACACGAGAGAGAGAGAGAAGAGAGAGAGAGAGAGAGACCTACAATTCAGCGATGGTAGAAAATAATGCCTTCAATGAATGATGAAAAGAAACACACTAGGCAGTAGCTTTCTAGTGTCATCATCTTCTAGACGATCGATTGATGACAACGCTCATGAGATTCCCTTATGTGCTAGGCTCTGCGCCACTCACTCTCGTGCCCTGAACATAAAAGGCCAAGGCTGAATTCATCGTCGCATTGGCGGCGACATGCTTGGTATCTGACAACACGCTGTTTTTGCCCTCATACTCCGTGCTTTGATATGCGAACTGTGCGCAATGGATATCTCTCCCGTTTCCTTTTGCCCTTGCTCTTTTAATGCCCAAGACAATAGTAATACAATTTGATCAAGAATTCACCCTTTCCGTCTCACTTTGTGTTCTTTCTGGCTTTGAAAAGTTTAAACAAAGCAGCTCAAGACGCGGCAACAGGTTGCTGCTGCTGCTGCTGCTGCTGCTCCTCTCCACCATTCCCGCTCGGCGGAAAATCGCCGTCCTGCTGAGCTCCATCCGCGTCTCCGGCAGCGCTTTCTTCCCCCTGACCCGTGGCCGCCGAAGCAGAAGCCGACTCAGCAGCCACACGCTCCTCCTCTTCGCGGCGTTCCTGTTCAGCTCGCTCGGCTGCCTCCCGCCGCTCCCTCTCCGCGCGTGCCTCAGCCTCGAGGCGCGCAATGTGCCGCTCAGCAACTCCTGGCAGGATGCTGGCCAGAAGTAGGAGGCTGGCCCTCTCGATCCGGCGTATCTGGTCAAGCAGCCAGTTCGCGTTTAGTTCCCTTCGCTGCTCCACCAGTCGGGCAGCAGCCTGCGCGGGGTCCGGCTCGCCCTGGCGCTGTCCAGCCTGTGGGCTGGGATTATTGATGTTGTTGTTGTTGTTGTTGCCACCGTCATCCTGAGCTGGCCGTGCGTTGTTCCTTCTCTCAGGGCCTGCAAACGGGATCAAGCCCTCGAGATGCTGCCGCACGGGATGGAACATTTCATTCGCCAGCCCATTGAAGAGTCCCGTGTTGACGAGAAACACGGCTGTCGCTAGGAACATGATGATAAACCAGCGCGTCCAGCTGGTGTTTGCTGATGTGAACCACCACACGAACACCGCCAGCCTGATCAGCAGCCAGACGTGAGGCCACAGCGCGGCAAGCAAGGCCGCGGCCAGATTACCTTCAGGATTGGCCGGATGCATGTGTGCAGCACCTGGGGCCAGCGGCTGGACTCGTGCCTGCGGCTGGCCGGCCGGTTGCTGTGCGGCGGCAGGTCCTTGGTAGGTATTGACGCGTATGTTGCCCTGCTGCGGTGCCTGCTGGGCAGCCTGCTGCTGGGCCGGTGCCGCCGAACCACCAGGATGAGACTGGGTGGGAGCTTGGACTTGTTGGGATCCCGGGGTGACGCGTGGCAGCGGCGGGAACCACGCCTGAGGAAACATGGGCGTCGTCATGGGAGGAACATGGTAAATACGCGGGGAAGGTGTGTAGTACATCTCGGCAGAAGTGTTCATGAGCAGTGCCCGTGGTCCCTGGGGGGAGTTGACGATGTACACCTCGGGCAGGCTCGTGGTCGGCAACCTGTTTGATTGTGCCGAGGAGGTGTCGTGGCTCAGCGTTCTCGTGGTCTCAGGTGTAGCTGTCCTGCTGTGGGGAGCCGCAGAGGCCGGTCTCCAGGGCACTGTGACGCCTGGCATCTGGACGGACGGCTGTTGGCCGCTCAGATGCAGGTGGTGGTTCAGGTGCACCACCGCGGCATTATGTGCACTTCTGTGCATGGCGTCAGTCATCCTCGCCGTCGCCTGGTTAGCATCAGCAGCCCTGAAGATGTTATTCACTTCAGTTGCAACGGAAGGGTCTAGGCCTGACGCGCCCGCGTTGCCCGCGCTGCCCGGCTGCGAGATTGGTCGAGGTATGCCTTGGAGCTGGCCATCGGGGCCCCAGAGTGCCGAGGTCTGCATCGTGACGCGGTAAACGTCACCATTGGGGGCAACAGCAGCGCCTCCTTGAGGCGGCGAGATGCTGGCCGCCTGGCCGCCTCTCGCCTGGTCTGGCGGAGCCATACCCATCCGCTGCTGCATCTGGTTCATGTACTGCTGCATTCTCTGGTGCTGCTGCGGTTGCAGGTGCGGCGGGTGGGGGCTCAGAGCGTACCTCGTTGGGTTCATTGGGTCCGGGTGCATCCCTGGGTGCCACGACAGTGGCGGGCGGCGATATTGGGGGCCGCCTTGGACATTGGGGGGCGAAAAGGGCTGTTGGGGTTGGGGAGGGCGAGGGAGCGATGCGTCCTGACTAGGAGGCGCGCTGGAGGGGCCTGGGGAGGTGCCATGATTCTGGGCTTCACGGATGACCAGGTGTACGACGAACTGGTCGGTATCGCGGATCTATCGCGGCGGGATGCGTCAGCAAAAAGGCCCGAGAGGAGGACGAGACGGGCCAAGACTACTCACACGCTGCTCGCCCAGCAACTGGAGAAGGGTGTCTTGCTCCCTGGCCAGCAGTTTCCCCTGGTGTATCAAGCGCTGTTGCTCGTTTGTCGGCTTGGACTCCAAGGCATCTCGGATCTTCTCCTTGAGCTCTGCAACGGTCGTTGAGGCCGGGAGACCGGCGAACCTGAGAGGCTCGTCCACACTAGGAGAGGGCGAGACGATGGAAATGTTGATAGAGAGTGCCTCTGGAGGAGGGGGGGAGGGGGGAGCTGCTGACGAGGACCCCGTCTCGTCAGCCATGGCAGAGCAGAGGAGAGGTGCACGGCTTCGAGGGCTAGAGCAAGCTGAGATGACGTTGCATATGCTCTCTGGCGAACAAGGGACAGCTTCAGATTCCCTTTCTTTCTTTTTGATTGTCCTGAGGAGGGTGGAGGGTGAAAAGAGAAAGAGGTGATCTGGCCGAGATCTGGTGGGTTGTCAAGTGCACATGACTGATTCCATGATTACAAGAAGTGCTTGGAGGGCGTTTGAGAAAACAAAGACACAACCCCCAAATGCTACACAGGGTGGATATTGTATGGTGGGCGCTATTCAACAACAGCAGTGCCTGCCACAGCGATCAGGCCAGGTAAGCTACATTCCAGGGCTCTCGGAGCTGTTATGGCGTTTGGTACAGGGGTGGGTGGGCGGGTTTCCCGGGATGGAGCAGCACACAGGCGGGTCAGGGTCAGGTACCAAGCATGCCATGGGGGGGGGTCATTACGTACTCAAGGTTCTACTGTACAGGGCTGTGTAAGTATGTATGTAATACCACCCAATCAAGACCCATCCCTAAGCTCCCTCATACCTGCAGCATATCTGGGGATTGAAACCAGCTGAATTGCAAATTGCCTCTTCAATAATATGAATTCTCCTGGGTTATCCAGTCTTACCAGTGTCTCCAATATACTACAGAATAGCTTCCCTTATTGCCACATGCTCTTTTCTCCAGCCTCTCCCCCTCTTCTGCCCGGGGTGCTGGGGCCGAGCTTGGCAATTGGCCCGCTACAGCGTGGAAGAAGCCCTGTAGCTCTGCCAAAGACGTCATACCAATTGGGCAGTCCACCCTGCTGGGACTACCACCGTATAGCATAGTCAAAACCTACGTTGATCCGGTTTGACTGCCACACGCACGCACGCGCGCTGTCCATCTATCATGTGTACAAGGAATCCTTCAAATTTCAGAGTACGCGGTCCGGCAAGATCGGAATAATTGGATTCTCAACGCATTAACGACCCCTGGATCATACGATGGGTCGATGGGTCTCTTGAACTGCCGATATCGATAAGACTCCCATCACAAGGGAAATTTTCCCCCAACCCGCACAGCCGACTCCCTCATCTCCGCGAGCCCCAGCTCTGTCCTGAGCCCATGATGGCCTCCATGTCCAGGCTCGGCGGCAGCCTCGTGCGAAGTGCGCTCCTCGATGAGGCCCCCGCTGCCCTCCGCTGCCCGACCTGTCTACAGCGACAGGTGCTCTCTCAGACAGGAAGACCGAGACAGCCTCTTTCCCCTCCGGCCGCCGGCCGTCGTTTCTACTCCCAGCAGTCTCAGCACCGGCCCAGGTTCTCGTCGCGATTGCGGATGGCATTAGGCAGGTCGCGGACTGAGTGGTACTTCATCCCCGTCGGGGTCGGTATAGGATTCCTGGGACTGGTGCAGGGCTACAAGGTTTATACCAGGGAGAAGGAGCAGCAAGGGGAAGGGCAACAGCCGACAGCCAAGCCAAAGAAGCGCCCGAGAATACGACCTGACGGGCCATGGCAGGTTCAGGTCATGTCCACGCTACCGCTCAAGGCATTGTCTAGGCTGTGGGGAAGATTCAATGAGGTGGACATCCCCTACTATTTCCGTGTCCCTGGCTTCAAGCTGTACTCTTGGATCTTTGGCGTCAAGTGAGTTCTGCCCCCGTGCCGTTGTGCCTGGTGGTCGTGGAACCACAGAGCGACTGACGATGAAGCACAAAACATGAAAAAGTCTCGACGAGGTTTCTGAGCCCGACCTGCACGTCTACCCTAACCTGGCAGCCTTCTTCTACCGGACCCTCAAGCCTGGTGCCCGACCACTCCATCCCGACCCGAATGCCTTGCTATCGCCCGCGGACGGAAAGGTGCTGCAGTTTGGACAGATACAAGGCAACGATATCGAGCAGGTGAAGGGCATGACATACAGCATCGACGCCCTCCTCGGCAAGAATACACCCACGCCCAGTCTGAGGTCCGGCGTCAGCACACCGCTCAGCGAGGACGGGACCCCACCCGAGGAGAGAGAAGCCCAGAAGGACGCCGAGGTCGTCAAGCAGGACGAGGAGTTCGCTCGCGTCAACGGCATCCGCTACACCCTGCCCGGCCTCTTCTCCGGGGCGGCCATGTCCAAGAACAGAGACCAGCCCTCGGACCAGTCGACCGGCGCATCCCCAACCTCCGTCTCCGAGGTCCGCGCGGACCTCGCCCTCGGCGAGCGTCCCTGGTACGACCTCCTGTCCAAGGAGCACCCGACCTGCCTCCACTACGCCGTCATCTACCTCGCGCCGGGCGACTACCACCGCTTCCACTCGCCCACGAACTGGGTTGTCGAGCGCAGGCGCCACTTCGCGGGCGAGCTGTACAGCGTGTCGCCCTACCTCCAACGGACCCTCCCCGGCCTCTTCACGCTCAACGAGCGCGTGGTGCTCCTCGGCAGGTGGCGCTGGGGCTTCTTCTCCTTCGTCCCCGTCGGCGCGACCAACGTAGGCTCTATCAAGGTCAACTTTGACCGCGAGCTGAGGACCAACAGCCTCACGACCGACACCGCCGCCGACAGGGCCGCAGAGGAGGCGGCCGCGCGGGGCGAGCTGTACACGGGCTTCTCGGAGGCGACGTACGAGATGGCCAGCCCGGTGCTGCATGGCCACGCGCTGCGGAGGGGCGAGGAGATGGGCGGGTTCCAGCTGGGCAGCACCATCGTGCTGGTGTTTGAGGCCCCGCTTGGGAAGGAGGACGAGCAGGGGCGGCTGCGCGGAGGGTGGAACTGGGGCGTGGAGAAGGGGGTCAAGGTCAAGATGGGCCAGGCTCTGGGGTGGGTGAGCGAGGAATAAAGACGTCGTGTGGGGAGACGCAGCTGTGGAAAATATGTTACGTTTTGGCTGCACACTGATGGTGCAGGAGCAGGCTTCTTGTGGCAAAGCTCGCCCGTCGAGCGCACAAGACTACATACCGAGAAGTTTTTATGTCTTTTCGAGAATCCTCCTCGAAGGTAATACTAAATGGACGACATGTGAAAATAGTGCAAGTTTTAAGCAACAATTAAGAGACATAGTCGGTGTATGAACGCGAGGAACATGTCCAGATGCAAAGTCAGCTTCCGAGACCTTCATCAGTTGTACCCTTTGCTGCCATCTGTACAAGAGCACCCCAGAGGCCCGGAGGATGAGCAGACGAGATTCAAGAGACTATAGCGCAGAGTGTAATGACTATCTTGACAGATGCGTGAATTAGAAGCCACCATGCCAAAGTAGGATCCTGAATTCTCTGCAAGTCGTCGTTTATTGGCCTCTTCCTTCCGCTCTCACACGTCTCCTTGTCTACTATTCTTAGACACCAGCGAATCACTTATTTGTGTCCAGTATTTAGGCGTTATTGACAGAAGGAGACGTATGAGATGATACAGCCATCATGATATTGCAACAGAATCGTTTTCGGGGGCAATGCTGAATGAAGCCTTCTCCAGGATGCAGCACGTCCAAGTCGCTCCTGTTCCCCGACAGAAGCTCCCCCTTACGTCAATGAAGAACACATCAGAGGATACATGTGACGAAAAGCACAGCAGAAAGGCAGGAGGCGCATCATGGAAGATGAGAGTGGTCAGTTCATGGCGCATATGGAAAGCTCGGCACTTACCCTCTCCTTCGCTCTTCCATATCGGCAGTCCGTCCCATGGAGCCTTCCTCGTTCCGCTTCCAGGTCTTCTCCTCTTGTTATTCTTTTCTAACCTAGGCCCAAGACTCTATTTCTTGGAGTTTTCTCCTTCTATGCATCATCTTTGACACATTCGTCCAGACTGCTATCGTCAAGCCAATCCACTCTTTTATCTTACACCTCCTCGCAGGCAGACAGCCTTCCATACATATTATAAAACCTGATGCGCAGAACCACTACGAGATACATACAGATTGATGACCACGACGTCATGGAGCCTTTGTTAGACGCCAACCCTCACTCCAACATTGCCTCGTTGGCGTCCATGGACAGGCCGTCCATCATTACGGTGAAACCTTCACCGGTCACCATCTCCGAGTGTGGGTCGGAGGCCGAAGACATGGCCTCGATTACTGCTTTGAAATCGCCGACCTTTTCTACGGAGAAGTCTCCCCTGTCGCCTATCCCACTGTCGAGACCATTCACATGCCTCCAAGAGCTGCTCGATAGGCCGACGTGCCAACCTCGGAAACGTCGACCACTCAGCGCTCACGAAACGGTCGACCTAGAAAGTGTCCACAAGCAGTATATCAGCCAACTAGAGGAGGTCGGCGCAAATGGTTTGGCAGGTATGTCTCTTGACCTTGAGCATTCTTTCTTCTACACTTGCTCGAGAGCCGTCCTATTGGTCTTCTCATGCTTTTCCACAGGTGGCTTATGATCCTTTCTGACAGCTGGCTAGAATACCTGGAAAGTCAGTTCCAACGCCTTGTCGGGTCGTTGGGATCGCGGCAGGAGGATACGATCTTATTAGGAGCACCTTCAACTGCTCCTCGCGATAACGCTACATCTACTTTGGACATCCGACAACAGGCATCCAGAGGGTTCATGAGGCTCAAGAATCTATTCGACTCCAGGAGGCAGAAGCGCCTGTCAACATCGTCGATACATTCTGTGGTCGAGCACATGAAAGTAGGCCTCAGAAGTCTTGCCCGGAAACCACACAGGCACAGACCAAGGTTCATGCTCTCCAGTCCGACAGTCAACGTGGGTTCCGTACGTGATGGGCCATCATCATCACACAGCGTGGTCGGCCAGCCAGACGTCGATGCGGCCCACAGTGATGCTTCGTATGGGACATCCTTGGATACATCCATCTCGTCGCCAGGTAAAAACCCCTTCATGGACAATCAGTCCTCCTTCAGCGTCCGATCAGCAGCAGCCTCCTCGAGGTCGAGTCTATTCGCCGCATCTGTCGAGTCAGGCCGGACGATGCTGGAAGAGAAACTCGCCAGACTAGCCAGCTACGGAGAGCTGTTGCGTAATGTCAAGTCGAGAATTCACCTCACCTTGATGGAGATTGCGCAGGACTCTGGAGTCTTGCTTGAGCAGTTATGCGATTCAGAGACGATGCAGCAGTTGGTCGATTCTGGCCTGCTGAGGCAGATGGTCGACATTGAGCTACTGAGACGAGCTCTCGAGTTCTTCCGCCTGTGGATCGATGTCGAAGCTTTGACTGAGGACAAGAAGGAAATCAACCCTGAGACCTCGGAGCCGCTAATTGCTGGGCTCTTTCAGGGTGAAGATGTTTGAATCTTGCGAGACATGACTGAAGCTCGGGGTAATTATTGGACTGCTGGAAGCTGAAGAGGAAATGTCAACAGCGCTCCAATACCGGTATCGACTTGATTTTTTCCATCCTGCTGATGGACGGCAATCGAACTTCAAGTTTAGCGTGCACCCGATAAAATCCAGCAGTTTTGTTTACTCTGCAGAGGCTTTTATAGATGTGTATTGAATGACAAGACAGCGTCCAAGTCAGGATAGACACTATTAAGCGCGAGGGAGGTTGAAAAGTGCCGAGTCAAAAGGCGCTCCACCCTCTCTACATATGCATTTCCACCATAGTGCAAGCCCGCCCTCATGGACCGCATACAGAACTGCACTTTAAACTTTTCCTCACTGTCGTCGGGCGTAGATGGCCACCTCGCTGCATGCATGTCTCTGAACCCGGTCTAGTCCTCCCGAAAGCGCCAGCCCCTCGGAATCATTCCCCATCTCAGCCCACGATGAGTGACGGACGACTCTTGCACTGCTGGGTTAGGGAAGTTTCGAGGGCAAGGAGAGCAAGAGAACGTGTCAGGGGGAAACCTTGCCGTCCCTTGGCCTGGATCCACTGTACGCCCCGCTGGAGCTGGTCCCCTTCGGCTCGGCACGATTTCTGACAGGCGATCTATCTTCGGCCCGGGCCTGGAGGAGACGATGGATGGGGGGTGGACCTGGTGGTCTGTGTTTTTGGTCCTGGTTTCTTTTTGGGAAGAAAAATGACTGCGTTGTTGGGACTTGGGGGCAAGAGTGAGAATGAGGAGAGGCCAGGTGAGGGCAGCGTGCTTTCGTCATGCTCGAGACATATTCGGTATGAATAGAGAGAGGATTTGGTATGAAAAGGGCGGTTTTTCAGCCTTCTTCTTACCTCACCCCCCCTCCCCCACCCCCGTCTCTTTCTCCCTGTATTCCTCTTCCTCCTCCAACAGCTGCCCCCACGCCATGCATCAATGTGCACAAGTGGTGAGATGAACACACCCCCCCCCTTTTTTTTTTCCCCTCCCCTCCACGCCGATTGAGTCCCAAGCCCTTTCCCACTAACACTTCGCCGAAACGGCGAACACCGAGGGCATGTTGAGGCTCTGCGGAGTAACCTACTCCGGGCTGTTCATTTCGCAATCTCATGCACTTTTCCCCGTAGGAGCCCCCCACCGTCCCATCCTGAAGAGAGAGAAAAAAGGGGGCGTGACCTCTTCTCTCAGCAGTGGTACACCCTCCATAATCCTGCATGACGATGATCGTTGACCGATTCCGAGACCGGGGGAGGGGGAGGGGGGCTCGCAATCTCCCGCTCTTTTCCTGTCCTTCACACCAGCACCCATCCCTCCCCCCCTCCCTGAAATGGCTTGCTTGTCACTGAGGCATTTTTCTTCACCGGTCACCGCTTTTCGTGTCTTTGTTCCGTGGATATGAGTAATACGCAGCTTATAGCTTCGCCCGGGGGGGGGGGAGGGAGACGAAGCCTCCTTGGTTTTGGGAAAAGGCTGAAAGGTTGGGGGGGTGGGGGTTGGAGGGTGAACGGTTATTGGGTCCGGGAACAACGTTGTTGTAGTACAGCCTGCATAGGGCTTTGGTAGCACTCGTATACTTCTCTCGCTTCATGCTCTTCCCAGAAACAAAATAGTAACAAGGGGGAAAAAGAGAGAATAGAGGATATAAAGACCGAAGAAGGTTTTTTATTTTTTATGTCTTTAAATAATAAAAAAAGAAGTTGAAAATAGGAAAAACTGAGGAATAGAATAGAAAAAGTCTCATCTTTCTCCTCCGTCCCCCAAAAAAAATAAAAAAATTAATAACACCTACTTTACGCAGGACGCTACGCATGCCGCGGTACCGAGAGTTTCAAAAACAATTCACCCAAGGCTGCCTACTCATCAAGGTATGAGGCTTAAAGCCACACTTATTATTGGCCCAACACGAGGATGGTCACACTGGCGCAAAGTCCTACAGGATGAGATAGCCTACCATCCTCCTCCCTTTCTCCCCCCCTCCACCTCCTTGCCCCCATCCCATGCGATTCCTGTTCTTGTGCGTGAGAAGCAGCCTTGTGGGGAAGTGAACATTCCCCCTAGGCCCCCAAATCCGATGTAACGGAAGCGCGATCGATATGCATTTGGGGAGAAGGGAGGGGGGGGGGGAAGGGCTGGGTTGCATTGTGCGTCACACGGCTCCCACGTGTAGCCCCACGAACCCTGATTCCCTTTCCCTCCCTCGCCTCACACGTACAACAAAAGGGCAAGACAATCTCGGGCTAGGCTGAAGGGGGTGGGGTGCATGGCAAGCAGAACCAGAAAAGAGAAATCCGAGTTACGGGCTTGTAATTGATATGCAAGTATCATTCTTGTACCTGCAAGGTCTCTTGTGATCGCCGACCTGGTCTTTTTCTCATGTCAGCCCCCAACTGGGGCCTTGTTTTATTTTCCCCGTTTGACATGGCTGGCCTTTTAGGGCTGTGTAGGGTGGGCAGGTGGCTGGCGTAGACGCGGCACGCGGCCGAGGGGGGGGGGGGGGATGCTTGGGGTAAAGTCTCTTCCACTCTGTGAGCCACTGAGGCGCGACAGAGGTATCTTTGGCTAATGTTGATGGCCGGTTGGGCAGAAAGCAAGCAGGCGAGTCGTGACGTGGGAAGATATGATGGGTTCATATGTTTGGAGGGCTTTTGCTTTTCTTGGGGAAGGGAGGGACGGGGACGGGTGTTGTTCCTTTTCCCTTTTATGGACACCAGAAGTGGAGACTTGCTCTGCCGCTCTGGCTCTTTGTCTGCCTATCAATCGTTTTGGCGGTGGGCAACGACTGGATATGATGCGAGTAGGTGCATTAATAGGGTGGCAGGTCTTTCATGCCCGAATTTTCGTGACTCCATAGAATTATCAAATCGTGCCTGGTTGATGCCTGACGCAATCTTTTCCCCTCAGCTCATCGGCTTGAGTTACGGCCGTACCGGTTCGGAGAAGGGGATCGCAAGTCGGGTCGCAATGTCTGGTCACGAGCAGCATGTCGGTACTATGTAGATGATGTCTTCCAGAGACCATTTTCTGTGTATGGAAAGATTGCAAAGAAAAAAAAGAAAAAAAAAAAGAGGTACAAAAGATTAAAAAAAAGAAAAACAATAAAACCAGTGAGAAAAAGATAGTGTTTGCCATGAAATCCGTTCGACAGTCTTCTAAAACTCCTGTCAAGCCCAAGACATTGCTGTGAATGAGAAAGAAAGAAGAAGAAAATAAGAGGAAAATAAGAAGAAGAAGAAGAAGAAGAAGAAGAAGAAGAAGAAGAAAGAAGCCGATCAAATACAAAGAAGGAAGAGTTGGGGCCCCCCATCCTCACAAGAATCTGAATAAAACAGTGAAGAGAATGTGTAGTAGAAAGTCCTAGGAGCCCCCTCTCAACATTAAAGGCCGGACGGGTTTTCAACACATCTCGAGATTCATATCGAAGCCATCGGTTCTGGTGCCGCAGCCCGCCATTCCGCCGCTGTATATGGCATATCGAGGCCTCCGTTGCTATAGACCGTCTCCGATTCCAACATCTCTTCCTCCTCGTCGCTACCATACCCCAAATATGAATCGGAGAAGGGATCACTGAGCCACGAGGGTGCTGTTGGGGGTGCTGTCTCCCACGTGGCCTCTGAGATTTTAGACTCCAGCCTGTGCGCTTCCTGGCCTTGTTCATCGTCGTCGAACCAGTTGCGAAGCACGCTCTCCTGCCACTCGTCGGGATCCAAAACGCCTGTTGGGCCTTGGTGTAGATAGTGCGAGTAGAGAGTTTCAGTCTCGTGTATGGAAGTCCGTAGCGTCTGCAGCATCCATCTGTTGATAAAATCAATCTTGTTTCCCTCCTCGGCATCGCTAAGCAGGTTCTGTATAGAAGCCTCTTTGGCAGCAGAGTCCACCACAGCCTGCATTTGTAGATGTTCTGTCGAAGAGACTTCAGTTGTTCTCAAAGCCGCCTTGGCTTCTTTCAGAGCTGCCTTTGCAGTCCGTGGGAATCCCTCCTGCAAAAGATGAGACGCAGGGTTGGATAGCAAAACCGAAAACTGGGTTGTTCTTGTAGTACTCGTCGTGGTTTCCGTCCACTCTGCAGCCGTGTCACTAAGATCCTTCAAATCTTCGTCGATGCAGAAATCTCCAGGAAACCAGCTTTGCGCTTCTGATAAGGAAATGTAGCGGGGGATGATGTCCTTTTCGCAGCAGATTTGCACATGTGCCCTCACGTTTTCGCGCAAGTATCTTATACAAAATAAAACTCTGCGCTTCTCCATATAAAAGTTGTCAAGAAACTTTAGCTCTTGATCCTGAAGTGGTTTGATATGTCGCAGGGCTGCAGGGTGATATTGCTCAAAGAACTTGTAACTTTTGTCTCGCTCCTTGATCCTTTCTTTCTCTGCAAACAGTTCAACACGTTCCTGTTTTGCTGTATTGAACTCTACCACAATATCCATGAGGGTTTTGTACTCCTGATATTGGGTTGTCCTGGCTGGCTCCATCGCGAGGCATAGAAGCAATTCGGACTGTGGCGATGGCGGTATACCAAGTTTCAATGGCTCGCGGGTTGCTCCGGCCTCAATTGGGTTACGCAGCTCATTGATGAGGCGTCTTTCCAGGAGATCAAGTCTGTCTTGTTCATGCTTTAGTTCCTTCTCGAGATTCGAGAGAGAGATTTCATCGTCTCGACATATATCCCGCTTGTCCTGCATATCCTGGAAAAGACTTGGCAACTTGCTCATCTGCTGCAGTGTTATCTGGGCTGAAGTAGTAGGCAGGGCCAGTGTAAGCACAGGTTGAGCAGCAGACATGAATTCGTTCTCGGCTTTATCACGACTCTCTCGTGTTTTATTGATATTGGTGCTTGTTTCCTTGATGCGAGAGCGGATGTCGTATACTCTGATTTTCTGGTCTGCTAGTTCTCGCCACCTGTTCCGCACATGCCTATCCTCCGGGGTATCGAGCTCATCATGTTCAGCTTCTGAACGCGTGCCCGCTCCTATATGCTGCACTAGATTTCGATATATGGTGTGACGCTTCGAGATGGGGTAGGAAACCGAGTTCGTCGGTGGCCAGGCCCGGTAGACGCGGCGCTTGAAATCTCGACTCCATCTCAGATTCCTCACCGACGGACCCTCAGTGACTGACCCGTAGTCACTGGAAGATTCGCTTGAGCTCATGAGGAACACGGGACGCGCAGGCACGTGACGAGAAGGGGGGAGGGAGGAGGAGGGATCAAGAGCCGTAAAGATGGTATCGACACAAGTCTTGGCTATCACTTTTAGTTAGACAAATATACTGTCTGCAAGGGGACACTTGACGCTTGTAGGGAGGGGAGAGGGGAGAGCCACCCGGGGGGTGGGGGAGTGGCCAAGTACCCACCTGAGATGCAGGAGGTTATAGCCACCTCGTGGGCACGAACAAGGCTATCATGGCTGGGTTCTTTCGTAGGGATAGCACGGGGGCCAAAACAACCATAGGGCATAAAAATGGCATGCCCTCCCTTTTTGAGCTCAACGCGTGGCTCCTGTTACTGTGGCATGTAGGTAGGTAGGCATGGAGGCGCGTCTACCCGGCAAGGCTGTGTCGGGATGCCGCGCTCAACGCAAAAATTAGCACGAACACTCTGCAGTACTAGATAAGTAGCTTGCAAGGCCCGAGCCGCATAGGCTAAGGTGGAAAATATCCAAGAGAAATGAGTTGTCAAGGAAGAAAAACTTTTCGCAATGGGTCTTTTTCTGACCCGGGAACTGGGGGTTTCAGATAGAACAAAAGGAAGTCAAGTTAAACAACAACTTGCGCTGCCTGCGAGACCCGGGAAAAGGGCTCCCTCACCTAAGAGACGGGTGGTTGGGCCCAACCAACATCTGCAAATGGGATGTTCCATCCTGGGTGGGAGCACAGCTTGTCCCCGAGAGACATGCGCAGTCTGAGGTCTCCCCATTTCCTTGAGGTATCCAAGGAGGGAAGGGGTAGTAAGACCTCCTCCAAGGCTGAGCATGGGGGTCCCTGCACACCGGTTTTGAAGAAGTACTTATTACTTACATGTATCGGACAGGGGTTGTAGACATGGGTGCGACTTTCCTGTACATACATGCTGGTCCTTGCACCTGTAGCACATGTCCTAGCGCCACACTATGGATGATGTACATGTCTGCACCTTACCGTAGCAGCAGCAGCAGCATCCAAGTAATTTCCACCACGTACTGTACTGTACTGTACCCTACTACATATTGCCATACATTAAAGTCGTATTTGCCTTATGACCTTGTTGTACGCACAATGAGCTCCTGATCTTCCCACAAACCCCGACCTGCCGCTTTCGTCTCCACACCTCCCCCCCTCCCCCCCAAACTTCCTCTCCCTCCTCCTTGACCAATTAACCCGAGCAATCAGCCTTCAGTACTGCTAATGGTACACAAAAGAAGATGAAATTCGGTGGTCCCGGGTTTACCAGTTCCTCCTGTCCGGCTCTTGAGAGAGTCTCTCTCGATGACCATCTTTCATCCCCCTTTCCCTATCCTTCAAGACTGCGGCCTTCAGATAACAATGCTAAGAATGCTGTCAGGTCCAGTCGTGGATCAAGGAGGTCGGTCGGTCCTTGGATATGAGGCTGCCAGGTCAGGATCCTCCTATGTGCGATGTGCCAGCCCGTGGACAAACTCGCGGACCATCGTGGATCCCTAAGGTTTTGTGTCACAGGTGCGCAGGTCGCTACTATCTGTGGCACCTCTGGGCACCATGACACTAGATACCCATTGGCCTTGCCTTGATCACGGGTTATGGCGGCATGCGCAGAGGTGGGTGGGGAGCGAAGGGTAACGCACCCACAACGCAGAAGACATCGCTGGTACTGTGGAACTACATGCGCGCGCTCTCCACGACTATCGGTCGATACCTTTTCTGGAAAGATCTCCTTTGCTCTCGATATCCGCCATTCATAGCTCTCAACCATGTTGGGTGGGTTGAGAGACAAGAGTACCATCAGAACGTATCACATCGATGCCGTTTGTAGAATCTATATGCACTACGCCACCCTTCTCACGGCCGCCCTCGGCCCAATCGTGGATAATTGAGGCTGAAAATGGTCTCTTGTGTGTTCCCCCCCCCCCCCCCGAAGAGAGATTCCAATACTTGAAAATGCCCACCATATCTGCGCCTGGACCACTTGCTGCTGGCCTGTTGATAAATACCCCGTCTATCCCCACTCTCAGGGACCCCTTATCTTGACTCTCTGTCAAGCATCTCAAGCATCTCAAGCACCTCCTCCATCGGTGTATCCGAGCAGTGTCTCTCTTCATATCGTTTCCCCAAGGGCTTCATGCAACCCTACTGCCTTCCTGTGCAGGAGGCCAATCGTGACCGTGCTGCCTACCTAAGCAAGAAGGCTTCACACACCCACACGGTGTAGCCATGAGCCCAAGCACGGACGAGGTTTTATGGGGTGGAACGCATTGGGATGAGAACACACAAACCTTTTACTGGTTAGGCCATAAGATCCAATGTACGTATATCCATCTGTTTGGGTCGTCTCCCTACAGTCGCTATCGGCCGTCACAGTTCTTTACCTTGAATGTCCTCTAATATCATCCTCAGCTAGCGGGACAACGAAGCAGGTTAAGAAATATCTCAAATATCCCGAAGACTTCGATGAGAGTGGCAGGCCAAAACCGAGCCCGGAAACATCACAGAACCCTGGGGACGCATCATCTTTGATGCCGCGCACTATAAACCAATTTGATCAGGTCCCTGATTCTGCTGGTTTTGATGGGGGTCAGCAGTCGAGCACGTACTCAAACCAGCAGGCCGACCCTTGGGGCTCTCCCGTCAATTACAGGCATGGCGGAGGCCAAAATCACGGTTCGTTGATCCCTCTCTTCCTTCTCACCCTGCCTCGGGCCTCCCACTATATTCCTCCTTCGCCAGCGGGGGTTACATGTCCCCTTGAAGATGAAAAAGAGAGGGAAAGAGAAAAAAAGTGCCGGCGGTGCCTCGGGTGGGGTGGGGTGGGGGGCAAACTTTGGCACCATAGAAGTACCTTGGTGCCCCCCTCCCCCTCGAAGACAGCTTCAGGCTGACTTTCCAAATCCTCAAAGCTGAACCACCTTCAACCCTTTCATGGAACGATCCGACAGGTGCCTTGAACTCTGCCTACGAGCCGCCATGGCAAGGAGGTGACCCCCAAGCAGTTCAGAGCGGCTACCACGCCGTCCCTACGTCTGGCTATCAAGATGGCGGGGCCGCAGGTCCCTCTCAGCTCCCGTACCGCCCAGCTCCGTCTCATGGAAGTTCGAGTGGGCACAGGCGATCTTCTAAAGATGACCATACATCTCACCACAAACAAGGAACGTGTGAGTATTTTTTTCTTCTTCTTTTCGAACCCCTTAAAAGAGACACATTCAGCGAAGCTCATCGCCTTGCCAGCGTCATCTCGTCGCCCAGAGACTGGGAGCTATGCGGAAAGCTCCCGCAGCGGTGGAAGGCACCGCCACAGACCGCAGCATGAAAGCTGTAAGCAATACAAGTGGTCTTGTGCGCTGCATCTCTGGCCGAGGCTAACGAGCAGGCAAACGTGAAGCATCAAGCCGGCACCAGCAGCCTCGCCACGGTGGTCAAGATACCTCTCTTCAGCAATGGCAACCTAACGCGCAGCCTGGCTACCAAAGCCAGGGCGGCGCATTTCAAGGCGTGAATCGGCCTGGTGGTATGTTTGATAATCTTCGGCTGTCAACAACGTATGCTGATCTGTTTTGCTCTCGTAACCAGGCTTGCCTGCTGTAGAGCTCAGAAACAGGACCATCCACAATGCTCCGAGAATTCGAAGGAATAGGAACGGCAGGGAGTACTTGGATCCAAGTACGTCTTCCAATTATCGCATGCACCGCAAAGCCTAACATAAACAGATTTCCGAATATACCCGTCGTCAGAATTCAAGCCTGGCAAGGTCAGTCTCTACAACCCTAGCGATGCGTTGACACTTCCAAAAACGTAGATCGTTCAGAGATGACTGAAAGGATTGGCAGATTATCAAGGTGATGTGGTCTGAACCGAAAGGCATGGCGTTGCCAACAGGCCAGGCCGGCAGCTACCTTACGTGCATGGATACTCTGTTGACAGATCACCAGAATGCATTCTGGAGGGGTTTTCGCCGCTTCATCATCATCAACAACAGGGAAGGCCACTGCACTTGCGTGTAAGTTGCCTACCGCCTCGGCTGTTACAAGGAGAGAGCAATGCTGATAGACCCATTGTAGCCCTATCTACTCTTATGGAGGCCAGGGTTGTACCAAAAATGGTGCTAAAGCGAGGCAACATGGGATTATATACGAAGTCTCATCGGCGAATGGCCCAACGCTGTTGGAAGGTGAGGCTGCGCCTGGCTTCGCCCCGATTCGTGCTATCACGACAGCGCCCGACGAACAACCCATGAACGCTGCTTCGAGGGTCAATTACGCAAAGGTCGTTACCATCGAGCACAACGTCCTGGTCATGTTTCTCGGGGAGATCATGCCGGAGGACTGGGAGATCGCGAATAATGCTGTAAAGTCATTCTTCGCCTAAGAGGGCTGAGAAGTGCGATGTATGTCTACCAGGAGGCTGCATTGCTATCGACTTGCAGGGAGCCGCCCCACCGTGGCGGTTGGGCGTGCATGAGCCCACGACACCCATTGCTCCAGCGCGGACAGCATATGGATGTCCATCACGCGCAGGGTGCTCTTCTTTCTCAATACGTTGCCGCCAGCATTAGCTGGCGGAAAGGGACCTGGCCAACATTCCTAGCAAACGCAACACCCGAGTAACCTTCGACAGAAGGCCTCGGGAGGATCCTTTGGCCAGCTGTCCCTGGGAATTCTCTTGACGATGAACGAATCTCCTTGAGCTCTACCCTCCTTTTTTTTCTTCTTTTTTTTCTTCTTGCTTTCCTTTCTTTTCATCTCATTTGAAGCTTGCAGAAATTTTGGCAGAATGACAATCAGGCAATGACGACGACGATAACGATAGGGGGGCTGCTTTGCCTCGCGCTTCTCTGGGGAGTCGGCTTACGACCTTATGATCCAATAACATCTCAGATGGACAGGAGGGGTATTTTGGGTGCGGACAGGGACAACTGCGGGGCGAAATAGGCTCCTATAACGAAGATATGAACACTTTCTTGGTGGAATACTTTGACGATGAATCTTTTGGGGGCTGGCTGGAGAACACGCCCGGATCAGACCTATCTCTCCTTGTTGCTTTCCACGTCTTGTTGAATCTCGTCCCAGCAGTTAGCCGTTATGAACCAGGATTGAATGAACACTTGAGTCTTTTTATTATTTTTTTATTTTAAAAATGCAACCATTTTGTGTCAATTTTCCTTCAAGAGATGCCTTGGCACAAGATTGCCTCAGTCATAAATGGGGAAACAGGACATAGGCGCTGATGTGTGCAATCCTTGCAAAGTATAAAGTCGTCTGCAGCCAGTGGGCAGGGATTTCAACGGAAGACGCCAGTAGCGCTGAATGCTGGTTGCGGGGGGGGGGGGGTAGCGTATGTTCGCAGGGCTTAGGTACAAAGGCTTTGTATACGGCGGCAGGGGTGCTGCCCCACATTGAACATCGAAGGTGGGTCCCCTTGATCCATACATGCTAAGGCTAAATTCCCCTCCATCGAAAGATGCTGCTGCACTCGTCGTCTCCTTTCACCCTCAACATCGATGCGCTCACCCTCTTGACAATGACCTCCTCCACCTCCAGAGCTCATACCTTTTAGCAGATCACTGCTCGCAATAGGCCCCTAAAAGCATCTTTCTAGATCCTCTGTTGTTTTACTACCTGCTTGTTTGCGCTCCAAAGCCATCCTCTGTGACCAAGCCAGCACCAGATTGTCACATACATCCCAGAAGCACCACCAACCATTGTGACAGCATCGCAAACACACTGGACGCGCCAGACCCTCCACTCTTGCTGCGCGAGACCCACCCACCGCCAGGCGGTAACAACATTGCCCCAGCTACGCGACTACCGTGATTCTCCGGCGACAACTCTTGCCCTCCTTCGAAGCTTCATCCTCCTTCCTGTGGAATGTCCACTTGATCGTCCAAGAAAAGAAATCGCTGCTGCTGCCAGACGTCCTTACGACGTCTGGACCGCGAGAACCCTTGAGCGTTCTCTCTTCTACCAAAGCTAAAGGTAAGAGGTGTGTCCCCATGGACATGGTAGGATTTCTGCGCGACGCGCTTTTGGATACTGACATCTTGGTTCTGGTAGTCTCGCTTCGCCGAAACCATCATGTCGGAAGAGGAGTCTTCGGGTCGAGCGGCTAAGCGCCGCAAGATGTCGTCGGCCTCAGATGTGCCTATCCTCAACCTCGGTTCGGATTCGACTGTCCTCGTCCATCTACCAGCCACCTCTTTCGCGTCCAAGATCCCCCTGCCAGACTCTCCACGATCAGTCAGCTCATCGGGCGGCCTTGAGGGCTGCGGCGATGCAGATGCAAAGGTTATTGACCGAAATCTCGATACTTCGACTGGCAGCGTCGATCTACAGACCACTGCCTCAGCGGCCGAGACCCCTCTGCCAGACTCACCACGATCCGCTACTCCATCGGGCAGCTCTCAGGGCGGCGACGATGGAGATGCCGAGGTGGTCGACCAAGATCTCGATGCCTCGATAGATACGGCCAAGGTGTCGAAGCGTGCCGCCAGGCGTGCCGCGAAGCGTGCCCGAAAGCAAGCTAGAAAGAAAGCCGAGGACGAAGCCCGGGAGCGAGCCCGAGAGCGAGCCTGGGCGCGAGCCAGCCAGCCTTCCAAACCCGACGTCCCTACTTGGCCTGCCGACCGTATCCCCGTGGAGATATTCAACTCGATCACCCAATATCTCCCTCGCAAGGACGTGCAGAGAATGCGCTGTGTGAACCACGAGTTCGACTCTAAGCTTTCAGAGACCTACTTCAATGTCGTGGTCGTGCCTTTTCGCCCTGAGTTTGAGGCGGTCTACGGTACTTTGAGCGTCGACCCACGTCGTCTCGCGGGCAGCAAGCGCCTGGTGGTCAAGAGCACCCAGCTCGAGGGGGTCAATTCAGGAGGCGGGCCTTCCGCGCAGTATCAAGGCGCCGACGCCGGCCTCGACCTCGAAGACGATAAGTTCGTAATCTCGGGTGGCCACCGCGTTTTCCAAGAATTTGGCCACAAGGTGCGGAAATTCGCCCTCGCCCTTGAGGTGAACGAGAGCGATCTGGCTCAACCGCCCCTCAACATCAACCAGGAGATCGTCAAGGCGCCCTGGGGTCTCTACCGCTGGCCGATCATGAGTTACCAGCGGTACGCACAGCTCGAAGGCTTGGAGCAGCTGGCAGGCGAGACCGAATACATGAAGAAGGCGTTCCAGCATCTCGGTGAGGTCACGGACATTGGCATTTCGTGCGATGTCGGACTGGGCTGGCTGTACGGCACCGACATCAACCCGTACATGTCTCCTGGAGGCCCAGCCGTCTTCAGGCCTACTACTTATGGAGATGGCATATCTGGTGTCCCCCTCCCTTTCAGTCTGGGGTGGGGCCCATCCCCCAGCCTCAAGATGCTCAGGCAGATGGCACTCAATGCGGGTTATTCCGTGGAGGAGTGGCCCCTCGTGGTCTTACGCCTCCTCGAGGATGAGGGCTGCGCAGGTATCATTGAGTGGAAAGACGTGGAGCAGCCTGATGGCCAGATGGTTCACACGCGCCTTGCCGGGTTCGTAGTCGACGAGACTACCAACAGGCGGACGATTGTTCAGCGCCTCGAGCAGGCGATCCTTTTCGAGGACATGGCTCGATCTGGCAACGCGCCGGAGCCACGGTCGGGGCCCCACGTCGTGCCCTACGACCTCACTTCAGTGCAGGTGGAGATGCTGCTGGAGCTCGAGCAGGCTCATCGCGCCCTCATGCAATCATACCGCATCGCGGTCATGGACAATAAGGACTCATTCCAGAACCTCCGCCAGCTCACCATCGCACGCTGTTCTGGCTGCCAGATTGCGACATGGTACAATCACTCATTCTGGGACACCATGACCTGTATCGAGAGACTCCACCTGGGCGTGGTACCCGACTGGCGCGAGGTTCACAAGCAGGCAAGTGGCCATGTTGTTGAGCGTCGTAAATCCCCACTCCTCACCTGCAGGACTGTCTTCAAGCTCCTGCAGGACTATGTCGGCGAGCAGCCCAACATCAAACACGTCTTTTTTGAGTGGATCTGTGGTGGCGAGTATGCCATGGGCAGGAGCCAGCGTGATCGCTACATCCTGCCAGCTCCTGTTGTCTCAGTCGAGCACATGATTGCTACCGACCATGTGATGGAGCCAGAGGATGTTCTCCACCTTCCCTATGTGCAGAAGCTCACCCTCAAGAACTGCTGGTTCTCTCCACATGTCTTCCTGCCTTTCTTCAAACACATGAGCATGGAGTCTCTTGTCCATGCCAACCTGGATTCTGTGTCTCTCTCGGGACCCCCAAGCATGGGCGCAGAGGTCAGAGTCTATCCCAGCACATCTCATAGTGAGCACAAACCTACTCATTGGCCCTGGCCACTCTGTGCTGGAGCTGAGTCTGGAACCTGGTTTCTCCTCAACAATCCGCTAGACAACACTCCCAACCCTGCCTGGACATGGCTTCCTGGTACTATTCCTCCTGGCGGCGGTGGTGCTGGTGGTGGCGTCGTCCCTATGCAGCCTGCAGCTGGGCCCCAGCCTGCAGGTGCCCCACCACTCCAGGCCGGAGCGGCTCAGGCAGCGGCTCACACCACTGGAGTCGCAGTGAACTCCGGCGTTCCACCTATCCTGAACGAGGTGGCCGTATACCCTCTCCGATGGCGTGGGTGGTCCTGGCCTCACGTCCTGGCACGACTGGGATTGGCGCCAACGGCTATCCGACTGCTCAACCGCACCGCCGGCGGTAGGGAGTATCTGCAGTTTCTGGACAATCTCGAGAGGAACTTCACGGTGAACTGGTCCCGCATCTTCCGGGGCCGGGAGGATAACCAGAGCCTCCAGTCCATGGCTTTCAAGTCCTGCGGCTACGTCTTGATTGATATATCCTCCATCAACAACTGGAAGATCATCCCTGACTATCCGATCCATGTCAAGCACACCGAGAGCATGATCGACAAGCTGAGGGAGTACGACCTCAAGATGCTGACGTCCGATGAGGACCTGCTCGCCAAGATCATGCCTCACATCACCGAGAAGGAGAAATACCAGATGCGCTTAGTCTTCAACTTTAGCTTTGGCTGGAAGTGTCATTTTGAGGACACCATCTTCCAGGCCGCTGTCGCCGATGGCAATCCTAATCCTGGCCAGGGACGCTTCTTTGGCGTGGCGACTAAAGTCCCGACGCCCCTCGACAAGGACGACGAGGTCCAACTTGAGTTGTTGCAGTATACTTCGCGCGGCCCCTAGGAGGACCTGCACGACAGTGACGGCGACTATTGGATGTACACGGACGACGAAGACGACTACTACTACGGCGAAGAGGAGCACGGTATCATCTATCCGGATGGACACGAGTCCGCTGACGAAGACGACGACGACGACGACGACGACGATGACTGGGCCCATTCTGCCTCAGTTCCGCACCTCGTACCCTACATCAGCGGCAGCCCTGCTTATCAGCCTCAGGAGGATGAACCGGATACACCTCTCAATGACGAAGCCGGCGTTTGGGGCAGCGCAGATCTAGATTCACTCGATGACTCGGTCGAGCACTCGGGCGAGCACCCAGTTCACAACTTCGGTGACGAGTGGGGCAATTCAGCTTCAGGTTCGCATGTTGCCTGGTGAATGAGAGAAGAAGAAAGAAAGAAAAGAAAAAAAATAAGAAGAAGAAAAGTGCAGGTCGGCCAAGTCATTGCGAGTACGATACGGAGCAGCTTGACAGCGCTTCTTGCATTGCTCGAGGCCGTTGAGAGGACTGTGTTGTGGTCTCATCAGGCAGCTTTCGGACCAGACCTGGTCGGAGTACCTTGGGCATACGGGCTCCTCTGGAGTCGGGCCATGTCTTTCGACAACTCGGCCTCACGTGTCCGACAGGTTGCGCCAACGATGACCGCAGGTCCTCTGATGAATTTCCGTTTTTTTTTTACTGCAGAAGAAAGGGCCTCGGAGGCCTAGACATGGTGGAAGCTGCCCGGAAGGGTATTTTACGCCCTGATGTACCACAAGTGGTCGGACCCAAAGGTCCATGGGTGGCTTTGCAACACCAGAGTCGGCGATGTTTTTGTTTTGTTTTTTTTTTTCCCTTTTCCCTTCTGTCCCCCCCCCCCCACCTTGTGTTTCCCACTTTTGTTGATTCTTCCTGTGCTTTCTTCCCCCCCCCCCCGGGCGTTCTGGATGTCATTGTGCAATAGGGCAATCTTGGTCTATACCGGCCCTCATTTTAGACCACGGCATTACGGTCTCTGCGATGTTGACATGGCAAAGGGTGGGAGAAAATTTTCCTTGTTTTTGTCTCCTTGTTTCTTTCCCTGTTTTCCCTTCTTTACTTCCTCTACAGGGCGTTCTGGCTGTCATTATGAGGGGAGGGCAAACGTTGGTCTGTGTTGGCCCTTACTTGGTCTACGGCATGGATTGCATTCCCCTGCGATGTTGAACTCGCAAGGGTTGGGAGGACGGTCTGTTTATTTTTTATTTTTTTTTGTAAGCATATGGATGAGAGAGAGGACTCTCAACAAGAACCACGGCGTTTTTATCGGATTTGGAGGGGGGATTTGCCCCACATGTCAGGCGGGCAGAGTGGCGTTTTTTTTGTGAGAATACCGGAGCATACAAAGGTCCATAATAATGAGGGGGGATTGGGCTCTCGTCGGCATCTGTTGTTGACGGATCACCGAAAATGTCTGTGTACGATTACTACTACTCAATTTTTCTTTTCCCTCACTGAGGGAAAGATGAATATGAAATGACTTTATCATGAAACTTGTAGCTACATTTGCAACCCTGGGGCCAGACAAAAGCGGCTGTCCTTGCCAGGTTGCAGAGTAAATACTGTCTACTGCCTTCATTGAGGATGGCGTTGGAACGTGTCTGTTGGTTTGCATATAGCATATGTGGTGAGGAATGGATGGATGGATGGGGTTCGCAGTGGTGCACACTTCCTGTCACTGGGCAGAGAGAGAGAGAGGGAAAAGCAGGCCTCGAAGGAACACTGACTTGTGGGAAGAAGCACTGAGAAGACCTTTGTGCTCATAGGGCCAATATGTGCCTATTTTTAAGAGACTATTGGTTGGGGTGATGAGTCTGGATTGATGTTGTTATGTGGGAGGGCAGCGGGACCTAGTGGTGATGGGTCTTGGTGCCAGGACCAAGAGCACACTCAGAAACGTGTGGATTTTCAGGCAAAGCACTTTTTGACATGCATCCATCTATTGCTTCTTACAGATGAAAGGGAGTACTTCTCCAGAGCCATCCCGGTCAGTACCCGACAAAAGCACCACACATTAGCACCCTGAATCCCACCTGAAATGAAACACCGAATTCTGCGCAAATGGTCTTTGTGGTATTGGGAAATTTCATTCGTGAATTTTATCCGCTTTGCGTGGATATTTTCTTTTCGCATGCCAGACCGTTTCTGACCCGAAATGCCATGCCTCAATACACCGGTCCCAGAAAAAGCGAAGCCGTTCCCTTTGCACAAAGTCCATTTATTGTGATTTGCTCCCGCCCCCACCTTAAAATCAGCCGTGACCGACCGACAAGCCCATCACGGCGCCACTACCATCCAAGACCACCGCCTCTGGTTGAGAGGGAATTTAGGCGGCGGCGATGGCCTTGCGCACACGCGAACCGCGCTGCCTGGAGTTCAGGCGCTCCTCGCGGCCGACAACAGCCTCAGACTTCTGGACAACCTCCTCGGCCTCGGTGAGGATCAGCTCGATGTGGCAAGGGTTGGACATGTAGGGGTTGATCTAGATCATGGTGTCAGCAAAAGTGACCAGTCGAGAGAACTGGTGGGGTGTGTTCCCCTGGAGTGGGACTTCGATTCAGACGTACACGACCGTGGGCACGGTAGGTTCGGCGGCGCTGCTTAGGAGCCTGGTTGACTTGGATGTGCTTGACGACCAGGGCACCGGTGTCGAGGCCCTTGGCATCAGCGTTGGACTCGGCGTTCTTCAGGAGCTGCAGGAGGAACTCGGCAGACTTGACGGGCCACCGGGCACGGGAGACACCCCACTGCTTGCCTGTTTATCATCTTCAGTCAGCCTCATGTCGCTTCTTCATAATAATGACGTCCGCTTCGTCCACAATCGCCTGCACCGTAGTCCCGCAACTCTTTCAGGTGCTTCTGTCGTTCCCCTCTCTTGATCATGTGTACTTTTCTCCCCCGGAAAACCCTGCATTCCCCATCGCCCATCATGTCTCGTACAAAGTCGCATTCGAGGGATAAATCGTACCTTGGGCAGTACGGCCGATGGAGCCAGCGTAGCGGCGCATGGGGACAGCCTCCTTCTTCTCCTTGACGTTCTCAAGGAACTTGACGGCGCGCTGCAGCTTCCAGCCGTTGATGGCCTGGGCGGTCTCGCGGGTGTTCTTGAACGAAACTCGGAGGTAGGCACCGCGGGCCTTGGCCGACTTGGACGGCGCAATCTCGGTGGCGGCGTATCGAACCTATTTGTCAAAAAGCAGAACGTGTCAGCCCTCGAGACCATCCTCAACCACGTCGTCGTCCACCATCTTCGCCATTGCCCGTCACAAGTTTTCTCCACTCTATCAATTCTTGGGCATGGGTGGTAATCGTTCGAATTCGAAAATCGCAAATGGAGGGTGCAACTCACCATCTTGACGGATTGGGTGTGGAGATGGTATCGGGTGTTGTTGATTGAGGGAGGTCGTCTCGGTCTGGCTGGCCAGCAAAATTTAGATGGGGTTGCTTGGAGGTTGCCGCTACTGAAAATCCTTGGGAAAGTGCGGCCCAATTTCAGATCACGTGCAGCCTTCACGGCAGGCGCCGTGAAGCAGAGATTGGAGCTAGCCGCGGGCCATCTTTCCCTGGCAGCTGACATAAGCGGGACTCGGTAAATCCATTTTTGCGAACAGCCAACTAGAGAGCAGAGTCAGAACCCCACCTGCTCTAAGCCGGCGGGCAAGAGTGTGGGGAGTACCCAGGTACCTCTCTTAGGCTTAGGCCCCTACCTCGAAATTTTTCAACTTTTTTTCTGCACGGCGAGCTTCCCAGGTGCAATTTGCATTAACCAAAGTTGCAACATCAGTAACTTTTCACTGAAGGGTACTCACTACACCTTCCCTTTGCAACTCACTCCAAATCAAACCTAAAAGCTATTCAACCTCTTTGTTGTCAATTCTTAAGCACAGCAATGGGTTTCGCGCCAAGAGGACGTGGTGGTGACCGTGGTGGCCGTGGAGGCGGCTTCCGTGGTGGTGATCGAGGTGGTCGCGGCGGTGGCAGAGGTGGTGGCAGCTTTCGTGGTGGTGACCGAGGTGAGACACAAATTCATGTTGCTGAGAATCATGCAGCACAATTGCTAACGTTCAATTAGGCGGTCGTGGTGGTGGCAGAGGCCGTGGCGCCCCTGGTGGCCGTGGTGGACGCGGAGGTGCTCGTGGAGGTCGTGGAGGCGCAAATGGCGGCGCTGGTGGAAAGAAGATGATTGTGGTACGTTTAGTACTCTCCCTTTCACGAGCTACAGAACGTGTTCAAGGGTTGCTCACATACCATTTCTGCAGGAACCCCATCGTCACGGAGGTGTCTTCGTCGTCCGCGGCGGCAAGGAAGATCTCCTGGCCACTGCCAACCTGACCCCGGGCGAGAGCGTCTACAACGAAAAGCGCGTCGCGATCGAGAATGCGAAGAGCCAGGACGGCACAACGACTAAGACCGAATACCGCATCTGGAACCCCTTCCGATCGAAGCTGGCTGCCGGTATTCTGGGCGGTCTCGAGACCATCTACATCAAGCCTGGCTCCAAGGCTCTCTATCTCGGTGCTGCTTCCGGTACCTCCGTCTCCCACGTCGCCGACATCGTCGGACCTACTGGCACCGTCTACGCCGTCGAATTCTCCCACCGATCTGGTCGTGACCTCATCAACATGGCGACCCGCCGCACAAACGTTGTTCCCATCGTCGAGGATGCCAGACAACCCCTCAAGTACCGCATGCTCGTCGACATGGTTGACTTCATCTTCGCAGAGTATGTCAAGTCCCTGATTTGTCAGATTGCAGTGAACAAGAGAAGCTAACAAAACATAGTGTTGCCCAACCTGACCAAGCCAGAATCGTTGCTCTGAATGCTAAGCTCTTCCTGAAGCAAGGCGGTGGCATGCTCATCTCCATCAAGGCGAACTGTATCGACTCGACCGCGCCCCCTGAGCAGGTCTTTGCCCAGGAGGTCGAGAAGCTGAGATCGGAGAAGTTCTTCCCCAAGGAACAGCTTACCCTGGAGCCCTACGAGAGAGATCACGCCGTATGTCCACCCTCCTCTTGCAAGATATGTTTGGGGAAAAAATACGTCACATGATGTCGCTAACAACCACACAGATGGTGTCCGCGGTCTACCGGCAGAAGGAGTTCGTGGAGTAGGCTAACGACGGTTCCGCGGATGCGCGCTCTTCTTCCTTTGCGATTTTATGATTCAGGATGTTTCTTCGGTTGGAGGGCTTTTCATATCTCGATTCGGCAACGGCGAATGACGGCGTTCTAAGGGCATCAACAGGCTTTTCTTACGTGTGAATACAACACGTGTGTGATACTTCGTCCGCCGAGGACTCGGTAGATCAAAAATTGCTGGAGATATCCCGTGAGTTAAAGTGAAGTTGTATTGTTGTTACTGCAGGCCTCGAACTTGAATTGTGAACGGCAGTGCTACTCGTCCGCTGTGCTTGTAGTGATCACCAGGGCTATGCGTATCTGGACAGGCTCTGATGCTACTGGGTATCCGTCCTTACATCACTCCGTATAAAAGTTCAACAACTCGAGTCCCAAAAGGTCTCGGGCGTTTCAACTCGCTCAGAAATTCGACCACGTTCATAGATAAATTTTTTTTTTTATTACGGTATCACAGCATCCTAGGTTAGTTCAGTATTCCACAGCTTCACCCCTATTTCAGGAGACTGGAAAAGGCTTCTTAGTTGCGATGGGAGGCCACCGGAACATCTGCTCAACCTGTATTAAAAGAGACAGTGAGATTCAAGCACGACCAGGTCAGGACTTCTCGGATGGGCGCACATTGATACCAAGTGTTACTGACTGGAGTTCACACCATACCCGGTACAGGACGTACGATAAATACCACGGCTTCACGTATCAGGTCAAGATCATATCGCGGTCCCCGCACCTTGCATCACCGTACAGTCTCGCTACCATACCAAATGAGCGAGGAAAGTAAGAAAAACAATGTTCTGGTATCCTGGCATTCTATTACTTTTTGCCCCTTGTTTCAATCCCTCGGCACCGTCTTCCCCAAGCAAAGTCCAACCATTTCAAACAAGAACCTTACAAACCCATCACTATTATCTCTTCACTCCTGCGCCGACTGGGTAAGGATCTGAGGAGAAACCCTGAGATCTACACAGGCGTGCCTCTCACTTCAGCTCGTTCTCGCCAGACTTGTGGACACCATGCGCGTTGCTGATGTTCGTCAGACCGCTGCAGTCCGTGCAGTTACTGCAATTGACCATATTCTGCAACACACAATTCCATCTGTCAGCCTCATCTGCGTCTTGTGGTCTTCACAGGAAAAAAACTCAAGGGGTTTCCAAGTCCCTCAGCGTACCCAGCAGTCTTCCAGGTTGCTGCTATTCTTGCAATCCTGTAGTCACACGATGATCGTTAGGGCGGCTCAGGACGTCGCGAGCAATTGGTGCCCCTCGTCCTCCTCCTCCAACATGTCTACGAGGGGGATACCGCCCACGTCTGGAGCTGGTGGCACTTACTGTGCAGTCCACACAGTTGCTACAGCTATTGAGCTTCTCGCAATTGGTACCTAGAAAGAGCAAGTTAGACTAACTCGGATACGAGATGCATGTTCCTGAGGATAATTATGCAAGGAGGAAGAATACATCGCAACCTCGTGCCAGTGCGAACGGACAAGTGGGCTAATTCCAGCCCCCTCAGGACTTACAGTTGCTACTATTCCGGCAGTCATAGCAGTCGGTCATGTTTGAGCAGTCGGTGTTGCCGTTCTCGTCGGTACCCATGCTTATTGGTGTGGAGTTTGGATGGGAAGGAGTCGTACGGTTGCAATGAAGAAAAGTCAATAATATTATGAGTGTCGGGGTGAGCTGCTTGTCCTCTCTTTTAGTCGTATGACTTGGAATCCACAATAAGCGCTCTAGAGATACGTTGCAGCGCAAAAATATGGGAAGCGAGAACTTTATTATAGTGTTTCTTTGACTGTGCCTTCTCCTCGCCGCCCCTTTGACCCGCCCTCAAGTAGCAGAGAACGCGTATCCCGAATAGTGCATGCCCGTCTGACAAAGTCGCGCACAATGACGAAATGGACATACGAAACCCTGCACCACCCTATCCGGACGCAAACCTCCGAAGAGCTGGCCTGAGATGGCTGGATTGGTTGGGGAGACTTGAGGCGGAGGACATCCTTTATCAGATCGTTTAACTTGCTAACATCTACTTGCCAGATTGAGGAGAAGGGTCATACTTTTCTGATGTACGCGCCCTCGGTAGATATAACACGGGGGCCGAAAACAACGAGATTTCACTCGTCATCATGATTGGGATCGAATGCCCCAACCCTGTATCATGGAGGCCAATTGAAGGACGGATCTCGGTGAGGGCTCTGCTTCGCCAATTGAAAGACCTTCGTTCCACTTCTCAACTGACCTTCCTTTCCCAGGCCAATACCCTTTCTGTGTGGCCAACACGAGAGCCTCGGCCGCTTACATCGAATAGTCCAAAATTTCGGACACAGACCCTGCCATGCACTAAAGAATTCCAAAGTGTCAGCGAGCCGCTGCATGACAATTCGTCCGGGGGAGCCTCGAGCACTTACCTCTGCTGCTGCTGCTGCTGCTGCTGCTGCTGAAGCAGATATGTGACAAACACCTTGAGGCATGCCATCATGACGTATGGCCGCAAGTGTCATGCACGTGTTCATGAAAGGGCTTGGTGACCAATAAGATATCTGATCACCCGGACAATTGATGATAACAGGATGCCCATCTCATCAGAGCAAGGCGACGTTAAGACCCTGGGCGTTGAAACAAAGAAGAAGGAAGAAGAAGAAAATCCCCAGCTAGCCGACCGCCTTGGTTTTGCAATGCGCTTGTGAATGAGTGCTGCTGATGCTCCTGGGCTTGATGATGACACTTGTTGGCGCTGTCTCCACGGAAAAGGTCGTGGGCGCCAGGACTTTGCTGCTGTTGCTTTGAAGACGGATCAGCCTGTCGAGGCTGGTCGCTATAGGTAATCTGGCGGAGTATACATCATCGGCTCCTTCGGGCAGCGACATCTCGAAGCTGGTGAGTTCCCAAGAGTGTGTCGCATGCAAAGCCCGCTGTTCTAGCACGTGTCACATCTATCTCATCCTTCAGATCGTTTGCCTCGATCTCTGCCTCCCACTGAGAAGCAGCAGCAGCAGTGTAACAGCACCCTTACTGCTGGCTGGGTAGCCTAGCTGGTCTGGTGCCCTGGTCTGGATTGTAAGACATGGCGACGCCCGGCCTCTCTTGCTTGCGGAGACTACTGTGCCCATGATTGTGGGCATCAGGATGACCGCCTAGTCCTCCTCTGGTCCATCCTGACAATATTTTGCGTAGCCACGTTTTGACTCGGCCAGTGCTGAAGTTGCGGTTTGCTAGACATTGATGCGATGATAACGAGATTGAGAGATCTGAGAGTTCGTCAAGAAGACTGCAAGCTACCGTGGAAGGTCTCAACGGGGCGGGCATGATATACTTATGATACCACAAGCGTTCATAGTATACACGCAGCAAAGTTACGATCTGCAGAAATCCAATAGCGAAGCCACGAGCCACCGATGGCTACCTGAGATTGAAATACACCACACTATGAGACAAGCCTTGTGTGTGGCTAGGCGCTGCCCTCGTGGTGATACCCTTTCAAGGAACAACAGCTTCGAGGCAAAGATCAACACTGGACGACAAGCCGAGAGACCCTTTTGGGGGGGGGGGCACCGACAAGAGGACTCACTGCTTCTGGGCCTGTCTTCTTGCAGGCAACGCCAATCTACCAACCCATTCTTCTGTGCAAAAGAGAGAATGCCACCACCTTACGGACTTTTCAATGGAGTCCGACCAGACAGGAGGGCTTCCCTTTGCATTTAGACCTGCGGTCATGCCTTGGCTCCCTCACCGAGTGGACAAGGAGCTTCACTACCTGTTTCCAACACTATAATTCCCTTATATCAAGATTCATATCTGCTGAAGATACACGTCACAGCAAAATAGAACTCAGAGATCATTCTAAAGATCTCGGCCTCTCGCTCTAGCAGACACTGCTTGTGTGTCAAAGGGTCAGCCCCCTTCGTCTCATCTGAAAATCCCAGGAGAACGTCGAAAATGATAAAAATAAACATTAAAAATGCCGAGAAACTTGATAAAGAAGGGAGCAGGGAATGGACCAAACAGAAAGGCGGCCAATGAAGAATCGCCGACGAGCCAAAAAGTCTCAACTGCTGCTGTGTCTTCGGTTTTCAGGGGGGGTTTCAAGATCACGGGCTAAGTTCTGGCATCACAACTTTGCAGAAGCCGGCTCCCCCCCCCCCCCTTTCTCGAAGCGCTAGTCAGATAGAATCGTCCTTTTTTGTCCCGATCAGCGAAAAGAAACGAGCCAGGAAAGAATCGCCAGGGTTTGAGCGGCGGTGAGTTCCCCTCAAGGTGAGACCTGCATCCCATGTCCATCACTTCATGTCTTGGAAAGTCGATCAGCTCTGCGGTGGCCATGGCAATGCCACGAGTTATATTCCAGGTTAAGACTAATTAGATTCCCGGTTAAGGGGATTGTTTGTTAAGAAAGAAAATAAAACAAAAATGCTGAGGGGGGGGGGGTTGTTGGTTTCTAGAACACGGCATGACTCGCTACTGGCAGGAGAGCCTCGTCGCTGACGATATTGTGCACCTCGAGAGTATGTTGACGTTCTGGGCATGGGCATCTCTACGCCTCTGCCGCAGGCACTCGGTTCCAAGTATAAAGATGAGGAATCTATGGCCGTCCAGGCTCGTCTTTTCAACCGTCCACCCCCGACATGTGGCTTGGTTGAGGTAATAGTCGAAACAGTATCATAGACTGGCAGCATCGGACCGACTTGGACCTCCTAGCAAAAGATGAGAAAAGCTGCATGGTGGTTCCGGTGTTTCGAAGCAACCAGCCGGAAAGCGAGGTCACTGCCCGCGGGCTTACCAGGAGGGAGGCACCCAAGCCCTGACACCCCATGTCGCCTCATGCAGTCGGCACACAGGACGTAGGACATAGGCGAAGATCGCTAGGGGGGTCCACCAGGGGTAGAACAGCTGGCACAAACGCGTACCGGAGATTTTTCTGACGTTTCGAGGCCCGTAAAGGAAAGTGAAGCCCTGTTGGTGACCTGCACGGTTCCCCAGACATGCGGCAGAAAGGACTCGGTGTTATGTGGGGGAGATTGGAGAGTCTGGACATTCACAAAATTACTATATACATCTCCGTGCGGACATGCAAACCCTTTTTAGGGGCAGGCCGACGAGTGGAAAGCGGATGTGTCGGAGCGGTGGAACCCCAGACTGGCTGCACCCGCAGCCAACAACGTTCTTTGCATACGCAAGAGATCTGAATGGTTGGGGGGGGAAATAAAAAATAAAAATTGTGGCCCACCCAGTGGTATATATAGTAGGTGGCTGTGTGATGGCGAAAAGAAAAGAAAGAAAATTCCTGCACCAAGGCTTCTATCGGTCATGGTGGAGTTTCTGGATCAAATGAAGGTGGTGATGAGGCTGCCCTGAGGCACATTGTTTAACTAATATGGTAAGTGCGTGCGAAGAGCATATGACATGTCATCTTTGGTACAACAACGCACCCTTTGTTCAACTTTTGTGCAATATGCATCAAACGGCACTCAAAGAAAGATGTGGTTCTCATACTTTGAGCTACGCAACCACCTCTCAACGGTGAGAGACCAGCTGCTCAGAAGTTCCGGCAACAGACAAAACGTCCTGAGAGGCACAAAGTGATAAAATTCCTGTAGACTGCATGAATGGTTATGTCTTTGTCGGTCTGTTTATCATTTCTCAGATTCAGGGTTCTAGGGAGGGTGGGATGAGACCTTTTTTCGAACCATAGGGGCAGTGGACCCTGAATGTTACACAGCGCTTGATTTATTGTACCTTGTATCATGCTAAGTCAAAAATACTTGAGCAATAAGGAAGCAAACAGGGGATCCAAAATGGTGAAATTGGGTATTCCCGAAGTTCTGGAATCCAGAAGGGAAAAAAGGAGAAGAAAAAAATAAGTTCTTGAATGCTGACAGGAAACATGTCTCATTGATAGCACCTGAGGCTGAGGGGCTTTTCTCTGCTACCCTGGGGCTATTTGGTGGGTTGAAGTGGTGGTGACCACCCACATACTGATTGCTTTACATACTTGTATCATGGTACTTGCCAGTGCTTTCTTGCAGCACTGGCCACAACAGGGGTTCCCTATCATACAGTAGTAGTAGTATGGTGGTAGCAGGGTACCTGATAGTGCTATGCCGACAGCAAGCTTGGGCACCTAATTGTTGTTGTGCCAGAGCTTGGAGTAAGTAGACTACCAGAAGAAGAAGAAAAAAGAAAGAAAAAAAGGAGGCCCACTCAGGCAGCATTGATAGACCATGAGAAAAGCGAAAGAAAAATGAAAGAAAAATGAAATAAAAATAAAAATTACATGGTCCTGCACAGTTGGCCGAGATAAACAATCAGACATGCATGGTTCCTGTGTGGGCTATTGTATTGGAAATGGTGTAGGAAAGGCACATCGTCAGGGTTCTTGGTTCAGAGAAAGCACGGGCCAGTCCATCCCCCAGAAAGAGTGGAGCTCATCCTGGGATAAAACTTCCGTGGTGGAGCCTTCCTTATGTATGTCCATTGAACTCCATCACAAGAAAGCTTACCCAACCCCACTGCTCTCCACCTTGCCTGCTCCCTCACCTGGAACAGCCACCCGCGATGATACCCAGGCACAATGAGGCCGTCACTTGCCTCACAACCTATCCGGTGCCTAGATCACAACCCTTTCAGTTTTGTGGCGTCTGGGGGCTCACTGCCGGCTCCCCACATCCTGCACATCCGGACCCAGTCCAGCCCACAGGACTACCACTTCGCAATTCTGTTCTGATTGCCGGTACACGGACAGACCCTCTGGATCCCCCCTCGCAGGAGGAATGGGAGAGCATTTTAGTACACTGACAGCGTTTTACTAGTACAGGAAAACGTTGCGACTACCATGGCGCATGCCAGGAACAGAGCCAGGCTTGCCACGTGAGGTCAAGCAGCCCTCGACGGGGGGCCCAGGCTTCTCTCATGGACCATCAGGATCCTGGTTTCTGCGTATTGAGCACACCGCGTCACGTCAGTGGGGTCTACCGACGATCTGTATACATACTATGTGCTGAACTATGTGCTGAACTATGCCGCAGGACTGCTACGACTCGGTTGATGGACAGTCTTGCTTGGTGGTGTTGGCACCGGCTTGTCGGTACCGCTCATCACCAGGTTTCCAATCACGAAAGACAAAAGTACAACGCCAGCCGGTGGCCCTCTTTTTCGAGTCAAGTGAAACCCACTTGCCTGTGCCCTCCGAGAGAGACCGCCCACTGCGCACTAGCGGGTGGTGCACACACCTCTCTTGAGGTCTGCTCTTTTCCTCAGTTTGGTGGTCCTGTCAGCAACCTCTCAAAATTATCGGCAGAATCTTGCCGAAATAATTTGAGAGTGGCAGGAACACCACCTTCGGATGATATGGTCACCGTGCGGTCCTGTCGGGCTCACCAGCCTCGGAAGACCCCCGAGGAGGGCGAAACGAGATAACTACAGGGCCACCAGCATCCTGACCTTGACTGGCCGCAGTCATGCATCACGGACCTGGAAGACGCGCAAACACGCTTTTGCAAATGCCGAGGAGCCCACCTCGACTTTTTTTTTTCTCTTTCCGTTTTCCCCCTCGTTTCTTTAGGAATGACACTGTAGAGTCCACATCCCGGAACCAACACATCGCTCACTCGACCCCTGGTGGGATCTTCATACGCTCTAGCTGTTTTCAAGGAGCAGCACCACACTGCTTGACAACGATCAGACATCATACAATACTGGGGCCCTCTTCTGCTTCTGGCCAGGCTGAGATGATTACCCACATTCTGCAATGTGCCCCTTAGGGTTTGCAGCTTGACTACAGCTATCAGGTGTGATCTGCGCCGACCAGGGGCGGTTGACATCGCCGGTAGTTGTGTGTGTTTACCTTCCATCAAACACCTGCACCTGCTCACGATGAGATTTTGATCGTCTTCAACAAAACTTCCGCAGGCCTCGTGTCGTTGCGTCTCTGCTTTGGTTCACAATACCGGTGCAGGCGACCAGAAAGGGATGGGATGAACAGCCAGAAGCCGTGGCCACGATCGTCGCTGCGTCGAGCCAGTGCGTCCAAACCTCGCATTGTACCCCGCGTCTAATGCAAGATGCACAGTCATCTACGGCATCTCGGTTGCACTCGCGACGCAGCTCGTGTCGCAAAGCTGCGAGGCGGGTGTCTCTCTTGATAGGGATCCTCGCATCATCCGGCCAGGCCAGGCGGCCGACTGTCGATTTCAGAGGAGAACACCACTTTTTACCCTGAGGACCAACATTGACCCCTCCAGTGTACCATCCGCTCAACAACAGCGGGTATCCTGGCCCTGGTCTCCCAAACCTCCACCACCACCACCACCACCCCCCTTGCTCGCGTAAGGGATGGATTAGATCAACCTAGCCAGCCCCTTGCCATACACACACCATCCTATAGCCCAGGCTTTTTTTTTTTTGGCCTAGGTATGATGAGGTGAGTTGCTGTTGATTTTCGTACCTTGACAGAATTGACTCGACTTTCTACAAAAGCCCTTCTTCTTCCTCAGTTCTGCCCCCCCCCCCCTCCCCCACCCCACCCAACCCTTCCAAAGAGTGTGTGGTGCAGACAAGAAATAACCCGTGGGAGACCAATTCCCTCGATCTGCCTATGCCTCACCTGTTTTCAAGACGGTCTAATCTATTGGCGCACTGGTCGAGTATGTGCGGATAGTCCTGTGTGTCGCTCCCGTCCTCGACAGTTGTTTGAGCAGAAAACATTACTTTTGCCGCGCTCTGGGCTTATTTACCCCCGTCATACCACCGGACCTCTCCATTTACGCCAGCAAGGGAGCACAGGCGCCAAGAACCCTCGAGAGTTCAGATCATCGACGATTATCTGAATTTTAAACTACTGTCAGGCAGCCCAGGCCGCAAAAGATCCTTCCTCATCACGGCACAACAAGACCATTATTAACTATTTTGCAGCTGTGTTATGGGCTGAGTCTCTCCCCCCAAGAGTCAATATTCCGAGGACATCATCGAAACAAGCTGCGACGTTACTGGCCGGTGCGTTCTGATCCAGGCATTTTCTGCCTGTGAACCAGAACTAAGACCGCCAGGCCCGATATATCCTCCTTTCTCATTCCGCAAGCGACCCGGACCACGAAGCCAAGATGTTGACCGTCGATCTTACCGAGGACGAACTCAATGTGTTCACCATCCTCGAACGGGGCGCCTCGGTGGCGTCGTTGCTCGGCTGCGTCTTCATCATAGTGACCTTTTGCTTGTCGAAAAGTTTCCACAAGCCCATCAACCGGCTGGTCTTCTATGCCTCATTGTGAGTTGACCTTCCTGCCCTGTTCTTTACCTCCTCGGCGATGATTCTCAGGTCCGCCTGGTATAAGAGGTGGATAGTGTTGCCATTGTTGCACATCCTACCTATGCGCCTCTCATCACCTCACCTTGCATCGCCTCACACCCGCTGACTCTTGATCTGTACTTCACAGAGGCAACCTGATGACGAACGTTGCAACCCTCATGGCCAGGACGTATATGGGTGACACCGGCTCGGCGGGCTGTCAATTGCAAGCTTTCCTGATTCAGATGTAAGTCACACTCGGTCCATCCAGCCGTTTGTGCGTCGCGACGTCAAACTGACACTGACAACCTACCTAGGTTCATGCCTGCGGATGCCTTCTGGACATTAACCATGGCCGTGAACGTCTATCTGACGTTCTACCGCAAGTACGATGCCCAGAAACTGCGAAAGATGGAGATCCCCTATCTCCTTCTTTGTTATGGGCTGCCGTTTATTGTGGCCATAACGTACATCTTTGTCCAGACCCCTAGCAAGGGCCGGATGTACGGCAACGCCACGATCTGGTGTTGGATTCAGCAGTCATGGGATGTTTGGCGGATCGCCACCTTCTATGGACCTGTGTGGTACGGCGCATTTTTCCTCAACCCCGAATGGAGTCAATGAACACCAACAAGCTGACACTATTACAGGGTGGCCATCGTCATAACCTTCTTCATCTACATCCGTGCTGGACGTGAGATCTACCGAAAGCACCAACAGCTCAAAGATCTAAACTACACATCACACTATGAGCCCGAGCCTCTGCCGATCAACGAGGTGGTCAACAGCAAGACGACCGAAGTCTCTGTAACCGTGACCAGCGCTGGGGAAGCCATCGACCTCGCACCACTCAGTATAAACAAGCACGACTCGATCTCCGGACATTCCCTGGGCGACCCGTCTCCATACTCCGTCTCCATCAGCGCCAAGCCCCAGCCCACGGCCGGATCCAGCGCCGCGGCGGCGGCGGCGGCGGCGGCAGCAGCGAACACGAGCAGGGTGAGCACATATGGTGCACAGCAGGGACAGGGGCAGGGCTTCCAGCTGCCAGGACTGCCGAAGCTGCCGTCGCGGCGCAAGATCACGCTGGATGCGCACAACGCTGCGTGGAGCTACACCAAGGTGGCGCTGCTCTTCTTCACGGCGATGCTGGTGACGTGGATCCCCTCGTCCATGAACCGGCTGTTCAGCCTGGCGGAGGCGGGCCAGATCAGCCTACCGCTCGAGTACATGTCCGCGTTCGTGCTCCCACTGCAGGGCTTCTGGAACGCCGTCATCTACATCATCACGAGCTGGAAGGCATGCAAGTCCTTCCCCGAGGACATGGCCTCGCGCTGGAGGGGGTCGTCGACGCCCTCGTCATCGTCGAATGTTATCTCTGGGATGAACCTCAGGGCCCATCATGGCGGTGGGCCGGGGAGGGAGGACGGTGGAGGTGTTGCTGGAAGAGGAGGTTCGTATGGGAAGAGCTCCAGGAACACAAGCGAGACGGAGAGTATGGAAGAGCTGGCGGGCCGGAGCGAGTCAATTTCTTCATGTTGAAAAAGGAAAAGGAAAAAGGGAGGGGGGAGAGGAGGAATCAATAATTCATCTTTCATCTTGGAAGACAGAATGTGCGACGATACTCATCTATTGTTTTTACTAGGTAATTTTCTGTATACCCCCTACTTCAAAAAAGAGCGCCTATATACGATCAAAAATCCATTCTTGTGATAACCTCAAAAGCGTGACTCAATATTATTTACTATGTAATGCCTCTCTCTATACTTGACGTTTGCGACTTGGATAGCTGGAAGGGGGGGGGGGCAACACACACACACACACACACACACACCTCGTCGTAGGTTCGCAGGAACAGTAAACTCAAGGGCGGGATGTGACCCCCTGTGTGAGCAATCCTCCCGTCGCGCTGCTGATGCAGGTGGGTTGCATCCACGCACCACCAACTACTATCGCCTTCCCTGTCCGCCTTGCGTGTTTTACCATGTTTCTTATTCTTCTTCTTGCCCCTGCGTCATGCATGCATTACTATGTGCACCGCGGAAAGTGAGATCACACACTTTTAAGTGCATACCATCACCGCCTCACAACCCTAAGTAGGTTAAAGCTCGCGTGGGCTGGCTACGTACTTTACATATGTACCGTCCTTTGTGGCTCGTCACACGCTCGCTCTGTTTGGGAAAGGTCATAACCGCTTTGTTTGGGAGTATTTCTACGCTGGAATGTGGGCCTAACACGGGATTGCAACCCACCTGGGGTCGATTTACATGTCGAATGCTCACTCGACAGGCCTTTTAGTCTGGCTTTCAACCCCCCCCCCCCTCTCTCTCTTCTCCGAATTCCCAAGCGGCCTAGAGGGTCTCATATCAAGCCCCAAACCTGGGGTTTGTTCCCGGCTTTTGCCTCTCAATGGGGCCGTTTTACTACGAGTCTTACTCTACTATCCTTGAGCCCGGTCAAGGTCGCGCGATCCGTGAACGAGTGGCCTTGATTATTGGGTCTCTTTCCCTCTCTTTGGGCACTTATCTACTCGACCATTCTGTTTCAGACTGAGCATTCCGTGGTCTCTTTCTGCCCATGGCTTACCATGTTGGGCTCTGCTCCACATCTTAATCTCCTCCTCCATTGCGAGTCAACACCCCCGCAATCAATCCATATCGTCGGGCCCGGGGTGGGGGGGGGAGACTTCGATTCTGAAAACCCTCTTGGCGCGGGTGTATATCCCCTTTTTCTTTGGTTCACCCCCATAGAGCTATGAGAGCATATCTGCCCCTCCGGGTGGGAGAAAGTGTTTCAGACGCCTGCTTCAGGTGCAACACACCTTGGAAACGCCACTATGACCAAGATCATGATGCTGATTGAGAAGAAGATTCGAATGTGGCCCGACCTGACAAACGACCCTTCACTGGTCTCGAGGCGAGCTCCCCCTGGGCTCGTCCATGCCGTTTGTCCGGAGCGTCATTATTAATATTCATACTGTGGGACCCTCCCCCAGATAAACAAGCAATACAAGCAATGAGCAATACAAGCAATGAGAGATCTTCTCGGCTCGCCTCTCTCCCGCGCTGGGTATTTCATTTCAAGGTGGAGGAGGATCGTCATTTGGCCGATGAAGGGGGGGCCCTGGAGACGATTAAATCTATCTTAGTTTGGCTTTCTTGTGTGTGTGTGTGTGTGTGTGTCTGTATCTGTGACACCATCTTTCGTCTTCGTTTTGTTTCTGTCCCCCTTACTCTCTCTTACTTGGACCAGGAGCCAGACCCTGCAATCAGACCACGGCTTGAGAGCTTGAGAGAAAAGGGAGATGCCGCACCGACTGTGCCGCATGCCAGGAACAGGCGTTGATGACAGCTGCAAGATAGCACACAGCAGCCGTTCACACTTTTGATCCTGTCTACTTTACTATGCACGATTGTTTGGTCATCTCCACTCGGGAGTGACAGCCTGGGACCACCAACCGGCTCTGGACCAGGTTGCCGCTGGGCCTTTCTCGGCCTCCATCACCTCTAGTTACAACCGTGCGGTGATGTGGCTTGCATGGCCCGGGGGGATTGCCTTGTCCTTTGGCACAACTGTCGAGACAAAAAAAAATCAAAAATCAAAAAAGGAAAAAAGAAAAAGAAAAAAGCTCGCGATGGACAACCCCCCTCCTCCTCAGTGCTGCAGCGGAAATTAGGCATACGCTAGCAAGCAGCCACGAGCCATCTCAATCTACTGACATTACCAACATAAAGAGGCTTTCGTGTGCTGCTAAGTCAACCAAGTATTGATGAGATGAGTACTACTACAGTATGGTCTGGCTCGCAGGCTAACGAAGTCAGGCCCCCCCCTCCCCCCAAAGGCACCTCATCCTGGTCCAAACGTTGTGGCATTCATTGTCGGACGACAGGTCGGAATGGTATCAAAATCAGCGGTCCGAGCGGGCAATAGCCACCACGTGAGGGGAGAGTTATGCTGGCCAGAGAAACCTGCCAGGGAATGCTTGACAAGGCAGGGGAGCACGACTGGGAAGGGGCAAAGGGGGGGGGGAGGGTACTTGCCAAAGGAACAGGTTGGGATTGGATAACTAGGTCAGGCACGGGGGAGATGCATAACCCCTGACGGAAGTGACGACGACGACGACGACGACGACGACAACATGGGGTGTGGGGTTGCGGGGAGAGAGTATGAAGGAGGCACAGCCACGACGTCGCATTCAAACAACACCGGTGCTAGTGATCGATTAGATGGTTCGCCCACACCGAAGGCGACGACAGGGCCAGCCAGTCGCTGCTAAGCCGCCACCACCCTCTTTGCGACAACCACACCCCCCTCCCCCCTTTTCTCGACCTGCACATCGGGCGGATGCGTTCGGCCTTGAACCTTAACATAGATCTACTGAATTTAGATTGAATATACCATGGAGGAGCCGCCAACGCCAATGATTCCTTATCAGATGTCGAGCCCACCGGAGGGAGAGGATCATTGGGCAGCAGTGCTTGCTGCCATGGGTCCTCCCGTCTGCGCATTTCTCTGACAGCGCAATGGCATGGCATGGCATGGTATTGCATGGCGTGCCCTCGTTCAGGGGTGTGGAAGACAAGTAAGTACCAAGTAATCTCTTGTCTCATCAAGGTTGCGCCCGCCCTTCTCAAGGACCAGGCATGGCACGTGGAACGCGGAGATGGCGTCCTCGCTGACAGGAGGCCTGAGCGCGAACGGTCCATTCCAAGGGGGGGGGGGTTGTTGTTGCTGGGTTGGATTGTGACGACGGACGCCACGGCAGCTTGCTCGGTCTTTACGGAGATGTTACGTCGGCTAGAAGCTTTACTAGTGACAGTCGGGGTTTCAAGGCTCTCTCTCTCTCTCTCTCTCTCTCTGTGTGTGTGTGTGTGTGTGTGTGTGTGCGTCAATGAGATGATGATCACAACGATACTCTTGATCAGTCTGGTCTATCGATTCTCTTACTGAGCAGGGTAATCAATGGCAGGTCAGAGCGGTAAGGATACGAAGAAAACCTTGAGCTTGCTCAGATTACGACCATTCTCATCTCTCTAACGATGTTGAGAGGTCGACAGATGTCTGTGCTGGTTGGTTATCAGTTCAGGAGAATTAGCACAACATAACGGCACGGAACAGGTCAAGCAAGAGGTATCTATCACTGGATGAAGAAGCCATCTCTTCATTGACTTGTCTAAGGTGCTGCTGTCCGCCCATAGGGTATCTCCTCCACGAAGCAACTCCTCTTAACGCCACTAGGTTGTGATCATCATGTGGGATGATGATGATGATGATGATGATGATGCTCAAGCATAAAAGGAAAGAGGACAGATTTCCATCTGTTCATCAATCTGGTCCACTACGCCCAGTCCAGGTATTGCAGCCGGTGGTTTGTAAAATGGAAGGGAAAAGATCCTCTTGACAAGGACACCGTGAACTTCAGAACAAAAGCGGAAAAGAAAGCATCTCTGTTTGTGTGTGTGAGTGTGTGTCTGCTCATACACCGTCTAGGCAAGCCCAGACAAATATATACACACACTCACTCACTCCTCAGAGGCCTTGCAGGCGGCGATGATGCTATACTCCCAGTAGGTCTTGCGCTCAACGCACTCGTCGACAATCTCGGGAATCTCCCACCACCACTTGTCGCCCGTGACGAACGGCCCCCAGATCTCCTGCCACAGCAGGCGGCCGACCGTGGTGCGCAGCTCCCTGTTGACGGTGGAGGTGTCCGACCCGGTGTTGCTGCTGCTGCTGCCACCGTCCTTGCTACGGGCAGGGGACGAGGCCGCCGCGTCGCTATCGTTGCCGCCACCACCACTCTGGTGATAACCGCAACCGCCTTGAGAGACGGCCAGGAACCGCGCGTTGGTGATGATGCTCCCCTTGCCGCGCAGCCTTGCCTCCTCAAGCCAGACGGGGAAGTTCCTGCTCGGGTGGCCGACCCTGAACTGCAGCTCCAGGTTGAACATCAGGTTCCCGTCGATCCAGCCCTGCAGGAGCGGGCCCATGGACCGGGCCACGGGCCACGGGTCGATGATGACCATGTGCAGGTAGCCTCCAGGGGCGAGGATGCGGTGGATGCCCTGCAGCAGCTTGGGGATCTCGGCGGACGCCAGGATGGAGGTCATGAGCAGGCACGAGACGGAGGAGAAGGACTCGGTGGCCAGAGCGAGCATCGAGACCGAGATGGTCGGGCAGATGATGGGGTGGATGTTTGGGTAGTGCTTGTGGCCGAGCGGCTCGGGCGAGAGGTGATAGACTGGGGTCGAGATGTTGATTCCTGCCAGGTATGATGCGGTGGCTTGTGATGGTGATGGGTCAGCAGAGAGTCCAGAACGGAGGAGGAGGAGGAGGAGGAGGAGGAGGAGGAGGAGGTGGAGGTGGAGAAAGGAAGGAAGGAAAACCTACCTGAGCTCTCAAAGAGAGCAAGGACCTTCTGCACGCTGGGCCTCGCAGCCGGCCCGGACACTTGGTCCCCGGGCGCCCAGATCGTCTCCATGTTGTAGAGAGCAGTCAGCAGCCACCGCTTCCTCTCCATCTCTCGCTCCTTGTACACCAGCGCAGCATCGTTGGCGCGCTGCGCATCGGTGCGGTGGTGGTGTTGGTCATCATCTGGGCCCTCCGCCATGTGGGAAGTAGTAGTAGCAGGCAGGTTGCGCCAGCTAGCCCCTCCCTGGCCGTTGAGATGCATCAGAACCGCCCTGGGCGAGGCACGCAGCATGCGCTCCGTCTCGCGCTGCACGTGGGCGATATCCAGCGTGGCAGACGCGTGCTGGTCAGATGCTGCGAGGTCGAAGGACTCCTCAGGAGGGCCAGAGAGGGCAGACTCGGTCGGGCTGATGGCCCAGGCGTCTGGGGCCTTCCAGGTGCCTGGCTTGTCGGTCGGCCGCATCGAGGCCGGGGAGATGGCGGGTGCGCTCAGCTTGGGACGGACGTTGACGCGTTTCTTCTGGTGATATGTCTGCTGCTTGGCGGAAGACAGGCCGGCACCCTCGACACTCTTAGCATCGGAGGAGCCCTCTACGATGACGGGCAGGGTGTGCGACTCGTCGATGTTCTTCTGGAGGGATGATGTTTCGGTCGCCGGGGGAAGATGAACCACTTCGGAAAACTGCGTAGGAGTCTGCGAAGCGCTGTGAAGTGTCAGCATCGAAGCTCACCATAGCATAGCATGTGAACACCCCCCCTCCACCCCCCCATTCTTCTTTTCTTTTTTGTTTGCACTTACGGTGACCTGGAAGAGGATGGTCTGGATGGCGGGCGGTGGTCATCATCTCCAGCAGAGATGTAAACTCGAGACACTAGAAAGTCGCTGTGCTCCTCGGTTCGGTCTCGGGTGGTGGTCACGGTGGTCTTGGTGATCATGGAACACCCATCAGCAAGCTCCTGATACAGACTGGTGCGGCCTGGTTGGGGATTCGTTATATCACAGCCAAAGAGGGAGCCTCCAGGAGCGCGTTCGCCCTCGTCAAGCCTGCTGAAGACAGAATCTGCGAAACCTGGTTCTCCTATTAGCCATCTTATGCTCATGTATGTTGTTATTGCCCATGTTCTGGATGACCTCACTGGAGAAGCGCTTGGACGGAAGTCCTGGTGAATCTTCCACTCCAGCACCACCGCCTGTGTCTGGTCGTCGGCTGCTGGACGACACCGACATCCCCTCGTCGCCAGGCTTCTCGTCGATCGTGGGCGACCGCAGTGACGAGCTCGCAACCGACTTGGACTTGCCCTTGCGCGAGGACGACGAGCCGCCGCCCTTGTTGCGGTGCTTGCCGCCAAAGAAGCCGAACTGCTTGTCGACAGAGGACACAGAGGTGCGCACCGAGCCGCCAGACGCCCGGCTGCCGCCGCCGCTCTGGCTCAGGTGGTCGTCCAGCTTCTGGTCCTGCTCGCCGCCGTCGTTGTCATCTTCGTTCAGGCTGCTTGCGGCGGCAGAGGAGGAGGCGGCATCCTTGTGGTGGTCCTTCTCCTTGCCCTTGCCCTTCTCCTTCTGCTTCCTGGCCCGACGGTCGCCAACGGACTCCCTGTTAGGGTCGCTCCAGTCGACGTCAAACATCCTGGATCGATCGTCACCTGGCTTCTAGTCTGTGTGGCGATGCATTTGGGATGTTTTTCTCTTCTCTCTTCTTTCTCTTCTTTCTTCTTCTCTTTCTCTTTTCTGGCCGATGAGCTGGGGGCTGGCTTGAGCTTGTAGTAAAATTATCGGATGTTTTGACGTGGGGCGAATCTGCTTTGTGGTGGTTGGAGGGGTAGGGGAAGGGAGAGAGAAGGAAAAAATGTACTACAAATGATAGATCATTTTGGGCCATCGATGTCGCCTCAAACTTGATGGAAGGGCACAGTCTGGTGTGTTGTGTGACAAAAAAGCTTTCAGCTGTTAGTCAGCTTCTCATCGAATGAAAAGAGGGAGAAAAAGGGGAACTGACCTACTTGGATACTTGGTGGGGGAAAGGGATGTCTGTGCAAGACAGCAGGCAAATGAAAAGTGACGATGAGGTGGTAATGTGGCCAATTTGCCTTGATTTTGCTCAGAGCTGAAGAGGGATCAGGAGATGGTCTCTGAGACCACATGCCTAGGATCGTGATCAGGAAAATGGTCCAGAGAATGCAAAGGTGCTCATATGTCAATTATGCCCCGAGTGATGGAAGGGCACAGTGCCTCAAAGAAAGTTGTCCAACAGGTGTGGAAGAGGAGAATGGAATGAGGGTGTCAAGGAGAAAGAGAATGAACATGAGAGTGTCTCAGCAACAGGAGTGGTGAGCCTTAGAGAACCCTCCAGGGCCCGACTGCATGCGAAAGTGAACATCAAGTTGCGTAAAAATCTGGGCACTGCATAAAACAAAATAAATAAAAGTAAAAATAGAAGCTGCTGGGAATCAGCTTTAGGTGGATAGGAGGCCAAACCCCCTTTTTTTCCTTTTTTATTGGTCCTGGAACCAGCCCCGGCATCGCCACCGGGACAGCTTTTCCAAGCAGATGAAAATTCTGTAAATGTGACTCGTACAAAGCTACAGAGACACTCCGCAGCCATTGCATCGGCGTATACATATAGGACCTGAAATTTGATCGAGTGCTCAGAGAGAGCTCGGTCGATCAGCACTAATGATCCTACTTAAATAGAAACAAAATTTTGAGGCCCAATGTCAAAAGAAAATCCAGGAGCAGAGCCCAAAGGGTGTCGGCATCATACATCTGCCTAAGAGGAAGGGGGGTGGGCATTCGGAAACCCACGGCGATGAACCTGTACAGAAACGCTCACCCTTCTCGTAGTATTACGACTTGTATCTTCCCAGTAAAATCTCGTTGTTGAGATTGGTGTAGGACGAAAACTGGGCTCCGAATAGTAACATGCATGGGTAGATTGGATCATAGACTCATCAGCAGAGAGTCGAAGCCATGAGACTATCTGTGACTCAGCGCGGTAGAGGGATAAGTGCCCTACACTCAGATCATGGATTGGTCAATGTATGCATGCTGCATCTTGCCTCGTGATCACATCTGCCAGAAGCCGTCAGTCACAGTGGGAAAACTTGAATCAGCGGACCGAACCAGTCCATCCACGGATATCAAAGCGTTGAGACGCGCCATCCAGAGCTTATCCCGCAAGACCCCCTTCCTCATGCAACGAGCCGAGCTTGTGGCTTTCGTATTTACCTGATGAGTCCCATCTCTCCTTTGTCCATCCTCGCTGCCCAGCTTCCATCCCAAATCCCGGGAAACAGACATTTCGCACCCCCTCCCATGATAATCACTGCACATGACAGATTTACGAAGCCTGATGCCCCGATTTCGAGTCACGAAAAAACCTCACAGTCCTTTCAAAAGCCCCCTCATACGCCCAAAACTATGGAGAGAAAAAAGCAGGGACACCGTAGAACACCAGACGGCTCCACACTGCGGACATTGCGTGCAAACAGGTATGACAAGACGCCCGCACCCGAAGCCACTAAGTACCGCCCGTGTCTAAAGCAAAAGGAAAAAAAGAAAAAGAAGACGGCAAACTTCTTGCCAGATTCCCGCCCGAGAGTTGAGAGAGACGGGAGACCAGAAAACTTTTTCGCTTAGATCTCATCACCTGAATCTGTCAATAACAGCGGTTTGCATGGCACAGCGTTCCTAGGCTGTGCGGCGCCAGACTGGCTGCTCTCACCGGTTTTTCCTGATGTCAAATGCAGAGAGTGTAGTGAACTTCTCGATGAGCTTTCCTGTGGAGGCATTTGTAACCAAACTTCAGCGACTGCAGCCTCGATCTCTCTGCCTCCCTGCAGGGACAGGTCCGTGATATCGTCTCTTCTGTGTGAGACGAAGGACTATCTGCAGACCAGATGAACGTCCTTCTCCAAACTTCATCATCCGTCGTAAATCGTCCTGTGAAAATACCAATCCCGAAGAAGAAAAAAAAAGGGGGGGGGGATTGATCCTAAAACACAACCTTCCAACATCTCGCTTCGTTAGGTCCTGTATGAAGTCGGAGATCACGGCACCAAGCTCTCCTAGGTACAGCACATGGAGGAGAGACAAAGACCCCTTCGAAGCGCTGATTGATCGACAGCCTTCCACCTCCTCTCGTGATTTTCTCTCTCTCTTGGTCTTGGTGACACTTGCACAAGACATGGGGCCTGCAAGTGCTCGGCTGAGCCCCCCGCCGGTGGCAGGGCTCGGGTAGTTCATCCACTCAACTTCCACCATCCGGAATCCACCGTGTCCTGGTCAATAGTCTCGTCTCGGAAGCACGGTGAGCTCGATTCCAAGTCAACGGGCGATAGCCACAGGCGCAGGGTACAAAAGAGAAAGAGAGAGAGAAAGAGAGAGGGAAACGAAAACGGATGCCTCGAGGGGGCGGGCATGATGTATCTTCAAGGGGCAACATATCAGCAAGTGACGAGCAACACTGAGAGTCTGTATTGACGACAACTTTCTGCTACCTGTAGCGTTAATAGTATTGTAGACAGGCTGTCCACGCCAATGAACCAGAACAGGAGGAACAGATAGATACGTTCTTGCTTTAGCAAGCTTGCGTACTGGTCCGGACTTTGCATGCCCGCCTCGCGCACGGCTGCAGCCACCCACACGCCATGGCCGCCATCTCGTCCTCAGCAGGATAGCCGATTCCTGATGGCGGCTCCGTGGTGGAAGCCACCGGGAGGGAGGGCACAGAACATGGGCGGCCGCATTAGATCATGGTACCTCTCGTTTATTTCTGGTAGGAGCACTCACCATGACCCAGGGGTAGCAGCAGCCGTCAGGACCAAACGCGGCCCGTCGGCTGGTTCTCGCTGGTGGTTTCCTCAACTCTCTCTTGCGAGGCCTAGTATGAGCATGGTGGTGGTAACCTCACGCACGTCACTCACAGATCAGTCCCACGACGACCTCATGCGGCCACCTTGCACGTCAAAGAGAGCTCCGGCAGCATTTGCTGTTGCCCAGAAGAGACAGAGAGGGGGGGGGGGTACAGACGCATGCGGTGCTGCATGTACATGTATGTTGCGCTTTGCTGCGTGCGGTAAGCGAGTTTGCCACGATACAGCGCTGCGCAATCCCGATCCAGCATGTTCGTGTCGCTGTCCGTGAGACGTGAGAAACCTTACGCAGATCGCACATCGTCCCCCCTTTTCCTCTCCCCTTTGGTGTAGCCCGTCTGAGGGAACTAAAGCTAATCTCAGATGCTGGTCTCAATTTCTTTCTTCTTTATTTGCTGGGGGGGCTATAGGGCGAAGCCAATTGTGTACACCATAGAGCATAATACCCTGAATCAGTGATGATCTCCTTGTTCAGAAATAGCTAACAAGGCAGACAAATAACAGCTGTCTAAGTGGTCATTCGTGGTATTTGCCGGTAATACAAGTAAAATGAAGCAAGACATACCTGCAGAATGATGACCCGCCCCTTGGATAGATGAATCAGGCAATGGTTACAATGGCTTTTCATGTCGAATGAGGTCAATTTCACAAAATATCCCACCTTCCCTCGGTATGATCCTTCCGGATTTGCCAGAGTCGGTGTCTCTTGTTCTCACCGTCGGCCGCCGAGGATGACTTCCGTTGATCGTGTTACCCAGTAAGATGTCAGAAAGCATTGTGTAACATGAAGAAGTCCATCGATAGTGCAAGACAGACAAGATGTAACCGGGCCCTAGCTGCGTCCTCAAGCCACCGAATGGACGCTCTGTCGCCGTGTTACCCTAGGCTCATGCTCTAAAGTTCGGGGACTCGGCCACGAGCGTAGCTAGGTTTCTGGTCCTTGACCACCAACATCTTGTTCTTTTCTTCCTGTTCCGTTCGTATCATCTCCAAATTCCAAAGCAACATTGCCCGATCGAGGCCTGGCCCGTAGCATACGTCTAGTACACCAGTCTAGTCGTCGATGATTCGATGAACTAGAATTAGTATGTATGTTCAAGAACCCCTGCACAAGTTGGAACCGCCATACTGCGACATCTGAGATCGTATCCATATGAGATATTTCGATTCTAATATCACGACCCCGTTCTGATCTTTGGCTCTAATCAGGCTCACGAAGCATTGTGAATTATCGTGACACAGACAACCGACTCTGACTCAAAACCTGTTTCTGCTCTTCTTCCCTGCGCCTGAGGTCTTTTGCTACACACGAGCATCCTCTCCCTCTGTCTGGCCCTGGCCGTTCCATTTCTCCCCTCCACACTGATTCTCTTGTGGCCTTCAGTCGTTTCCTGAACAACCTTTGACGCCTTTCTCTCTTCTTCTCCATGAAGGATAGATATCAGGCTGATTGTGTCCTCGAGGGCATCATGGAACTTCAAGACAGTGACAACGAGCATGGGGGCCAGCAGCCAGACCGCTATGTCTACGGCCAGAGTTTCATGGCGAGGACCTTTGGCCGGGCTATGGACATGCTCAGGGGTTTCGAGACCTCTGTCAACCAGTCAACATTCGGTCGGGTCTTCAGGCTGGGCGGATCCGGCCACGTAAGTGACTTCACATACATGGAATGGTCACAACCTTTCAGTTAGGCATACTGACGCCTTCCCCTTCATTCGGTGCAGCCGGACCAGATCCAAGGTGCCAGCTTCTACACCGAGATCCGAGCCGGCTTGACAACTTTTGCGACCATGGCATACATCATCGCCGTCAATGTATGTGAGGCAGAGGGGGGAAAAAAAAGAAAGAAAAAGAACCGCGCTCATGGTCCTTCCTTCAACTCACTGACTTTGTCGATTTGCAGGCCGACATTCTTTCGGAAACAGGTGGAACCTGCGTATGTGAGAAACCTCTTACCGCAGCGGGAACCTGTGCAAATGAGACGGAATGGCAGTCCTGTGCGAATGGTGAGAACGTGCCTCGCCCGTGGAACGGAAAGAAGACAAAGACGTGCTGACGAAGCTATATATATATAGTCGTCAAGCAAGACCTCATAACAGCGACGGCGGCACTATCAGGACTGGCCAGTATCCTCTTTGGCTTTTTTACCAATCTCCCCGTCGCACTGGCGTAGGTCGTCACCTAGACCACCCCCTCCCCCGGTCTTCGGAAGACCGAGCTGACTGAAAGTACAGCCCCGGCATGGGTTTGAACGCCTATTTCGCCTTCCAATGCGTCGGCATTCGCGGGACAGGCTCCGTTCCATACTCTCTTGCGCTGACTGCGGTGTTCGTCGAAGGCTTCATCTTCATCGTGCTTGCGCTGACCGGCATGCGACACTGGCTGGTGAAAATTATACCCGGAACAATCAAAACCGCTAGCGGTGTTGGCATAGGCCTTTTTCTGACCATGGTAGGAATGTCGTACTCCGAGGGCATCGGTATCATTACCGGCAATCCGTCGACGCCTCTGACGATTGCGGGTTGTGACGCGGCGTACCTCGATCCCAAGACCGGGGCCTGTACAAGCAATCTGATGACGAGCTCCAAGATGTGGCTCGGGATCATGTGCGGTGGTCTCCTGACAGCCTTTCTTATGGCATTTCGGGTCAAGGCCGCCATCATCATTGGTGTGGCGCTCGTCTCGATCTTATCCTGGCCGTAAGCCCTGCCAAACTCCGTTTTCTCCTGGGGTAGGCGTGGGCAAAGTCTAACGTGTGTTAGCCGCAATACACCGTTCACTTACTTTCCCAATACGACTGAAGGCGACGAGCGCTTCGCCTTTTTCAAAAAGGTTATCTCGTTTCATCCCATCACCCACACGCTGAACGCGCAACAGTGGGACCTCTCCGGTAGCTATGGTGCCTCCTTTGCCCTCGCACTTTTTACCTTCCTGTACGTCGACATCATCGACTGCACTGCAACCTTGTATTCCATGGCGAGATTTTGCGGCCGCGTGCAGCAGCAGAAGGACCGGCCCAAGAGGCGCGGACCAAGCAGCGACGGAGACTTTCCCAGGTCGACGATCGCGTACTGCATTGATGCCGCATGTATCTCGATTGGTTCGCTGTTGGGATGCTCGCCTGTTACAGCTTTCATCGAGAGCGGTGCGGGGATCGCTGAGGGCGGGAGGACCGGATTGACAGCCATGGTAACAGGGCTGTGTTTTTTGATATCCGTCTTCTTTGCGCCGATTTTTGCCTCGATTCCGCCTTGGGCGACAGGCTGCACGTTGATCTTGGTGGGTCTCTTCCCTCGCACAATTTTGCCACCAAAGAAAACGCGAGCACTAACACCTGGTAGGTTGGTTGCTTGATGATACGCCAGGTGACGGCCGTCAACTGGGGCTATATCGGCGATGCCATTCCTTCCTTCGTGACCATAGCCTTCATTCCCTTCAGCTACAGCGTAGCGTATGGCCTCATTGCGTAAGTCGCTGTCTTCCGTGATCGACCGCATTGCCCCCCATGCTGATCAAGCGGGTGTAGTGGCCTCTTCATCTACGCCGCCCTCAACGGCATGATAGGGGCCGTCATGTTCCTAAGCCGCGGCGCATACGAGCCCAAGGACTACCACCGGCGGGAGTACTGGACATGGAAGCCCGCGGGAGAGAAGCCGTGGATCTTCCGCATCTTCACCAAAGGCCGGTTCTGGGAGGACGAACGGCGCAAGACGCGGCGGTCCCAGGAGAGCGCCAAGGAGGCGTGTGACGCGTTCACAATGTCCGAAGTGGACCTGGACCCCATGAGGACTTCGAGAATTGCGACCTCGTTCGCTGCGTCCTCACAGAGGATTTCGGCCGGGGCGTCTGACGAATCGGGCGCTCATGGGCTGGGGGAAATCGGTAGAGATGGCGAGACGCACGAGCTGGATGTTGTGGTCGTTCCGAAGCAGGTGATCCAGGTGTCTCATGAGTAAAAGTGGACAGGGAGTGCCACTGCTGAAACTCATCATCGAGGAGGAGCCGAGCCAAACAGTGGCAGCAGATGCAGGAGGTGGTGACCACTGACGACGAGCTCCCAAGACAGCATCAGCAGCCTCAGCCACCCCTGCACAGCTTTTGATTCAGTCACTGGAGTCTAGAGTTCTGCTGCAGGCACAGGCCCTCGTCCAGGGGCGAGCTGTTGTTGTGGATGGCATCTTTCGACACGAAGAGATGGTAAATGAATTATGGCATATTATAGGATGGGAGACATAAGTGAAGATGATGAAAATGTAAGGTTTAGGGATTTTATGGCAGGGATTTTCAGAGACAGCTCTATGCAGGATGCTGTATGTAGGGGCTTGTACTGTATTAACAAACATCATCATGAGATGCAAGAAATGCTATGTCCGAGGCTGAGATCTGCCGAGGTAGGACCAGGAGTAACAAAGAGTAATGATCAAGTGAGACTAGCAGCCGAGGAAGGAGGGGATGGTTATCAGAAAGCTTCCTAAAGCGTGGTGGCTTATGTCAGCATCAATTGGTACTTGAGTACTAATTGCTCAGCTTGTGGCGGTGGCGCGTGATGACGGAGCTACTTAGAACCTTGGAGCTGCCCCGACAAGCAATCAAGCTCGCCAACCTCTCAACAAACCCATCGCAAACAGAGGTTCCTGCTCTTCCCTCTGGAACCGTGCATGTGGTTGCAGTACTCTCTCGTTTCCTCCTCTTCCTACCAGCAGCTGTGCTGGCTCTTGTCTTGGGCTTCCTTTCCACGTTTCTTGCATCATCACGCGCAAGGAGGTGCCTCCCTTGCCCCATACCATCAAGATGAGTTTTGGGTGGGATACCAGTAAGCTTTTTGTCCTCTCCATCCTCTGACAATCAATAGAGAATTCTCAAATACTAACCTTAACTGTAATAGTTGAATCTGACGCAGTATGTTGACATTGCTTCCCTGGCCCGTTTCGCACTATACCAAGGGCGTTCGGTTTTTTTTTTCTTGGTTTTTTTTTTGCTCGCGCGCCCCTCATCTCCTATACCACGAAATCCAGCCTGCATGCGCTAATCGTACACAGGGCGTCTTCACTTCCCTTCTCCAGAACCTCGGTGTCAAAGATGTGCAGTTTGAGGAGCTGATCACCATGGATCCCGAGGCCCTTGCCCAGCTGCACCCGGTCTACGGCGTCATCTTCCTCTTCAAGTATCCGACAGATACCCCGTATACCTCCGCAGAGAAGCCCCTCGAAGGTACCTTCGACCACGATGTCGTGGAGAACCTCTGGTTCGCCTACCAGACTATTCAGAATGCCTGCGCAACCCAGGCCGTCCTCTCCGTGCTCATGAACAAACAAAACAAGCAAGGCCCTGAGGGCCCAGAGGCAGGATACATTGATATCGGCGACACACTCCGCAAGTTCCACGACTTCACAAAGAGCCTCCCTCCTGAGTTCCGCGGCGAGGCTCTGTCCAACAGTGCGCTGATTCGACGCGTGCACAACTCGTTTGCAAAGAGCCAACCATTCGTGAACGAGGCCCGGCGCCTGATCGGCGAGCCGGAGGATGTCTACCACTTCGTCGCTTACACACCCGTTGACGGCACGCTGTACGAGATGGACGGTCTGCAGCCTGCACCCATTAGCCACGGGCCTTGCACCCAGGAGCAGTTCCCCGCGAAGGTGATGGACGTCTTGCAGCGAAGAATCAACCGCTACGACACTGCTGAGATCAGATTCAATCTCTTGGCCATGGTTCGCGACCTACGCGTCCGCGCCAAGGAGATCGGTGACACGGAGCTGCTCGAGCGCGAGAGGCAGAAGCATTGGGATTGGCAGTTCGAAAATGCCCTGCGGAGGCACAACTTGATTGGGTTCGTGGGAGACGTGCTAAAAGCAGTAGTGTCCGACAAGCTGAAGACGGGTGGCGAGGATGCCTACTGCAGGTGGCTGGATGCTGGATATTCGAAGAGGATGCAGAGGATAGACACCAACAAGGAAAGGAAGGGTGGGGCGGATGATGCGGAGATGGGAGGTTGAACGGAAGGAAACATCACGAATCCGCGAGGCCGATGACGGGCACGTAGACAACTCGTCGGCGACCTATACTTATACCCCTGAAGGACGCATTCCCTTCTTCTGCAACTCCTTTGAGCCCATTGCACAGCCGAGACATGACGACGGAGCGGGCGGCGGGCGGCAGTCGGTGACAAGAAAACCATACAAAAACATCTCTGTGCATTGCGAGATGGAGCCGACGTCTCTTAGATGCCTTCTGTTCACCAAGCTACTGATGTGGTACCCCGTCATTTGTTCAGTCTCGAAAACACAAGCTGTTCCTCAGTCTAAGTCGATGGCAGGCCCGTAGTCAAGAAGACCCTGCTCATATACAGTTGGTGGCGGGAAAGGGCTCTTCAACATTGACATGACTCTGGTGCGTTTTCCTTTTGACATTTGTCGTTGCTTTCTCGACGGCCCATCGAATAACCTCACCAGGACTCTCAGGGATTTCGAATACTCGACACCGGTCTCGTCTGTCCGCGCGGCGCTGTTCTTCTTGACACAGATGTCCAGCGCCGTCTCGTTTGCGCTATTCCTCGTCTGCGAATCGGCTCCGTGTTGAAGAAGCGCCTCCACGAACCGTGGCAGGCACCAGTATGTGGCGTGGTGCAGAGCGGTGTTGCCCTTCAGGTCAATCAACCTCACATCTGCCCTTCGCCACAGGAGGTTCTCCAGCCACGCCATACCAGCCTCCTCGGACAAGCGCCCACTGCCGACTGCTCGGATCAAAGCCATGGGGCAAGTCTCACCGCGCTCGTTGTATGTGTTAGGATCGTCGAACGAGACGGGGCGCGAGATGCTGGGTGAGCTGGACACCTCGCGCGCCTCCAACCACGCGTGAAACGACGTCTGTGCCAACGAGACATCAGTCGACGCGTCTGTGGATAGAGCGTCATCGACGATCTGGTCGTATCTATTCGCCAGCTCGGAGATAGATGTCGCTTCCATATAGCCTCTCTCCATGTGCCACAAGGCTTGTCTCTGGAAGCACTGCGCGATCCGACGTCCTGTCAACTCACCTGTTGAGGTGTGCATCAGCAGCGCTGCCAGGGGGACAGACTGGTTCTGCTCAGATATCATCTGGAGGATATCCTGAAATCCAGAGATGAAGTCCATCCTCTCTCTGAAACCGAGGCCCTGGATTGCCGTGTCATTCGCAACGAGGACTGCCAGGCAGTTGTCCCCAGCAGAATTGCCCAGCGTCCAGCGGAATTTCTTGTCCTGCAGAATTCGGAACAGGAAGCGAACGTTGCCAGCTATCGTCGTCGGATTTAAAAGGTGCATGAAGGTCTGGCCGGTGTAATCCTTCACGTTCAGCAGGTCATCGGCGCACCGCTGGACAAGGTTACACAGGAACTTGATATCGTCCCGCCACCTTGCTGCGATATGGAGGGCGGTCTCGTTGAGGATGGTCCGGCCGCTCTCGAGCTTGAAGTCCTGGAGACCAAACTCGACCCTCGGGAGCTGCAGTGGCTCCCCCGTGATATCCGTCATAGCGGTGACGACCTTCCGATGCAGACACTCTGACCGGCGGCCACAGCAGACTTCCACGACCAAGTTTGTGTACACCATCGAGCCGGGCGCATCTGACTTGATCCCGCCGGCAAGGGACTGGGCATTGAGCGACGGCCGGCCGGAACGGACCGAGTCTGTAGAGAAGCTCAGAAGACTGCGGATCTCAGCCAGCAGCGAAGAGCTCGGACGGCTCCTCGAGCTGAGTGACCTGACGGATGTCTGTAATAGTCTGGTGCCCCTGATGGACGATGTCTCGCCTGCGGGCCCGGGTACGACTGCCGTCCCGCCGCTCACAGTCGAGTGAGCGCTGTGATTTTGAGAAATGTTCTGGAAAGTCTGGGAGGGCGATGTCACTGCGAAGTCCTAGGAAACGATGGCTTAGCCGTGCAAGAGGCCCCGAACGGCCCAACAGGAAACATACCGGTATCCCTACACTGGCCTCAGCCTGTGGCGACCGCAGACCTTTTGGCAGCGTCTGGTGGGCATGGGTCGGTCGACCGGCTTGGTCTCTGGTAGATGCTCGTTGACGATTCCTCACGATGCGATACGAAGCAACGCGGTCTCTCGCAGTGTCGCGTGTTCTGGGACGTGCAGTCTCGCTGGACAGCAGGCGCTGGAGTTCGACCTGCGTGGACCGTTGTCCCGAGTTCAAGCTATATGGAGAAAGAGAGAGGGAAATGCTAAGGACTTCTTCGTTCTTTTTTTTTTTTTGACCTGCAAGATGGGAGTAGTTCTCACCTGCTGCCGTATTTGATCGAGGCCAGTGCGGACAGGATCTTGCCAATGACGGTCGTCCTGAGAGTTGTGCAGTAATACAGCCTGACAAGGTTCCTCTTCATCCTAGGGCTCTGCCAGACACGAGCAGCGGTTGAGGGGCGCCCGCGTCGATACCCAAAGGAGCCAGTTCTCTTCCTGACACGGCCGCTATCGAGGGCGAGCTTGGGCGGCGAGGTTGGCGATGAGCTCTCAGACTTGCGTGAGGGCGACATGATGCTTAAGAGAGGGGTGGGATATTCTGCTTTAGTGATATATAATCGGCATCACCCTATTTTTCTTCATTTCTTTTTGGTTTCCTTTTTTTTTTTTTTTTTTTTTTTGCGGATCTTTCTTGCGTGCGGGGGAGCACAGTTGGCCTTATATTGATATCTCACCACTCCGCTATCGTCTTCCTTGTCCAACCCTCACGAGCTGTGAGATCTCGCCTACGTCAGAACACTCATGGCTCGTGCACAACTGGTTCTCCCCGAGGAGGAGTACTGATGTGGACTAAGTTGTCCAGCGCAAAAAAGAACTGACCAATGGATCAAAACGCCATGCACGTGATGATGTGGTGCTGGGTGTCAGCAAAAGCTCAGCCTCCTGACCGCCGTAACCCCCGTCCCGTATTTTTTGCGCGAGGGCTATTTTCAGAAGCAGGGTGCATGCCACCCAAGTAGACAGGGTGGGTTTGTGGGGGCAAAATGCGCTCCACGTTGTTCGACATTTTGCTGGCTGCCTGGAGATGTGTCGTCGCGCAACGGCCGAGACGACTTTTTGCTTGCGGATCGATGCCAAGGCTCGCTTGACCTCGCCCTCTTTTGCAGTGTTATTTCCATTCTCCTTTCTCCTTTCTCCTTCTCATCTTTCGTGTGATCTGGTCAGTAATCAATCGATTGAAGAGTTATTCCTGGGCAGATGAACTTCGCCGCACTCACTCTCCCTATAGACACCAGCACTGTTCAGCGACCTGCAGCGGGCGCAGCGGTTCGAATGGGGTCAGGGCTTCTGCAAGGTTTTGAATGATGGGGGGTCAACAACACCACGTAGACGGCCACGTGGTGATTGCTCTGGAGTGGGATGTGTCAATCAACCGCGGGGGTTCAAGCTGATAGTCGTCCAGCCATCGCTACAGAGCCTCAAGCCCATGGCGGTGATGCCGATGCCTACAACAGATCATCTCCAGAGAGACACGACGATGTCGGTGTCGAACCGCGAACTTGTGTGCTCGGACGAATGGTCATGTGCAGCTCAATGAAAGCCATCATCAACAACACTGGCTAGATGGCTCACAGCTGGCTGGGGCTCTTTGTCTGGGGACCTTTTTGAATTGTGATAGAACGATCACCAAACCTAACCGTCTCATTCTCAGCCATGTTCTCAAGAGCTCCTACGATATGTGCGGCGCAGGGGGTACTTACAGATTAGTAATGATATCCACAATGCCATGACAAACCCACCACACGATGTAAAGGAAGCTCGCTCTCTCGAGGCGGAGCAGCAGTCAGGGCCTGTCGTGAGACTCCTTCACGGACTGATACACTCCGGGTCCGAACCCGGTCAAAACCACACCGGCACGGCGGGAAAGTGCTGGCAAAAAAAAAAATCACCGAGCCGCCGAGGTGACCAGACTCCGCTATCTGTCCCGGTCCTCGTACGCACGCCACTGTTGTAAATTTTCCGACGGCTGCTGGGTGGTGGTGCTGCCTGATCCATCATCTTCAAGCTATGAAGCGGTATAATGATATACCAAACTAAAGCCAGCCGGCAGCCATAGCTGCGCGAGGGGTCGGGACAACCGGCACCTGTGCGGTACCGATGAGCATGTATCGAGCGAATATTGGAGAATCACGCACCGAGGGGTTGCAGAGGCAGAGCCATTGTGAAAAAATGGGAAGCTGAGCTTGGTCAAGATAGAAAAGAGTGCCGGTGTTTCATGATGTGATAGTAGGTCTGTCCATTGGCTACAGTGGCTTGCTGTTATTTAGGCACACTGCCCTCCCGACCCCCCCCTCTTCGTGTTTCTTCCCTCCTTTTGGGGCCCCCTCCCCCCGCCCCCCCTTGCGTGCATCTGATATTAACCATCCTCTTTCGAGGATGGGCTACCACATGAGGGGTCAGTTCTCTCTGCATTGTATAGCATCAAATGTCTCAAAACGGTGGATTTCACCGTTTTACGGGCTGCCATCTATATTGTCTGGTTTCCTATTTCTGCCTCGTCTAGGTCGGCTGCGGCCTTGCGAGTGGCCATCCCCCTCAGGCAGGATGCAACCGTAACCCCCCCAATGTCCGACGGCCAGCAGCAGCAACAGCTGAATGCGCCACGAGGGGGCAAAATTCACTTTCCACCACGCAGGGCATGAGACAAGACGTCCTCAGCTATACATAGAAAGTCCAATATCACCCCGTCCTTTTCGAGGCGTCACCATGCCTTCAATTTTTTTTCTTCTTTCTTTTTCAACAATTGTTAGATTAGCCATGAGAGTGAATACCTGCCCAGAGAAGTGTATAGTAAAATAAGATAATAAGCTTATAATTGTTCAGGAAAACCTTACTTTCGGACGAAACACTGACGACACACGAGATCGACGGCAGGGTTTAGATAGAGAGCGTTACTGTAGAATCATCCCTAAAGGGTTTGCCGCCGTCAAACACCTGGAGCCAACGTTTCGTATGGCGTCTCGCTACATGCACGCTCAGGCAGACTTTGAACCCCTCGCCCCCCCCCACCTCCCGGCGGGACAGCCAATGCGCAGGTGTCGAAACACATTCTGCACGCCGACTAGCCGACATGCGTCTGAGAACCAGACAAAAAAAAAAAAGTTCCGTACATACGAGGGGAGAGAGGGCCTAATGTTTCACGAAGGCGGCCCCCAAGAAGGTTTTCGTCTGTCCTTCTTGCGCAGAGACAGAAACAAAACAAAAAAAAAGGAAAAAAAGAAGGGAAAAAAGGAAGAGAAAGAAGAAGAATAAGAAGAAGAAGAAGAGAAAAAAGTCCATTGGCTGCTCCTTCTCGGGCTCGCTCTCTCGTGGCCAGGGCATATCATGGCACTGGAGCCAGTGCACGCGGGCGGCGAGATGGTCTAGCTGTATGTATGGTAAATGGCGGGCAATGTAGACCTGCATGCTCGTATTTTCCCACTTGGGTGAGCGGCGAGCGGTGGGATTCCGCCTCCTCCTCCTCCTCCCTGCTGCTGCTGCTGCTGCTGTGCCCACAGGATCCGGCCGGGGGAGGGGTCAGGGGGGAGGAAATCGAGCAGGTCACGATGGGGTAATGCATCATCATTATGTGGGAGGGAGGGTATGCTGCGAGAGAGGGAGGGAGAGGGAGAGAGAGAGAGAGAGAGAGAGAGAGAGAGAGAGAGAAAGGATGCTCGTTGTGGATCCGAAATCCGAGAGGGCAGGAGAATGTTCTCTCAATCCATCTCTCACTTTGGAATGCCGGCCCCCGCCCTGCGTCCAGAGATTACCCAGTGATGATCAGTATACATTCAAGAATGGAGAGTGAGCGAGTGAGTGATGACGGTGAACCCTTGTTGCAGAAACCAGCGCCACGGGTCTCACACCTTTTTTTCTTCTTTTTTTCCACCTCTCCTTACCTGTCCCGTCCGTGTGCCCTCAGCCAAATTAAAAGACATCGGGTCTTGCCTGATAGAGAAAATGGGGAATGAAGAGAGAGGGAGAGGGAGAGGGAGAGGGAGAGGGAGAGACTTTTTTTGTTAAGACATGTTCCAGAAGCTGGCTGGCTAAGTACTTGAGCTGCGAAGTTAGTCACCCCCTTCAAACCTTAGCACCTGCTTAGCTACTGTATCCCACAATATACTCAAGTATATACATACACAATAGCAAATCCCTAGATCCATGTTCACCCAATATCACTACACACACATGTACATTCCAAACATGTGACATGGTGATTCCCCCCCTACAACCAGCTGCCTCGGGGAGGTGAGAAAAGAACACTTGCTAGCTAGGTCAGACGCAACAAGCTTCCCTTTTCAACGCGTGCGACGTGACGAGGAATGCCGGCGGAGAGACATGGCTCAGTCCCTCTTTTCTCTCTTTCTTTCTTTTTCTTTGTCTTTTTCTTTTTTTGTTGTTGTGTTTCGATTTGGTGGGCAAAGTAATGTATGTAGTAAGACTTTGCCAGGGAAGGGATGGCTGCACTGCTTGCTGGTCAAATGTTGTAAAAGGGCGGCCAAAAAAAAGAAGGAAGAGAATAATAGCCCAGTCCCTTACTATAGAGAGAGTACTTAGATCTATGCGGAGGTATGCCAACACATAAAAAAACGCCTACACATGTGAGCCAGGTGACACAAGGTGACACAGAAACACAGAACGACGTCCGTCTTCACTACTGCAAGGCGTTCTTGGGCCCCGCCCCAGGGTCGGGCGTGTGACACCAGGTAGCCGAGGGGGGTTCGGATTCACGGCTGGGCTGGCTGGCTGCAGGGTGGAAAGAGGAGGGCTCCCCCCATGCATACATGAGAGACAATCTTGGGTCATGGCGGATGTAGGGTAGCACAGAGAGAGAGAGAGAGTGTGTGTGCGTATGGTTGTGATGACGGTTGGTGGTTGTGGTAGTGGCCAGAACAGAAAAGTAGTAAGAGCATTCAAAGTCCTGCGTAGTAATTTTGTATTCCTTTTGTGTTCTTCTGTGTGTAGGCTGTCTGCCGTCTTGACTCGACGCCGCGACTCTCGCCCTCTCCAAAGCAGTTTGGTGGTATCATAAACTTTCGTCAAAAAAAAAAAAATTTGTACTGCTGGCAGACTCATCCCCTTCCTTCCTCCTTCTGTCTGCCTGTGTTATCATGCTTTGTCCTCCCTTGACTAGACATGAAAAATGCAGATTTTGATGCAAAAAGCCGTTGCCGCCAAATGCGTGCGGCCGACGAACCATGATGACAGAAATTAAGGTGAATGAAAAGAAGAAGAAAAGAAAGAAGAAGAAAGAGAAAAAAAAAATTCAAATCCAGACGCCGGTGTTGCCCCCAAGTATGCGAGTTAGTGCGCGCGCGCACGCCTGCAAGATATTGTCAGATAATACCTCCCCCTCCATCCCAAGTATCCCCCTCATGAAAACGCCCCGGTCAAAACTCAAAGAATACCGAGAAAAGGTATTGTGTGTGATTTTGTGTGCGTGTAATCGGCCACCAGTGATGACGACATCTTTCCCTCCCTCCGAACCCTGTGGGTTGATTGGTTGATTGATTGATTGTTGAAAGTCTCCCTCATACCAGAACTCCGACGCTCTTGAACGCTTATATTTGTGTGTAGCAGATTGAAGTACCCCTGACTGAAAGGCTATGACGATGTTGTGTGTTGTGTGTGTGTGTGTGTGTGTGTATGTGAGGGCCTCTCACAGCTGAAGCTTCCCTGGGAGCTTGACGCTCATCCGCCTCCGGCCGAAAGTAAAAGTAGATGCACGCTTGTTAGGCGTCAGGGGGGTAGGTGTCGTCAGGGGCGACATGGGCGAGATGGGTGACTCAAGCCCGTGCTCGCCTTGAAACGTCCGGGTGACGGACATGTGCTTTGCCATCCTCGCGTTTCTCTCCGCTATCCTGACGATCTCGTCGTGCGTGATGGGTGCCAGTTGTGGTCGGGGCGGTGGCTGTGAAGGGGCGGGCGATGGTGGTGTTACCGCCCTTTCGCTTTGTGTCTCCGTCTGCCTCAGGGGCGATGTCTCCAGCGGCTCCTTGACGACCGCCGCCGCAGGAAGCAGCTCGGTTGCAATTGGTTGCTCGGCGTCCTCCTCGGTGATGCTGGCTTCTGACGGTGAGCCAGGTCGGCTGGCAGTCTCGCCCGGTGCCAGGAAGGTCTGGTTCATCCTCGGGATGCTCCTCCTCCTCATGAGGCTCATGGCCCTGGCGACGCCCTTGAACATCTTGGTGGGTGTCTTTGGTGTCTTGGGCCGGTCGTCTTCGGCGGGCAACCTCACCTCCGACCTCACCACCAACTCCTCCTGGGGCACATAAGAAGCCTCCCTGGTGGAGCTGCTGGCCTCTCCCCGTGGGTTGCTCAGCGAGTATGTGCTGCCGTTGGCAAAGGGGTCGATCTTCAGGAAGGGAAGGTTCGGTCTCGATGGTGTCCCAGGAGGCTGCATGCTGCTGCTCCTGGGCGGGTGGACAGGCCGTGAGAACGAGCGCGCAGATGATCGGGAGGACGTAGTCGAGGTGGACATCCTCCTCTTACTCTTCACCCCAATCTCGCCGTTATGGGAGGCAGCTTGTTGCAGCTTGTTGTTGGTGGTGTTCTCTAGGTGTTCGATCGACGCCGGCGAGAGTGATCGCCGGCTCTGTGGTACCTGGATCATGGAGGGCTTTCCTGAGAAGATGACAGACACCACCCTGGCCATGACCTGATGCTTGCTGCCGTCCTCGGCGGGCGACGGCGACAGGTCGTCGCTGCTGGACTCGTACTCGAAGTCGGAGAAGTCATCCGTGGTAGCAGACGCCTCCTCTTCGGAGGAGAGGTACTCGTCATGAGGGGCCTGGCTGAACGCTGGAGGGTCGACGGGCGCTACGATCTTGAGGCCGACCAGGCCGTCTAGCATCCGGGACGCCCTCAGGGCACTCTTGGGTGGCAGGACGGGTGCCTGCTCCTCGACGACCTGGTGGTCTGAGGTGGGTGTTGTGATGTCCTGGACGTCCATTGTGTCGTAGTACTGACTCTGCATGGAGTCATATGTTGTTGCTGTTGCTGCTGCTGAAGAAGGGAGGTTCTTCTTCTGCTTCTTCGTGGGCTGGGAGGCAGCAAGGAGGGCCTCTTCAAGACGGGCGGCCCGGCTGGGGACGGCGTCCATGTTAAAAGCTCCTGCTGCGTGGCCCTCGCTTCGGGGTGAATCCACCTCAGCCTTCATGGGTGGTGGTAGGGACTGCTCCACCGCCAGAGACATGATGTTGCGGTGGAGACGGTTCAGGGAAAAAAGGTTATTATTGTTGTTTATTGCGTTGTACGTATGCCCGTCGCCCGGCCGGTCTGTCCTGGGAAGTTGTTTCCGGACAAGGGAGTTTATGAGAGACAATTGTCCCTCTCTTTTGCGCGGGGTGGTGAGACTCCTTTTCCTTCTAAGGGGGGCTTGGGTTGACGCTCAGGTCAGGAAGGGGAAGGGAACCCTTCTCTCGCGGTGGGAGGAGGAGTAGGAGTAGTAGTAGTGGTAGTAGTAGTAGCAGCACTGCAAGGTTATGAAGTGAGCCTCTGTGCCTCTCACACGACTGTGGAGAATGGGCATGGTCTGCAAGGACATTGAAGGGGTACACAACAAAAACTCCGAGGGAGGAAATGGAAATGGGAGGCTCCTAGGTGATTTAACAAGTTGGCTGGTGGTGTGAGAGGGCGAGATATGGGGATTAAGGGCAACTTGGCGCGTGCAGAGACACTCAGAGTGAGAGAGGACGAAGCCAGGCAGCGTATCCCTGAGATTGACAGCTTCGCCCGTCGACCCCTCCCCCCTGTCTGATACATTGTACTTGTCTAGTGCAGCAGGGACAAGGTGTGTGGGGTGGGGAGGACAACTGAACCCCTGTCCCCTGTCTTTTGGCCCCCCCCCTTGTCCAGCCACGCACCCACAAGTCTTCTGCTCATCACCCCGTGGAACGGAAAGAAGAAGGGGGGAAGACCGGGGGGGGGGAGAGGAGTGTAATAGAAAACGGTGAGCTGAAAACGGAGGATAAGAGAAAACGTTGACTTACACGAAATCCTGATCTTCGTTTTTGATGTGGCCCTTGCCGAGACTCCACTGGGTTTATCAGGAATAATTCCGTCCTTCACCTGATCTGAATGATCTGAATGATGATTCTGATCTCTAGAGAGCAAATTGGAGGCCCCGCCGTGGCTAGCAGGTTCTGCAGCTCCTGTGTAAGAGCGATCAGCTCCCGAGTGCAGTGATCGGGTAACAGACTTGAATCACGTTGCAAGATCTGCAACAGAGGGGGGAGAGGAGAGGCACAAGTCGAGACACTATGTGCATCGCACCCGCCTCTGCAGGCCCAACTTTCCAGTGCGCCGCAGGGAGAATTCTTGTGGATTTTGGTCCTCGGAGGGGGAGGCAGGGCGGCAAGACGGGACGGTTGACGGTTCGACAGGTGTCAGGGAGCTTCAAGGCACGGCAGATCCTGTCTCGGCGCGACTCGTTGGTGTGTCACTGGGGCACGAGCAAAAGGTTTGGACTGCAGACGAGATGTCGAGGGCGAGATAGACAAGAGATGGGTACCGGGAGAGTCCAAAGGGAGCCAGGGGAGGGTGTTTCAGATAAAACAAGGGAAAAGAGATGCCAATGCTCCTCCGGCTTTATGTCGGCCGGTAGGTAGGGTCGGGATCGGACTAGTCGTCTGGTTAAAGTTGTCGACGCCGGAGTGGTTATTTCGTCAAAGGGATGATGGAAAGTAAATTTGGGGACAGGAAAAGAAGAAGGTTGTTGGGGGGTGGAGAGGAAGCCGATCTATAATATGTAAATGGTGAACATGGAAGCAGGCAAGGACGAAACACAGATGCCTATATGATGAAGCCGCAGCACAGAAGGGGGGCCACGGAAGAGACCTCATGGCCTTTTTGCCCCAGCATGCTATATAGTATGTACCATAGTAATGTAGCAGAACCAGGCCTCTCGCCCTGGCCTCTCACACGTGCATCTTCCACGTACATACGATGGTAGTAATCTCTTGTGGTGCAGTGCAGTTCAGGTGGCCTTTCGTCATGGCCCAGCGCAATGGCTGCGACCGTTTCTTGGCTAGCTTCAGGCGTTCTTAGGCTGTGTGTGTCGCAGCGATCCTCAGAGTCACCACCCACTCAGCACCGGCTGTTTTGGGGGGGGGGGGTGTGATCTTGTGGAGGAGCCAGGGTCGAAAACGCTGAGTGAGCCAGGGTTGCGCCAGAGTGCCCTTTCGACGCCAAGTCGATTCGCCCAGGGGTCCTGACGACCTCTCAAAGAAGAAGAAGTTTGGACCCTGGGGTCGGTAGCGCGAGGGGGCTTTTCCGATGCTTGATTGGCTCAGAAAGGCTACAACATATTTTGGGACCCAGAGCTCGAGCAAAGAGATTTTGATCGTAAGATCCATATTGACAGGAGGAGTCATAACAGGTACGCCAGGGGACTGGAATCCGATTATCAACTGTATGTACACTTATAGAGAAAGTTGGAGGCTTTTTTCCTCCCTCCCCCCCCCCAAAAGCCCAGATCGTTTACCGACACACATACACAACATGGTGGCGTAAAGGATGTCCTGAAGTGGCCATGAGGGTGGGCCCGTATTCCCCAGAGCGAGATTGTTCAGGTTCTCTGCAGTCTGCACATGCGGTTCCTGCTGCTTCCTGCTACTCCTCCTCCCGCTGCTGGGGGGCCCCTTATTTTCTCGCAAACCTCCTCCCTCTTCCCAATCGGGGATGTGGCTTGCTTCTGGATGACCATTTGGCAGAGAAAACGGGAGGGAGAGGGGGGGGGGGCGTTGTCGAAATGGCGCTGGCGCTGCTCGGGATGGATGATGCAGAGCAGCAATAAAAAGGGGGAGCAGCCACCACCTCGGATCGGAATCTTTTGACAAAGTCCACGTCCACCATGGCGGCTCGATGGCTGTAGCACAACACCACCCAGAGCAACCAAGCTCCGTCCCTCGACCTGCCGATCTCCTGCAGGACATCAGTTCATTCCCTCGTGGGGCCCCGGATCCGTTGATCGCCTGTCGCGACATCGCATCTTTTAATCAATTAAAAATAAATAAATAAAAAGAAGAAATCATGGTCATAATTTTTTTGGGGTGCTTCCTCGTCAACGAGATTAAAATTTTGTACCCATTACGCCTCGGCAGTGGACCGAGCACAGCGTCCATCTGCGTGGCCTTTGGCGCCCCTCGACCGTCAAAATTGCCCCCTCCCCCCATCAAAAAAAGGTGGGGCCCTTCAGCACCCTCTAGGCAAGGCCGCAGTTACCGCCGGGCTCGCTTCTCGCGGACTCAAAGGGAGGGCGGCTGTTGACACCACACTCTGGGTCCTGTCGCCCGCCGTTTTATTTTCTCTGCGCCCTTCCTTCGGATGAGTGGGGGGAGGGCCCAGATGACAGAGGCACACGCATCTTTTCGAAGCCATTTAGTAGTATAGTTTTTCTTAAAGTGGTTGCAGCATTGAAGAGCAACAGCCGAACCAAGAAACCCGGGCCAGTCAGAACCGCCTCTCGCCAATCTCTCCTATTGACGGACAGCGAGTACGTAGTATCAATGCAGGTTACTGACCAACCCTGATCTGTAGGCAGCGGACCTGCAGCGGCCGTCCGGGACCGCCCTGGACCGCCTCCCTCCGCGTGGGCATGCGCGGGCTACTCCTTAGAGGGGGGAGGGAGAGGGAGGGGAGGGCGCGCGAGAGGGAAAATCTGATATTGGGGGGGGGGGCGCGCCGGGGTGCTTCCACGAATCACAGCGCGAAACAGCCGCAGGAGGCGTGTGATCTTTGTCCAGCGGTCGTACATAGTAGGTGGGTGGTCACCTTTTGGGCGATGATTTTCCCAACCGCCAAGACACTTAGCATGCGAGCTGTGGTATGGCTCTTCTGGTCACCTGGCCACAACTGAATTACCGACGGGGCCAAGCTGCTCTTGCCACAGCCCTCCTTTCCTGCTCATCCTCATCTTCGACACCATCATTTTTGTTTTCTTTCGCAAGCTCACAACCCAATCAGCTGCCCCCCGCCCCCCCCCTATCTGAACAGCCCTCTAGCTCGTAAGAGAATCGGAATCGAAATCGATGGGCGGCCCCCGCTTGGTGTGCTATTACTCTGGGACTTTTCTTCTTCTTCCTTCTCCTCCTCCTTCTTCCTCATCCTCATCCTTGTCCGGCACTGCTCACTCCCTGGCCAGTGATCTGCAGGGGCGCAGGGATGTTAGTCAAGATTGGCCTCTGTAGGTAGAGGCCAATCAGCGACATGAAACATTTTCCTATCGCAGAAGCGTTTCCCGTTACCACACCTCCCCACCCCCCCTTCAGGTGTGACTATGTCAATGGTCTATGCAGCAGCCCTCCTCCCTGCACCAAGAGAGAGGGAGGGAGAGAGAGAGAGAGAGAGAGAGAAAGATGGAGGCAACAATCTGGGGCAACCACCACCTGACAACGCTACGGGCCAGATGATGCGCCCGGGCCAGACCTTGTCGAAAACATGATACAAAACGGGTGTGAATCGCAAAGTCAATAGACGGCGTGCAACTATTGCCAGGCAGCATCCGTTTGCAGCTTACTAGTGTCTCCTCCAGGCTGCGAGAGGGAGGAGACACGCGCGCACACACCACATTTTTGCTTGAGGTCGGGCGGCCCAACAACCAGACCAGCCGAAACTTATAGAAAACAGTTCAGTTTTTTGGCAGATTTTCTTCATGAATTTGCAGCCTTGTTGGTGGGCGTACCAGGACGCGTGACCAGCCCCCATTGGCAGACTTAAAACGTTGACCGAGCGAAACGGAAACAAGAAAAAACAGACCCTGCACAGTGGCCGCTGATCCGTTTCGACGACTGGTCAACCAGCCCCTCCCCCCCCCCCAATTCCTATCCTACCATTGTAGTATCTTTACTTTCTTACAAGATTACACAATGTGACGGCTGTGGGACTCGTGTATGTGTGCGCGCATCAATCAGCCGGGCGGCCTCGATGGATTACAGTAGGAAGAGAAAATCTTGGCAAAAAAAACAACCACCAAAACCACCCTCCTGAGAGGCTGTTTTGCGAAATTCTTGTTGTCGTCCTGGTTCTGACGAAGCGCCCGCCCGTCATCCTGCATCGGTCGCCACCCTCCTCGCCTTGGAATTCGACATTACTATGTACAAACTCGATAATCTTTTGTGCTAAAATATGTATATAGTATGGCTCCTCTTGTCTACCCAATCCGGCTGCCCGGCTACGTCAATCCGTTTTAATCTGCCCTCTCTACCAGCCTCCTTTTGGTGGGAGAGCGGAGGGGGCGCAGTCAATTATCAAGGTTTCGCGCGCTTCCTGGGGGGGACGCTCCTCTCGCTCGCCCGCCAGCGGCACATGAAAGGGAAAGGCAGGGGGGAAGAGAGGGGGGGGCAGGGACAGGAAAGCAGCATGGCGCCATGATCTGCAACTCTGTTCTGTTCTGCTGCCACAGAGGGAGATGTCGTCATAGGGGCGTTTGCGGAGGGTCCCCCCCCCTTCCTCCCTTCCTCCCCCCCCCAGTCGCACCAGCCGCAGGTGGCTGGTGTATGCTTGGAATGTGGGAACCAAAGCTTAATTCTATTCTTGGATCCCACACGAAAAAAAAGAGAACCAAGCCACACACACTTGGACGCATCGGGAAGCCCGCGGTTGCTGAAATCTTCAACGTCGTCGGCCGCTCACATAGTAGTATGTTACCAGCGTGCCGGGACTGCATATAACTTACTCAACTAAGTCAGCTGTTTAGTGTCATGGAGCTGAGCTGTCGACTGACCCTTTTCTTTGATCCAGAGTCAGTTTCAGTCTCAGCTTACACATACATATATCTTTGAACCTGTGTGCCGCTCCCCGCCTGTTGGTGGTGTCTTCTGACCTTGGGACATCTCATGACCTAAATTGTCTAAGAGCCTGGGTGGTTCAAAATCCGAAGCGGGTCGACGATTTGTCGAGCCATAACCTTTCGCGCAATACGTGATGCCTCAAACGCCGTTCCCGGATACGCTAAGGGCGCGCTAATCACAAAACGGCCATGTTGTGAAGAGATTGATTAGTATAGTGACTTGAGCTTGCTATTGTATGCTTCCCATTACTACTATAGTAGACTGGCCAAGTCCCCCAAGATAGGGCCTTTTCCACGGCATCGGGGCAGGGGGCGTTTTTGGTGTGTCCTACACCTCGTACTCATGGATGGGATTGGCGGCTACAGTTTCTGACTTGCACTCAGTCTAAGCAGACCCAGCGGTTGCTGCGACGTGCATCACATGCCTGACCCGAGCCAGTGGGGAGCTAGCCTGGTCCCGCATAGATGAGAACAAAGCACGGCGGCACATGAGCACGAGCTGCGCCCAATTACCTCGTGAATAGCAAGCACATCGCTCACTTCCGCCATCATCATCTGCTCACCACGAAACACTTGATGAAAATTCATAACTCCAAAAAAACTGAAAATAAAACTCTATTTTTCCTAATGGAATCTGGTTTGAAAACGAATAGCAAAACACTTCCCTTGCAGGACCATGCATGCATACATAGCCCCATCAAACAATCATCTCTGCAACGAAAGGATCCCAAAGAAGAAAGGAGGAAAAAGGACCCAAAAAAAGAAGTTATTCGACGGGAATTGAGCCCGACGTGGGGGTCGAACCCACAACCTTGAGATTTCAGAATCGGAAACTCTGTAAGAGTCTCACGCTCTACCGATTGAGCTAGCCGGGCGCCAGTGAAGGCGCTTGTTCGTTGGGAAACTACTCGTTTAAAATATATTATATTCATAGTTTAACGGAAGAAAAAATCGCAATGGAGCTCCCATCCCGTCGACCGCCGCCCATGAGCGGTGACGGTGGGGCCTGCGGAGATTTTCCCTAACCCCTTGCATTTGCAGCATGCCGGCGACAGCGAAGCCTAACTCGAACGCGCTTGACGCGTTGTTCACTCTCTTGCCCCTCCCAACCCCAACCCCCTTCTCTTCCCTCTTCCCTCCTCTCTCTCTCTCTCTCTCCCCACTCCGCCTGTGTGGAGTTTTTGCAAAGAACTACGCTCGTTATGGGAAATGACTCGCCATCGGACCTCCAGGGTCTCCTCATGCGCAAGGTGGAGACCGAAAACCCCCTCCTCGCCGCCAACAAGCATTTCAAAAACGGTGCAAAAAGCCAACGGGAGGAGGCGAAGGGGAAAACGCTCGCTTGGCGGGTTGCTAGGGGGGGGGGGGCCAAGAAAAGAAAAAAGAAAACAGGGAGCCCACGATGCGCAAGGTGGCCCCGGTTCACATACGATCTACCCGCCTATCCTCATTTGAGAATCTGACGATCCGCGTGGCGTGTTTGTCTATCGGCCACAGGATCCATTCGGGAGGCCGTGCTAGCTTTGTGTGCCCTCCTCCTCCTCCTCCTCCTCTTCCTTGGGGCCCGGTCAGTTGGGAGCCTCATCGTGAGGTAGCGGTCTACAGGCAGTAAGGCGGTCGGTCTGCTAGCAGCAACCACACCATGCGCCTGAATGGGGTGTTCTTTTTTTGGGAGATCGGGAGAACCGTCTAGAAGGCTTGCGTGTGCTCTGTCTGGTCGGTCAGACCGCTCTGAAGTTTTTTTCCTCTCTTTTTTTTTCTTTTTCTTTCTTCCTCTCACCGCTGGGTCAGCCTCGCCACTTCTGTGCTTAAGGGCGGTCAAATGAGCAAAGAGTTAGCCTCGCGAGGGAGCATTAGGGAGGGTGGTGGTTGTCTACGGCGTCTGGTCAACCCCAGCTGAAGTCTCTGCCGGGTCTCATGCGCATCACAATGAGAGGAGAGAGAAAGAGAGGTGATTGCCTCTGCATCCATGGCACACGACGATATCTCATGCCCCCCCTTGCTACGAAGAAACCCCTCCCCCCCCCCGGCCTCATCCCCACCGCGCAAGCCTGTCGTGTGGGGGACCAGCCTTGTTGTTCATACCTACTCCCTCCCGTCCGACCGTCCGATCCTCCAAGGTTTCCAGACGGTCGGTTATATTCAGGACATATCTGCCACGACCAGCCACACATGGAGCGGTGCAGACAGAGACGGCCTCACCCCCATGGCCTTGGCTTGGTAAGTGTGGGTAAGTATAATAGCGGCCCCCGCTCACCACCGCAATCCTTGTTTTGTTCGCGCGGGCGCGCTACAATACGTGTGGATATGGGAATCTCAAAAAAACGCACTGACTCGGTTACATTTCGATTTCTTTTTCGGCGGAGAGCCACTCTTGAGGATATTACCTCGTAACTTATCTACTGTAGTATGGGAAGAGGGAGAGAGAGAGAAAGAGAGAAAAAGGTGTCGCTTGCGAATATGGCCCCATTCGGCCGAGAACGGGGCCAGAGACGAGCTCGGAGGCTGACCGTGTGTTTCTGTGACCGGGACGGAGCAGAAGAAGCGAGCTCATCGAGGAGGGCCTTGGGGCTCTCTCCCTCCTTGAGAGACGCCGCGCAGCAGCCGGTATCTACGTGCTGGGAGAGGGGGAAAGAGAGATGCTTTAACCTGCGGACAAGATCCAGTCCCCTGACCACCGCTTTCAACGATACGAGAATAGGAGGCGCAAGGCTGCCACTCTCTCAAGAAAGCGAACCCCGCGAAGCGAATGTCTAGTAGGTCTCTACCACGATACCATCGACGAAGTTTTTTCCGGTGAAGAGGCGGCTTGGCACCAAAGTCCAGTCGTTCCAGATATAAAGGGGCCCGCCCACAAAATGTTTCCCCTACCGCCAAGGCCGATAAGAAAACCCCCAAGCCCACAATTTGTTTTGTTTCTTTTTGTTTCTTTCTGCCTGTTCAAAAATATGCGTTTACTCCAAAACACTGACAGCTCGCGCTAGACCGGTCCACGACGCGCTACCTATGGGATTCTTTGGGTTTTACCCATAGGACTGGTATCCCCTGCGGGTTGAACTGGCGTGTGTCAGGTGAATTGGCGCGTCTTTTCTTCTTCGGGAGGGCCGAAGAGGGGGAAGAGAGGGGGGGGGGGGGCAGGATTGGGGTTTGCTTTGGTCGCGGTATGTCTGGTTTACGCGGGTACGAAGTCCGCGCCCGAGGGTTTACCCATGGACGGGAAAGATTGAATACGACGTTGAGGGGACTCGGCAATGCTGTGGGATGGCGTGCGAGGGAAGACACATGGGGATATGGCTGTCTGCGAGACTCCCTCAAGTGTCGTCTTCTAAACTCAGGTCGGGCAAGTGCTCCGGCTGCTGTCAGAGATGGAGCTTGATGGCCAGGCTTCGACCTCAGGTCGTCCGGAGGACAAGCTACCGGATTTTCTTCTCGATGGCATCCTATCCAAATGGCTGTTCCTGTCTACGACAAGCTCTTGGGCACTTTGTCCATCAAGATCGACAGATGATCCTGAAGAGGCCGCGGCCACGTAGCCCACCTCTCCAGGCTTCGTCTCCTCAAGCGAGTACCAGCTTTCCTGACGATCCGTTTTCTGGTTTCATGTGCCAAAGAACCTCGTTTGCAATAGCAAATGACGTGATTTACAAAGAATTATATCCTTCAGATCCCCGGAGATCGATGGCAGGGGATGGAGCCGGGCTCTAACGAGGAGCCATTTCGGCTAAAGTAGGCATGTGCTTCTTCGGAATGATGACTATATATCATGGCCAATTACAACACAAAAGTGCTTAAAGTGTGCTATTTTTGGGGGGGGGGGGGGGAGACCTTCAAGGTGAAGGGCCCAGATCTTCAAATTCGTCAACTTCTCTCCTATGCACAGGACAACTTGGCCGGATCACCATCTGATCTTGGGGAAAAGTTGGCGGAGGATCCGGGGTGAAGATCTGTTTTGTGCACCATTCGTCAGTCGAAGCGTGAGTCTTGAAACTCACATCATGGGGCTCTTGAAAATCGTTTCTCCTTCATCGCAATATCACGACACATACCACCGAGATGATAAAGGATCCAAGATGTCAGGCGGACACCTCGAAAGGGCACACCACAGGCTGTGTCAAGCTGAGTTTGTGGACGACAACACGTGATGACTTTCTTGCCATCATACGAAACTTTATGAGTAATCTTGAAGAGATATATATGAGAGCAAGGCCCCTCTTGTAGGTTGAACACAGCTGGATATTCAATCACCTTACAACTAATTATACATAGATCATACGCTATCACACTCGACATGCAAGCGCCGCCCAGTAGGGTTGAGATACATTCATTCCCTGCCTCATACACACACACACACACAAAGGATGCAACAGAGTTCTACCTGAAACGAGCTCCATCAGAGCAAGGCGCTTCGACGCCTCTCATCAAAATGACCTGCTATCCTCTCACCCAGAGATTGCTCCGGGTATCTAGCCCAAGCCATCGCAAGAGGGTCGATGGCCGGCGGAGGAACGGCAGCCGGGCAGTCCCGGCCAAAAATCATAGCTTTTGGCGTCCTCGGCTCGAATGAGCCAGGGGGCGGCGGTGTCACCGGCGATGCCTCGTAGGAGCTCAGAGTATGAAGGGAGGCCGTCGAGAGATGTGGAGCCTGCAGCTCATCATCTAGATCTTGGACCGACGTCTGCAGGGCCAAGGAAGCTAGCTCTTGTTGTCTTGCTGCCGCAGGCCGAGTGATGGTCGGCGTTTTCTCGCTCTCGTCGTCAGATGGTGGACGCTGTTGGCTAGGTTTTCCTGGGGCCGTGCTGCCAGGGTCGTGTATCCGCGCACTGGGCTCCCGACTTGGGGCACATTTGGTATCACCAGCAGCACAGTTGGGGCGGCGAAAGATGATCTCGGCGACGATCTCATCATCAGGGTCTGCTGGTGGCCCCAGTGATGGGTCTTTAACCGAACGAATCGGTACATCGTCTTTTGGTGTCGTGTGGGATGGCGATCTCCGTCTCGAGGACGACATATTTGGGCTCTCTCGGCGGGCTCGGCGGGAGCTATCACTGCGACTGTGGACTTGGCCGTCTCGTGATCGTGCTGGCGACGACAAGGTAGGCAAAGAGCCATCCTTAGTCCGCGGAGCAACTCTAGTCGTATTGGCACTGCGGCTGCGACGTCGTCCTCGGAAGTCCTCTCTGGACTCGCTTGGTCCCACGTGCTCCTCCACAAGTCTCGAGATCTCCTCCCAGAGCTTTTCATGGGCCCGTTGATGGTCGAGCCGTACAACGACGTCCTCGACAGGATTGAGCATTGTTCCATCAACGGAGGCTGGCCTGCCTGCTGGGCCTGAGGACAAGCAACGCTGATGTGGTGATGTTGGTCTTGCAGCACCCTCATGCATCAAACCTTGGACACTATCCCTCATGCTTTCTGACAGAGAGACGTGATCACTAGAGGCAACAATCTCATTCCTCGCGTCGAGAGCGATGGATCTGAGGTAGAAGTCGAGTGCTCGCCCAAGCAGCTCATCATCCACGCCATGATATCGTCTGGAGAGACTTGCACTGCGTGACTTGGGGAATTCTGGCCTAGGAGACACCGACATTCTCCTGTGATCCTGCTGTTGAGCCGCGTCGTGCCAGTCCATCGCAGTGGCAGCGAGGTCCGGTTGTGCCGCGCCAGACAGACGCCGTCTGGGCCGCCCGACCCTACTGACATTGCGCGACTTGGGAGAGGATGGTCTTGCGGGTGTGATGTCGGTATCCGTGACGGGTTCTCCAGCTCTTGAGGCCTGTGGACCCTCTGACTGCTCTGTTCGACAGTAAGTTCTTTCGACCTCCACGTCTTGGGGAGAGACGGATGATACCCTCCCCACTTCTCTTGGAGATCGAGCCGGAAGCCCTGCAGTACAGTCCCAAATGCGCACTTCTTCTTCGTCTTGTTCTTCAAAGACCTGCTCTATATTCGAATCTTCCGTATCCACTACGTCTCTGACCAGGCGAGGAGTCGAGACATCAAGTTGTTGGGATCTTGGCGGGCATGCCGTCGTCGGGTCTCGTTCGGTAGGCGTACTATCGTCAGGACTCCCGGCGACAGGCGCACTGCTGAAGGCTAGGGAAGAGGATAACGAATGGTACTGCTCATTACCGGCACTTCTGGGATCATATGCCAACATCGACTCTTCTGAGAGGTATTTTATCGGGGTCCTGTCGTCGGTGTCCATCGGCAAGGGCGTCAGCAGTAGGCTGTCGACAGCACTATTCCGCCTCCCATGCTTGTTGGTCTCGTGCTCCAGCGCACTCAAGTAGAACTTATCCTTGCGCAGGATCAGTTTCGCCAGAGGAGGGTCGTCGGTATCTGCAACCAAGAGATCCTTGACGCCTCGACCAAGCAGGCCGTACACGTTGACTTCTCCCTGGTGGATGCCGATGACAGCACTGGTCCCAGAGTAGACGGCGTCGTCCTCGATCCCGGTCCTGTTGCAGAAGACGATGATGATCTCGTCGCGGGACTCGTCCCTGATAACGGGCTCTAGGCGTTGAGCCCAGTAGGCGAGCGCCTCCATGTCGGGTTCATTGGGGAACTGGGTGAAGTGTTCGCAATCCTCGCCCGTGAGCCAGGCCATGGTGACGATCACGAGGCTCGCGCGCACCTCGAGGATGTGGAAGGCGAATTCAAAGGCGTGCCAGGGTGCCTCGAGCCTGTATGGGTTGATGTCGGTGCCTTTTTTTTTTTTTTTTTTCATGATTGTCAGTCACATATACATATATATACACACAGAGAGATGAAAAGTTTACATGGCCTTAGCAACACTCCCGTTTCTTGACTTACAGATACCAATCACCGTATTCCCCAAGCCTGGGATCTGGCCACCAAAAAAACCTTGCCCTTCATCAGCCCACGCCTCGTCCAGGCGATAGAGAAATGTTTTGCGGTAGTTTTCCACCGTCTCGCCGTCGCCGTTCACGAGGATAGCCGAGTTGTAGAATTCTGGGTGAGCTTGGTAGTGTCCTGACACGTCCACCTTCTCAGGGTAGCCGACGAGGACGTTGGTATTGTGCTTGAGGGCCACAGTGCGAGCCCAGAGCGAGCTGATGCCGGACCCAGATGGTTCCAGGTATGGTGCGATGTCCTCCGGGGACTGGAAATTCCAACCTGGGAAGACACTGTTATCTAGTGCTCACCCACACCCACATCGAGCACCTTCCGCGAGTCGAGAAAACAAGAACAAGGAAGGCGCCTTCTGCACCCAGAAAGTCACGAGAAGAAAGAGAGAGAGAAAAAGATGGGAAAGAAAAAAGGCGTGTGCACAAACCTGAGAATGCGAGCTCGGGAAGCACAATCAGATCCAAGCTGTCAAGGTCGTCCTGGTTTGCCTTGGCGAGCACCGCATCCGCACGGTTCAGATTATTGTCTGTGTCGCCGACCTGCGGTGCAAACTGGAGACATGCTATGCGCATCTCGAAGGTATCTCGGGGAACGCACAACTCCGATAAGACAGAAGAAGAAGGGAGAAGAAGAAAAAATTCTCTCTCACTCTCACACACAGTTTTGTCTGATACAAGGTGGTAATCATGTATGTAAGTGAGAGAGCGAGGGAGATGGCTACCAGAGCCGGGCGAAGGAGATGATAGAAAAATGGCCTCGTAATCGGCGAGAATCAGTAGAACAAGAAGGGAAGAACAGAGGTATCAACAACGGTCAGAAAAGGATCATGTACATCGGCAACACCCGCATGATCCAACCCAGCATCCTCGGAACATAAACAGGTTTATGTTTGGGGGGAAGAGAGAGGGGGGGGGGGGGGGAAGAGATCCCTCCTCCCTCCTCCATGGGTTACGAATTGGGCCCCCACATGGAAGTGCACACCTTCTCGAGGACCTGAGAACATGAGGACGGCTCAGGGTGTGACGATGTGCGTGCGCATGGATCCTCTGAACCATATGCTGCCAATTGCAACAGTGATTGCTTGTACAGTAGCGTCACCTCTGAACCAACTGCGTATTAAAAAAAACAATGTGGTGTGGTGAGCAGCCAGTGACCTTGCAGCGTTAAGCGCTGGGAGGATCAGCCCACTTTGTCCGTGCCGGGGTGAATGTTCGGCAAGTATGGTCCTATCACACGTGAGACCCCGTCTTTTTGGGCACTGCGTATTCCTTCTACCAATATGATCGCCTTCTTATGGTTCCATGCAATGTACTTTGTATCGTTTTAGAGAGATAGAGAGAGAGAGCAGCTCGATCATACCGAGTCCAAGGTGTCTAACAGGCTGGGGCCGAGGCAAAGTGGGGGGTTGGGAGAGAGGGGGGGGGGGGGGACTTGGATAAAATGACATAAATTCAAATGGAGGAGTTGGGGGGATGTTGCTTTCTCAAACGATATGATGCAAAATATTTTTTTTGAAAAACATAAATTTATATGAAGGCAATATGT
>JACWQW010000065.1:0-227613 GCA_014849355.1 Cryphonectria radicalis | reverse complement strand
AGCTAATTTAAAGCTTTTTAAATTAGCAGAATTAATAAAGCTATTTTATATTAAATTTTATATTTTTATTATTATTATTATTACATTATTTATTAAAAAAAACTAATATTTTTAAATATTAATTCTGCTTATATATTTAATTATATTTAGAAAATTCCTAGCTATTTATATTCTAATTAATTGTAATATTAATAAAAATTAAATTAAAAATTATAGCTTGCTTTTATTAATTCTAAAAAAGCTTTTTAAAATTAAAATCTTTAATAAGCGCTTAGCTAAAAATAAATAAATCTTCTATTATATTATTATTATTTGCTAAATTAATAATTATTATTAAAAAAAATCTTTATAATTTAGCTTATTTATTATTTTATTATTTTAGAAATATTTTAGCTTAAATAATATAATCTAATTATCTGTTTTATTTTATATATTATTATTTTTAATAATAAATATTATTAAAAATATTATAATATATTTAGCTACTTAATAAAAATTAAAGCTTTATAAGATATTCTAAAACCTGCTTATTTCTGCTAATTGCTTATTATTTATAAGATTTTCTAAAAATATAATATTACTATTATTTTATTATAAGCAAATATTGCTTATATTTATTAAAAAAGCTATTATTTATTTATAATTATCTTAGAAAATATTAATTATGCTCTAATTATAGAATTAGCTATAAATCTTGCTAGCTGCTTGCTTATTAAACTTTGAGAATTTGCAGATATATTTTCTCCGAAAAAAGCTGGAAAACTATCTCCATATTATCTATATAATTATTATATCTAATTTGGAAAAAGAAAAACTGCTTTATTTAAGCCTTTTTATATTATATTGCAAAATAAGCTAATTGCTTTTTGCAAATAGCTCTAAGAAAATTTATATAAAAGATTTATTTATTTTAGCTTATCTTTTATTATTTTATTTATCTTATTTATAGCTAAATTAAATAAAAGCTTATATTTTTATATAAATTATTATAAAAAATTAATATCTGCTATTTTTACTTAAAAAATCTTCAAATAATTTGAAAAAAATAAAATATTTTATTAAAATAGATATTATTTCTGCTTTTAATAATATTTATATTTACAAAAAAAGAAATATCTAATAACTTTTTATATCTGCTTTAGCTTATTTAAAATCCTAATAATATTATTTAGCTTTATAAAAATATTTGCAATATTTCAAAGATTTATTAATAATATTTTAAAAGAATATTTAAATATTTTTTATATTATTTATTTAGATAATATTTTAATTTATAGCTAGATTTATTTTAAATATAAGCAATATATTTGCTTAGTTTTATTTATTTTAAAAAAGCTAGCTTATATATAAAGCTAGAGAAATATAAATTCTTTATAGAAAAATTTTTTTTTTAGCCTAATTATAAATATATATAATATTTATATAGATCTAAAAAAAATCGAAATAATAATAGCTTAAAAACCCCTAATATATCTAATAAATATATAAATATTTATTAAATTTAATAATTTCTATAAAAGATTTATATAAAATTTCTCAAATATTATTATTTTATTTATCTGCTTAATCTAAAAAAATACTATTTATATTTAATAAAGCTTATTAATAAGCTTTTAATAATTTAAAAAAAGCATTTATTAAAGCTTTAATTTTTATATTTTTCGATTAAAAAAAAATTATTATAAAAACTAATATCTTATTATATATCTGCTAAAATTATATTATAATATAAAAATAATAATATTCTAAAATCTATTATATTTTTCTCAAAGAAATATTTAGTTATTAAATATAATTATAAAATCTATAATAAAAAATTTCTAGCAATTATTTATTATTTTAAAAAATAGCGCTTTAAATTAAAAAGATATAATTATTAATTAAAATTATTATAGGTTATAAAAATTTAAAATATTTTATAATAATTAAATTATTTAATTATTAATAAGCTTATTAAGCTAAATTTTTATTTTGCTTTAATTTTAAGATTTTATATTAGCTTAATAAATAAAAAATTAAATCTGATTTTTTAAATAGAAAATCTGAAAATCTGCTTAAAAAAAGAATAAATAATTAATATATTAGAGCTAGATTATATTAAAAAAAGAGAACTTAGAGAAAATTAATATTTAAAAATATAAATCAAAAAATAATTCTAAAAAATTGCTAATTCTAGTATTTATTAAATTCGCTAAATTAGATAAAATAAAAAAGAAATTAGCATTAATAAATACTAATAAGAATTTTTAGATAATATTAATAAATGCTAATTATCTTTAATAAATATTAGAAAATCTAAATTCTGTTTTAGCTAGAAGCAAAGCTTTAAATCTGTTATTTGCTAAACTAAATAAAATAGAAAAAAGATTAATATTAATAGATATTAATAAAAATCTCTAGATAATATTAATAGATGCTAATTACTTTTAATAAATATCAGAAAACCCAAATCTTGCTTTAGCTAATTAGCTTGCTTTGCTTATATTATTATCTGCTTATAAAACTCGCTCTAATATAAACTAGCTTAAAAAAATTATTTGCTTTATAATATAAATCTATTTAGCTTAGAAAATTATTTATTTTTAATAAAATAAAGAATTATTCTATTTATTTATTTAAAAATATAAAAAAGATACTATTTTCTATTTAATCTGAAATATATTTTAAAAAAGTGCTTTTAAATATATATTATTTATATTATAATAGCTGCTTATATATATTTATTCTATTAAAATCAAAAATAAAGCTATTTTAATCTTGCTATTTTATTTTAATAGTTAATTATTTAGAAATTGCTAAAATCTATAAAATCTTAAATCAAGAATATTATTAGCTTTAAATATTAAATTATATTTAGAAATAAATAGCTAATTACTATTAATATTATTATATAAAGCTTAATTAAAAAGCTTATTAAAAATTATTAAAATTTTTATTTATTTTAAAATATTTTTATTAATTTTATTATATATTTTTTTATTAGCTAAAGCTATAATATAATAATAATTATAATAAATTATTTATTAAAAATATATTATTTTATAATTTATAAAAAATCTATAATTCTAAAAAAATTGCTTATTTATTTACAAAAAATATATAAAAGCTTTATAATTTGCTAATTATTATAATATTTAATTAAAGCTTTTAATTTATATTAAAATTCTAAAAATATCTAATTTATTATTTATTTATATTATTATAATAGCTAGCAGGCAGAAAGAAGGCATTAAGCAAATAAGGCTTTATTGCTATAAACAAGCACTATCTTAAGTAGATATAGGCTAGTTATTAAGATGTAGCTTAAAGAGCTATAATGCAGAACAAATAGACGAAATTAATAGAAACAGAGTTTTATCTGAAACTAGGATCATATAATAAACCCTAACCCTCGAGATTAGAATAACTAGAGCAGGGCTAGCAGCTGGGTTTATAATATATATTAGCTTTTTTATTAATTATTTATTATTTTAAAACTAATAGCTAAATTAAAAAAATAAATATTTCTTTTAAATAATATCTATATTTATATATATTTTATTTATAAAATAATTAATTTTATTAGCTGCTATTTGCAGAATTTGCTATTAATAATATTATTTTTAAATTTATAATTATTATTTTATTTTTTATTAATTATAAATTTTATTTTTATCTAGAATTTAAGCTTATTATTTCAAAATAAATCTGCTATTAGAAATATAAAGAAATTTAGAAATATTTATATAATAAGCTGCTTATAGCTTATTTTTATTATAAAAAATAAACTAATTGCAAATATTACTTTGCTTATAAATATTAGATTAATTAGAAAGTTTAATTAGATATTTAGAATATTAAAACTTTATGCTTTATAAAAAATCTAAATTAGAAAAACTATAATTTTTTTCAGATTAAAAAGATTATTAGCTTATATATTTACTATTTCTGCCTATCTAAATCTATAAGAATATATCTTATATTTTATATTAGCTTGCTTTGCTTTGCTGCTGCTAATTTATTATTTATTTAAAGAAATAAATCTTTCTCTCTTATCGAAATAAATAGCTTATAAAAATAGAAGATTAATAAGATCTTTGATTTCTGCTAAGACTATTGCAGATAAGATAATCTCTGCCTAAAATATATTATTAGATAAACTAGTTATAATAATCCTGAGAAAATCTCTGCTTTATATCTAGAGAATATACAAAAGTTAGTTTATAATTACTACTGCTAATACCCTTTTAAGCCTAGACTCTGAGAACTAAGGAAGATAGTAATCTCCCGGAGCTTAGTCCTAGAAAGGGAGGTAATATTATAGATCTGCCCTGCTAACCTAGCTCTGGCCCCAGGGTTAGAGATGCACTTATATAACCTGGTTATATAAGCAGGATTTCGGATAAAAACCTTAACTCTGCTAGCCCTGTCTGTATTATAGCTCTTTGAGCTATATCTTAATAACTAGCCTATATCTACCTAAGATAGTGCTTATCTATAGCAATAAAGCCCTGCTTGCCCAACGCCTTCTTCCTGCCTGCTAGCTATTGTAATATCTATCTAGGAATAATCTTTTCTTGCTATATCTACTGCTTATATCTAAAAGCTTTGCTTGCTTATTCTAAATTAAATTAAAATTCTAAGAGTTATAGTTCTGATTTTTCCTTTTTATAATATATTTAGATTGCTCTAAAATAGACCAAATGCTTCTAACTAATGCTTGCTTTTTTATTGTTATAATCTGCTAATATTCTAGTATTATTTAGATTTATTTTTTATTAAATTTTCCTTTATTAGCTATTAGCTTTGCTAATTTAGAGATATATATAGATTGATTTAAAGCTTTATTTTTAAAATACTTTTTAATAATTAAATCTAATTTTTCGCTTTTAATTATAATTTTCTTTATAAATATAGCTTATTTCCAAAAGATCTAGCTAATAATCTAATTAATTTAAAGATTTTATTTTTTTAAGCTAAAAAATCCTATAATTAGTTTATAATATGCTATATTTATAATATCTAATATAATAAAAATTATATATTTTTAGATTAAAATAAATAAATAATTAATTTTTTTTTAAAATATTTTCTATTAATATAAATATTTAATTTTATATATATATAATCTTATTCTATAATATATAAAGATTTTTAAGCTTTGATTATTTATAATTTTATTATAAATCATATTTTTTTTAGAGATTCTTTTGCTTTATAAGCTGCTTTTTAAGCTAGTTTTTTAATCTGCTATTAATTATATTTTATTTTTTCTTATTATTTTAATATTTATATTAATCTTAAATTTTATTATAAATATAAATAATATAATTAATAATTTTATATCACTATTATTTGATTTTCTTATTAATATATTTTCTAAAATAATTATTTAATAATCTAATATAAATATTATTATTTTATAATATATTTGAATACTAATTATTTTTATTTTAATTCTTAAATTAAAATTTCTTATTATTATTATTTAGCTATAAGCGCTATATAAATTAGCTTTTTTCTTTTTTGGATTTCTCTATTTATTATTTATAAAGATAAATATTAATTATAATTATTATATTTGCAAAAATTAAAAAATTTTTAAGCTAATTCTGCTTAAAAATCTTATTCTTAATTCTATTTTTAAATCTTTTATAATAATATTTTATAAAATTCTTATTTTTCTATAAAAATTATATTATAAATTATTTAAATCTAATTATATAAGTTAGTATTAATTTGGTTTATTTAAGATTTATTAATTATTAAGCTATAATATATTTTTATTAGAATTTCTAAAGATTTTTTTAAAAGCTTTCTTAAAGTTTATAAAAAATCGAATATTTTTTTAATATTTTTAGCATATATATTAGGGTTATTAGTATATTCCAGATAATTGCAGAGAAAAAGCTTATATTAAATAAAAATATTCTTTTTAAAGCAAATCTTAGCAAGAATAACCTTTTTAGGTTTTATAATAAACTAAGAAATATTATATAAGAAATATGCTTTATAATAAATAAAATATTCTTAAAGAAATTTCTAGATATTATTATATATAGCAAGCTTATTTATTTTATAGCTTTTATTATTATTAATAATAGTAAAAGCTTAGATGCTATGCTAAATCTAGATTTATTGCGCTTAAATAATATTTTCCTGCTAATATTAATTCAATTGAAGTTCTTTAATATATTAGATAAAAAGGTGAATCTGGTTAACCAGATCTTTCTATATAAGCTGAGATCGCAAGAACAAAAAAGGGGTTTCTAAAGTTATTATATTTCTGTATTGCTCAAGGGGATATACTGAACTATTTTTAAACAAGAGTTGTTAAAATATAATAAGCACTATAGTAATCCGAGAATTCCTTAAATATATAAAGGGTTTATGCTAATAAGAGCAGTATCAAAATATTCGATCTTTTAATATAGAAATATAACTAAGTAAACTATATGAGTATTCACTGCCTTTGGAGCTATCAGATTATAGGGTATTCTGATATTTAGATTAATGATTAAAGAGCTATATACAAGATCTATCTAAATGGTAGAGAGTGTGCCCTTATATACTTAGCTTTTCAGTATAGCTTGTCTAAGTTAATAGTTGATCTCTTCGACTAGTTGCTAGAGTTAATAGTTGATCTTATCGATTATGCAACTATTATAACCCTAATCTTTGGTTATATAAGCTTAGTGCTACTCTTTGTGGTTCTGAGGATGTTAGATTCTCTTTAGCTTTCGGCTAGTTGTTCTATGCTATTCCCTTATGACTTCTATGCTAGATGGGTTATAATAATAAGGTAATCTGATATTTAGATTAATAACTAAAAACCTATATGCAAGATCTATTTAGATGGTAGAAAGCATGCTCTTATATATTTAGCTTTTTAGATCTATTTATTCAGTGATTACTTCTGATTACTCTTAATTACTTTTAATTACTAGATGCTAGTAATCACTAGTGATTATATTATTTTCTGATTAGCTAATCTATAATCCTAACCCTAGATTATATAATCTTTGTGGTTCTGGATCTTTAGCTTCTAGCTAGTTATTTTATTTCTTTTCTATTAGTCTACTATATTCAATAGTAGCTATTTGAACAAATAAAAGTTTAAATATAAACCTAGGAGCAAAAGCTCCGAAAAAGAATTTCAGTAAAATTACTATAATATATTCTTATTTAAATCAAATAAACAAAGAAATATTATAGAATAAAGTTCCTATTAAAATTAAATAACAAGTTATTTTTTATATTAAAAACGAAATTAGAATTTTAATAACTAAATATAATTAGAAAAATAAAGTTTACTAATAAACTAAAGAATAATATAATTTAACTAATAATAAAGAAATCAGCTAAATCAGTTAAATCAGTAATTTACTATTGAAAGAAATTCAAAGATAAATAGTTAGGATATTTCCTCTTTATTTAAGATAGAAATATAATTAAGCAATTTAATTCAAGCCTTTCAATAATTATCCATCTTTTCTATCTATTAAGTATTTCTACTATCTTTTGACTCTTGCTATCTATTTTTGTCTGCTATTATTAAAATAATCCTATTTATTAAATTCTCTCGAAATTCTCTATTCTTGCTATATATATATTTTTAGTTTATACTTTTAATACTTTTTTATATTAAATCCATCTCTTATTTTATTTTTTTCTTTTTATTTACTTATTATTTACAAATCTGTAGTTTTTATATATTTGCTTAGCTTATTTATTTATATATTTACTAATTAACTGCTTATTTTTTTTAAAGCTATTATATAAAATCTGTTTCTTTTAATATACTAATTATATCTCTAGTTAATATTTTATTAAGCTATTAATAATTTATAGTATATAATATGCCTAATTTTTATATAATCTTATATCTTATATCCTAAGATCTTAAGAATTATAATTATTGCTATAGCTATATATAAAAATACTTTATATTTATATATAAAATATTTATTTATAACTGCTTTATTTTAGATAAATATTGCTAAGCATTTTATTTATTTAGTAATAAGAATTAGTTTTATAAAAATATTTATATAATAAAGAATTATATAAATAGTTTTCTCTAGCAGCAAGCTATATATATTATTGCTTTTCGAAAAGCTATTATAGCAGAAAAAAATATAGACTTAATTAACTATAAAGTTAAATATAATATTTATATGCTATAAAATAAGCTAGATAATCAGATTATTAAATAGCTATTTATTATTAAAAAAGCTTAAGAGTTTATCATAATTTATCTGCTTTCTAGCTAGATTAATTATAATAGCTTTTTTTATAAAAAATAGAATCTTTATTTTAGTATTTATAAAGAATTTGAGAATATAAAAAATAATAAGAAAGAATTAATTAGCTTTGCTTCTAATTCCTTTATTTATATAACTAATAATTTTATACTTTTTATTAAAAGCTCTGCTTCTATATTATATATTTTTTTATTTGCTTGCTAATACTTATTTTTTATATTTAAATATATTAAATATAAGCTATATAATAATTATAAGCGCTTTGCTTTGCAAAATATTAGCAGTGCTAATATTAGAAAAAGCAGCCTACTAGTTAAAAAGAAACTAAAAGCGATCTGCTATAGCAAAGATTAGTGCTATTTATAATTATAATAATTTGGAGATTAGCTTTATAGGCTAAAAAGGAATAACTAAGAATATTCGCTTTATTCTAACTAAAATAGGCTATATTAAGCTATTTTCTTTTAAGGAAGCTTTTATCTCTAATATTATAATAAAATGCAATTTTATTATTCTAATCCGAAAAAAAGTTTAAATAAATAAGAATAATAAAATTAAAATAATTAGAGCATATTCTCTGCTTAATCTATTTATCAAATCAACTATTATTAAATATAATCTGAAAACAGATATTAGCATTGCTATCTCTAGTATTATAATTAATTAGCTGCTTATTAAATCTATTTTTAAGGCTATATTTTCTATTATTTATAAAAAACTTATATATTATAAGCAGCTAGCTAAATATATTAGCTATTATAATATAACTAGAGGCATTTATTATATTATAAAAGAATAAGCTAATACTGCTATTAATAAGCTAATATTTATATTTTCTTATTAAATAAAAAGCAGTATTTATTATATTTATTATATTTTTATAATTAATATTGCTTGCTAGATTAAAAGCTTTATAAAAAAGATTTGCAGCTAAAATTAGAAAAATATTATAATGCATTTTATAAGCGCTAATTTTATTTTTAATTATATATTAAGCTATAATAAGAATTTTAAGGCTATTAAATATTTATAAGAAAGATTATAATGCTTATTTAAATAGATTAAAGATTAAAACTATTTTCGATTTAATATTTGAAAGCTATTTATTAGCCTTTAATATCGAATTAAATTTATATATTAAATTAAAAGGAAAATTCTCTTTAATATTCGATATTTGGATTTCGAATATATAAACCAGTTATATTGGAATAATTATTTCATATATTAATTCAAATTTTGAATTAATTTATAAACTAATTACTTTCTATAAATTATTTAAATTGCATACTAGCCTTTATTTATATAATGAATTTTTAAATATTATTATAAAGTATATATTTTATTATATATATATATATATATATAATGCTAATTTTTAATAATTTTACTCGAGATAATATATCTGAAAATAATATTTTAATTAAATCTTTTAAAGACAAATATTATCTCTTTCAAAAAAGATTTTTAAAAATAATATATGATATATTTCGATAATATAAAAGATTATATTTCGAACTCGCAAATTAAAGAATTTGTATTAAATTATACAAATTCTGATATTCGAAATATAAACTTAAATAATAATAAAATTAATAATACTTTACTAAACTTCTATATATATTATTCCTTTTATTCTTTATATATATATATATATAAATATATACTAATTATTCTTAATAGCTTTAATTACTCGAGTTCGACAACTTATTATTTTAATATGCTATATTTCTGCTATTCGAAAATTACTTATAGAAGGAATTTCAAAGTCAAAAAGAGAAAAGCTTTTTCCAGAAGCTTATAAAATAACAAAAATATCTCTTGATAATATATCTATTAGCTTTCTATTTATTTATTTTATACTAATATATTTTTAGATAATATTACTCGATAAAATTCTACTTATAATATATTAAAGGTTCTTTTAGAGCTAGAAAACCTTTTAATACTTATAAATAGAAATATAGAAAATATTATAAACCCGCCCTGCTAACCTGGCTTTAGGCCCAGGGTTAGGGGCGCGCTCACATAACCTGATTATATAAGCAGGATTTCGAATAAAAACCTTGACTCTGCTAGCCCTATCTACCTGTTCTGTATTATAGCTCTTCGAGCTACACCTTGATAACCAGCCTATATCTACCTAAGATAGTGCCTGTCTGTAGCAATAAAGCCCTGCCTGCCCAACGCCTTCTTCCCGCCTGCTAGCTATTATGACAGAAAATAGAAAATATAAAGCTCTATTTTTTAATTCTATTAAATAGTTTATTATATCACAAATTAGAAAAACCTTTAAAGTTTTTCTAATTCCTTTTATAAGCTATAAAGCGAAATATATATAATTTTACTAAAAGGCTTATTATATATTTATCGAATATAAATAAGCTAGAAGATTTAATATTCGATTATCAAAGAAAAATCAAAGAAATAGCTTAATTAGTAAATTATATATATATATATATATAAGCTTCTATTGCTAATTATTTCTATAGCAATAATATCTTTCTTCTTTTATTAAAGCAATTATTAATTGCTTTAATAAATTAGAAAAATACTTCTTTTGAAAACTAAATAAAAAGAATATTAAAGAATTTGAACCTTATATATTTAGTCTTTTATTAGACCTTTGATTTAAAACTATTTATTTTAAACCTAATAATTATTTATTCTTTTATTTAACTATTGAAAAAAATATAATTAATCTATTTAAATTGGAATATATATAATTAGTTATTTTTCTTTTTATCGAAATAATAAAATATTAACTTCTATAGTTTAAAAAACGAAAATTCTATTATTAATTCAACAAATATATCTTTTGATAAAATAAATAAAGATATATTTAATATATAATCCTTACTTATTCGAAAAGCTAGATCAGATTTAGATTCTGATAATAATTTATATATAAGTAATAATATAGAAGAAGAAGAGTATATTACTTATATAAAAGAGAAAATAGCATTTTCAAAAATAAGTAATTCTCCTTTTACTAATACTATATATATTAACTATATTTAATAGATTAATCCTTTAGAATATTAGAAAAATAATACTTATTAATATCCTATTTTAAATATATTAGCTCGCTAATATTTAGCTATTCCAGCTACTTTAGCAGCTATTAAACAAACTTTTTCTATTAGTAATAATATTATTATTAAATCAAGAAATAGGTTAAGTTCTAGTACTATTTAAAAGCTTATTTTACTAAAAAGCTAGAAAATAAAGAGTATTAATAAATTAGAAGCTTATTTGAATCAAGAGAATATAGAGGAGTTAAGCGAATAGTTTTTTTCTATTTACCTATCTATTTATCTATATATATATATATATATGATTTTTGATTATTATTATCTGTAATAATTATTAGTAACTATAAATTAATTATACTATTTTTGTAGTTAGTTTTAGTTATTATATTAATTAATTATATATAATATTGTAATAGCTAGTGCGATAGTTCTTAGGATATAAAGCGAAATAGGTTTTGGGTTCTTATGCAACTATAAGAATACTACCCCTTTTGAATAGCTTTTTCTTCTCTTTTCGATTTTGAACTCTCTAAACAGACCTAAAGCAGGTTTTTTACCCTGCTATCCTTTTTTATATATATATGCTTAGGTTGCATAAGCTCTTGCCTATTATTAAGATATTTATTATTTCGTTTTATAATAGCGCTCTAGTTCTAGTTTAATAATATAATAAATATAGATTTATATTATAATTCGTAAGGATTAGTAAAAGTAGCAAGTTTATTTTATAGATAGATATACTCTTTTTTTACTAAAGTTTTTAATTTCTTTTAATTATTATATTTATATAATAAGCTATATATTGTATCTGGACTCTGAATTATGCTTAAAACCTTTTATAAAAAAGAGATAAATAGGCAGAGAGAGAATAATATAAGTTTTAGTTATAAGCTAGTAAATAAGGCATTAAGCCTAAAGGCTAATATTATAAAAAACGAATTTCTGTTTCTGATATTTCCTATATTAGTCGATATCTCTATATAAAATCTGATATATTATATACTTAAATAGATCGCAGATAGCTTAATCTATCGGAATATAGATCTTTGGTAAAATATAATATTTTCGATAGATAATATCCTATAGCGAATAGCAAGAAAAATAGTAAAATATATAATCCTTGCTTTAATAGATTAAAAATTTGCTAATTGAAATATTTAAAAAGAAAAGGAAATAAGATAATAGAGATAAAGAAAGACTAAGAAATATAAAGATTCGAGATAAAGAATTATAATAATAATACCAGTTATTAAGCTAAAGCAAATATCTTATATTTAATTAGATATATTTATTTTAAATTGCAAATCTATTATAAACCCAGCTGCTGGCCCCGCCCTTGTTATCCTAATCTCGAGGGTTAGGGTTTATCATATGATCCTGGTTTCAGATAAAACTCTGTTCCTGTTAATCCCGTCTGTCTGTTCTGCATCATAGCTCTTCGAGCTATATCTTGACAACTAGCCTGTATCTACTTAAGATAGTGCCTGTCTATAGTAATAAAGCCCTGCCTGCCCAACGCCTTCTTCCTGCCTGCTAGCTATCATGATATTATATAGCTCTATCTTAGGGCATTAGCACTATGCCCAAATACTCAAATCTGCTGCTAAATACCGAATCTCCTAAGGAGTTAATATAGCATATTTCCGAGAACTTTACTATCTAGCTTCTATATTTTCAGTATCTTAATAATTAGGCTACTATTACTAAAAGCAAAAAGGATAATCTGCAAATTACCTTTTTATTTATCCAGCTGAAGATTGCTAAATATAAGAAGATTATCAGATATTAAGAAAAATAGCTCGAATAATTATATTAGAAAATCCTTTGGCTTAAATTTAAAAAATTGCGCTTTCTAGAATCTGCTATTCTTGCAATATAAATCTCTAAATTTATATTTTTTTCTGCTATTAATTCTGCTTTTAATTAGATTGCAGATATTATATTATAAATATTTATATTTATTTCTGCTTTAAATTCTTTTTTTATTAAGCTTAATAAGAAATCTTTTAATTTAAAAGAATTTAATAATTTTTCCTTTAATTTTTGCTATTTTATATAATTAATTTATATTAAAATAATTACTAATTATAATCATTTTTTTATTATTTTTATTTATTTAATTTATATTATAAAATATTTAATAAGAAAAGCTTATAAGCTAATTTTATTTAAAATTTTATATAAAATATTTAGAATAAATTATATTAGCTAAAATAAAAAATTTAGATTTTAATATATATTTTTTTAAATTTTAGTAATTTATTTTAAAAAAAGAAATATTAAAAAATATTTTATTGCTTTTATTTTTCTAAAAGATTTTTTAAAAATTATAAAATATATTTTTATATAATTTTGCTTTAATTTAGAAATTTAGAAATTTTGCTAATTATTTATAAAAGCTAAATAATTATTTTTATTAATATTAATAGCAGATATTTTATAATTATTTCTTTAAATTAAAAGCTATTATAAGTTTTTAAATTTTAATTATATTTATTTAGAAATTTTTAATAATTAAAAAAAAATCTTTTTTTAGAAAAGTTTAATTAGCTAGCTTATTATAAATATTAGAAAATTAATAAATTTTAGCTTTTAATATAAAAATATAAAAAAAAATATAATAAATATTTTTATTATAGCTTTATTTAATATTATTTTATATAATATTTGTTTTTTAATATTTAAGATAAATTTTATTTTTAATTTATTTATTAAGCTAGCTGTTTTAATTTTTATTTTAATTAGTTTTTTTTTAATTATTAGCTTATTTTTGCAAAATCTTTTTTATTATTAATTTATTAAATAAAATAAGTTTAAAATAAATTGCTATTAAATTTTAACTAATAATTTTATTTAATTAGCTAATTTAAAGCTTTTTAAATTAGCAGAATTAATAAAGCTATTTTATATTAAATTTTATATTTTTATAACTATTATTATTAAATTATTTATTAAGAAAAATTAATTCTGCTTATATATGTAATTATTTTTAGAAAATTTCTAGCTATTTATATTCTAATTAATTGTAATATTAATAAAAATTAAATTAAAAATTATAGCTTGCTTTTATTAATTCTAAAAAAGCTTTTTAAAATTAAAATCTTTAATAAGCGCTTAGCTAAAAATAAATAAATCTTCTATTATATTATTATTATTTGCTAAATTAATAATTATTATTAAAAAAATAAGATTTTTTATAATCTAGCCTATTTATTATTCTATTATTTTAAAAATATTTTAGCTTAAATAATATAATCTAATTATTTGTTTTGCTTTATATATTATTATTTTTAATAGCAAATATTATTAAAAATATTATAATATATCTAGCTATTTAATAAAAATTAAAGCTTTATAAGATATTCTAAAATCTGCTTATTTCTGCTAATTGCTTATTATTTCTAAAATCTTCTAAAAATATAATATTGCTTATATTTATTAAAAAAGCTATTATTTATTTATAATTATACTAGAAAATATTAATTATACTCTAATTATAAAACTAGCTTTAAATTCTATTAGCTATTTATTTACTAAATTTCGAGAATTTGTAAATATATTTTCTCTTAAAGAAGCTAAAAAACTATTTCTATACTGCTTATATAATTATTATATCTAAATCAGAAAAAAGAAAACTGCTTTATTTAAGCTTTTTTATATTATATTGCAAAATAAGCTAATTATTTTCTGCAAATAGCTCTAGAAAAACTTATATAAATAATTTATCTGCTTTAGCTTATTTTCTATTATTTTATTTATTCTATTTATAGCTAAAATAAATAAAAGCTTATATTTTTATATAAATTATTATATTTTAAATAATATTATTATAAAAAACTAATATCTGCTATTTCCAACTAAAAAATCTTTAAATAATCTAAAGAGAATAAAGTATTTTATTAAAATAGATATTATTTCTATTTTTAATAATATTTATATTTGCAAAGAAAAAAAATATCTAATAATTTTCTATATTTGCTTTAACTTATTTGAGATTTTAGTAATACTATTTAGTTTTATAAAAATATCTGCAATATTTCAAATATTTATTAATAATATTCTAAGAAAATATTTATTTTCTATATTATTTATTTAAATAATATTCTATTTTATAGCTAGATTTATTTTAAATATAAGCAATGTATTTGTTTAATTTTATTTGCTTTAAAAAAAGCTAGCTTATATATATAAAGCTAAAAAAATATAAATTTTTTATAAAAGAAATTATTCTTTTAGCTTAATTATAAGCGCATATAATATTTATATAGATTTAAAGAAAATTGAAATAATAACAGCTTAGAAAATTCTAATATATCTAATAAATATATAAATATTTATTAGATTTAGCAATTTCTATAAAAGATTTATATAAAATTTCTCAAATATTATTATTTTATTTATCTGCTTAATCTAGAAAAATATATTATTTATATTTAATAAAGCCTATTAGTAAGCTTTTAATAGCTTAAAAAAAGTATTTAATAAAGCTTTAATTATTATATTTTTTAATTAAAAAAATAATTATAAAAACTAATATCTCTAATTATATATCTGCTAAAATTATATTATAATATAAAAATAATAATATTCTAAGATTTATTATATTTTTCTTAAAAACAAATTAATTACTAAATGCAACTATAAAATCTATAGTAAAAAACTCTTAGCAATTATCTATTATTTTGAAAAATAGCGCTTTAAATTAGAGAAAATATAATTACTAATTAAAATTATTATAAATTATAAGAATCTGAAATATTTTATAATAATTAAATTATTTAATTATTCATAAGCTTGCTAAGCTAAATTTCTATTTTATTTTAATTTTAAGATTTTATATTAGCTTAGCAAATAAACAATTAAGCTTAATTAGAAAATTAGAAAATTAGAAAATCTGCTTAAAAAAGAAAATAAGCAACTAATATATTAGAGTTAGATTATATTTAAAAAAAAGAATTAAAAGGAAATTAATATCTAAGAATATAAATTAAAAAATAATCCTAGAAAATCGCTAATTCTAATATCTATTAAATTTGCTAAATCAGATAAAATAGAAAAAAGGTTAGCATTAATAGATATTAGAAAACCCAAATTCTGTTTTAGCTAAAAGTAAAGCTTTAAATCTGCTATTTGCTAAATTAAATAAAATAAAAAAAAGGTTAGCATTAATAAATATTAATAAAAACCTTTAGATATACTTTTAATAGATATTAGAAAACCTATTTATTTAAGCTTTAAAACTGCTAGCTAGCTAGTCTGCTTTGCTTATGCTATTATCCGCCTAGAAAATTTACTCTAATATAAATTAGCTTAAAAAGATTATCTGCTTTATAATATAAATTTATTTAGCTTGGAAAACTATTTATTTTTAATAAATTGAAAAATTATTTTATTTATTTGCTTAAAAATATAAAGAAAATATTATTTTTTATTTAATCCGAAATATATTTTTAAAAAGATATTTTTAAATATATATTATTTATATTTGCTAAATGTAAAAACTAGAAAAGCTATTTATATTATAGCAGCTGCTTATATATATTTAATTTTGCTATTTTGCTTTAATAGCTAGCTATTTAGAAATTACTAAAATCTATAAAATTTTAGATTAAAAATATTATTAATTTTAAATATTAAATTATATCTAAAAATAAATAGCTAATTATTATTAATATTATTATATAAAGCTTAATTAAAAAGCTTATTAAGAATTACTAAAATCTCTATTTATTCTAAAATATTTCTAAAAAAAATATCTTTATTAATTTTATTATATGTTTTTCTTTTAATTAAAGCTATAATATAATAATAATTATAATAAATTATTTATTAAAAATATATTATTTTATTGCTTATAAAAAAAATTATAATTCTAAGAAAATTATTTATTTATTTATATAAAAGCTTTATACTTTACTAATTATTATAATATCTAATTAAAATTTTTAATTTATATTAGAATTCTAAAAATATCTAATCTGCTATTTATTTATATTAGCTTTTTTATTAATTATTTATTATTCTAAAATTAATAGTTAAATTAAAAAAATAAATATTTTTCTTAAATAATATTTATATTTATATATATTTTATTTATGAAATAATTAATCTAATTAGCTGCTATTTATAAAATTTGCTATTAATAATATTATTTTTAAATCTATAATTGCTATTTTATTTTCCGCTAATTATAAATTTTATTTTTATCTAAAATTTAAGCTTATTTTGCTTTAAAATAAATTTGCTATTAGAAATATAAAAAAATTTATAGCTTAAATATAATAAATTAATAAATATCTATATAATAAGCTGCTTATAGCTTGCTTTTATTATAAAAAATAAGCTAATTATAAATACTATTTTATTTATAAATACCAGATTAGCTAGAAAATTTAATTAGGTATTTAGAATATTAAGATTTTATGCTTTATAAAGAAACTAAATTAGAAAAACTACAGCTTTTTCTAGATCGAAAAGATTATTAGCTTATATATTTACTGCCTTTATCTACTAAAATCTATAAAAATATACCTTATATTTTATATTAGCCTGCTTTGCTCTGCTATAGCTAATCTATTATTTGCTTAAAGAAATAAACCTTTTTCTTTTATCAAAGTAGATAGCTTGCAGAAATAGGAGATTAATAAGATTTTTAACTCCTGCTGGGACTATTGCAGATAAAATAGCTTCTGCCTAAAATATACTATTAAATAAACTAGTTATAATAATTCTCAGGAATTTCCTGCCTTATATCTAGAGAATATATAAGAAATAGTTTGCAATTATTACTGCTGGTATCTGTTCAAGCCTAGCCTCTGATATAAATTACTAGAAGATAATCTCCCAGAGTTTAGTCCTAAGAAAGGAGGTAATATTACAAACCCAGCTGCTAGCCCTGCCCTAGTTATCCTAATCTCAAGGGTTAGGGTTTATCATATGATCCTGGTTCCAGATAAAACTCTGTTTCTTTTAATCTTGTCTGTCTATTCTGCATCATAGCTCTTCGAGCTACATCTTAACAACCACCCTATATCTACCTAAGATAGTGCCTGTCTATAGCAATAAAGCCCCGCCTGCCCAACGCCTTCTTCCCGCCTGCTAGCTATTGTGACAAAATCTATTTGTTATACCAGGAATTCACTGTACAGCGTATGGTGAATTATAGGTGAATTCACCCGAGACCAACCAGTGAATTCATACTGGATCCATCGGTGAATTTACAGTGAATTCACCAGGATATATATATTTCATAGATAGTTTCTTCCTTTTCTAGTATTTAGAAAAGGCATCCTTCGTAATATATTTGCAATGCACTATAGCACTGAGCTCCCTATTACTATTAATAAAGGCAATCTTTTCGGAATGCAATTTAGCTAATTTAACTAATTATTGCTTATTCTAATTATATTAATATGTTTTCTTTTATCTAATATCGAAAACTTTATAAGCTTTTTAGTATTTTCAATCTAAATTATCTTATTTTCTCTTATATATAGAAAATATTTCTATTATAATATTTTTTTATTTAAAATTCTTAAAATAAAAAGCTGAAAAAGCATCAGAGAAAATAAAATTATTAAGATAAAATAGCTTTTATATCTGAAAAATCTTTAGATAATATCTCTAATCTAATCAGATTACTTTTTAATAATCTTTATAAGCCGAATTTTAGATTTCCTTTTTATAATAAGCTAATTAATACTTAAATAGAAATCTTCTTATAGCTATATTTCGATTAATAATATTAGATTAAAAATATTAATTTTATAAAAAGCTTTTATTTGAATATAATTATAGCTATTATGAATACTAATATTTGGAAGGAATAGAAAAAGTAGTTGCTTATTATTTATTAGCTTTAAAATTATTTATATATATATATATATTAAAGCAAAAATAATTTAATATTATTAATCTATATTATAAATATAGCTAATTTATAATTATTTATTATTAATTGTAATATTTCTATTTGTTTTGAAATTCGAAATAATTAGCTTATTATTAAAATATAAATAAAGCTTCTTTTAATTTAAATTAAATAGCTTAAAACTAATTAAAATATTATAATTAAAATATTAGTAATAGAAATAGCTATATTTTATAGAGAAATTTTTAGAGATTTATAGAAAAGCTTTTTAAAAGATTCAGAATTAGCGTATATTTAATATTACTAATTTTCAATTTTACTAATAGATTTAATTCTAAGATCTTCTTATAATATAATTCTAATTTATATTTAATTAGATATAGCTTATTTCTGCTTTTTATTCTATATATAAAATTTTTAATTAAATAATATATTAAGAAGAATAAGCTATAAAATCCTTTTATTATTAGCTTTTTCTATCTTAATTAAATAATTAATAGAGATAATTAAAGCTAATTAAGCAAATCGCGGAATCTAATTTTAACTGGAAAAATAATTAGAAATTATCTTAGCTGGCTATTGTAATAGGATAGCTCTAATAAAATTGCAGTTAAAAGCTTTGAAATAAATTCGGGATATTTTATATAATTAAACCAAAGATTTGCAAAAAGATTTTTATAGCTAATTAAGCGCTTTCAGATTATTCTAATATAAAATCTATTTTAAAGAAATATTAATTTTCTCTAGATAACAATTATATATATTATATTTAAAGAGAATAATAAACAATATAATAAGATTTAGCAAATAAAGATTAATAATATTCTGAAAAGAAATAGAATTATTCGGAGATATTATAAATATAGCTTGAAGATTTATAAAGCTTATAAATATATAAAATTCTTAAAATTATAATCCAAATTAATCTTATATAACTAGATTATAGCTATATATAATAATCCAAAAATTAGTATTTTCTATTTAATTCTTAATCTTTATAAGCTATAGATTATGCAATATATTAGCTTAATAAGAGAAAATAAGAAATAATATAGAGATTCTAAGCTGATTAAAAATAAGATATTATAAAAAGAAATAGATTATATTCTGAAATATTTAAGCTAATATTAAATTAATAATATTAAGATTTTTAATATTTTAGAGAAAATCTATATAGAATCCTCTTATTTTACCTTATTGCAAGCCAAATTATATTTTTTAAAGCTTTTTATTATTAATATGAGGAAAATTAGATCTAATTAAGCTGTAAGGGTCTAACCTTCCTAGTAATGCTGTAGTAAGATGCCTAATTGGTATTTAGATTTAGCAGATGCACAGTAAGCCTTCCTATATTATGCGAAATGCTAGCTCTGTCCCTTAGCAACCCTAACCCTTGGCTAGCTATTGCTAGCCTATAACATAAGCTCAGATTAATATTAGAAAATATTAAATAAGCGATTTAATTTATAAAAATAGCAATATTAATAAAAAATATAATATAATAAATATTAAGATCCTAATATATTTTATTAATATTAAGCTTATAAGAAATAATTATTTAAGCTATTAATAATAAACTTTTAAACTAATTCTTAGATTATCTGATTAAAATTTCAGAATAAGAAATAATAATTATTGCTTAGCTAGAAAATATAATTTATCTATAATTTTCAAAGAATTAATTCTAGAGCTTAGGAAATTATTAATCTTGATAATCTTATAATCTTAGGCTTAAATAGAGCTGATTTAGCATTTTTATTCTAGAAAAGATTTAAAATCTCGATTCTTTTCTAGGATTATTAATAGAAAGATTATTAATATCTAGATTATTTCTAAATATCTCTTAAAACTAGCTTAGCTTTCTTTAATTTAAGCTTTCAGCTTAATAATTTAAAGAAACTAATTTATATTTATTATTATTATAATATATGCTTTTAATAAGCTTTTATAGCTATTTTAAATAATCTCTAGAGTAGATAATATTATATATTATTCTATATTTAAAAAATAAAAATAAACTTATCTAGGCTATATTAAATATAAAGCTAAAATAAGCTTAATTATATTTTTTATTAAACTAATATATAAATATTATATACTAATTACAAATATTATATTTTATATATATAATAAATTAGATTAGTATTAATATAAGGGTCTGGCTTTCTTGGTGATGCTTATCTGATTAGTGTTTAGATTCAACTTGCTATCTAAGCTATAGCTTATAAGCATATGCACAGTGAGCCTTTTTATATTATACGGAATGCCAGCCCTATCCCCTGGCAACCCTAACCCTTGGCTAGCTACTGCTAGCCTATAACAATTAATTGGAATTTTTAAAATTAAGATTTTTTTCAATAGCTTTTCTAAATACTTTTCTATATTATAGATAATTATATAATATCTCTAAATTATCTAATATTATTAGAAATATTATTTATAATATAAACTAAGCTTTCTTTTAATTATTTTATTTGAGAATATCTTTATATAAATTTTGCTTTCGGAAAGATGCAATTAGTTATTATTATTAATAATTGAAAGCTTTTTAACAAGAAAAAAATCTGCTAAATAATATCAAAAGATTAACTATTAATAATCGCCTTAAAAAATATAAAGCTATTAATAGAGAAATTCTTTCTAAATAAATAGAAAAAATATAGCTATAATATTAGTATTTAATTAAGATAGATTAATTATTGAATTAATAAAGAGAGAATTGAAAAAAGAATATTTTTTGATTAAAAAGAAAAAAGCAATCTGAGGATTTTGCTATAAGAAAAAAGAAAAAAGAGATATTTTAAGCTTAATTAATACTTTTTATAAGCTTAAATATAAAAAATTAAATTAATTAATAATTCTTAATTTATATTAGAAAAAATAATAAAATAAAAGCTTGCAAAAATAAAATAGATAAAAAAAGCATAAAAAAGTATAAAATTATCTAAATATAATAAATAGATTGAGCTAAAATTTAATAATCTAGATTCTAATATAATTTTAGATCTGATTAATAAGCTATTATATAAGAAAAGAATTATAAAAGATTCTCTAATACTAAATTAAAGATATTTAAATATATATTAAGAAATTAGATTAAAGCTTTTATACAGGATTTTATTAAAATTAGCAAAATTATTAAGAAAATAGCATTTTTATAGAATAATCTTTTATAAAATCTTTCAAGTAAAATATATCCTAATTTTTAATATTTTCTAGCTAAAATTAAAGCTTCTAAAATAATATAATTATATTTTAGCTTATTTAGAATATATATTCTGTTTTAAGATATTATTAATTCTATTGCTTAATTTATAAAAATAATAATCAAATTTCTATATAATTTTATTCTTTATATCTATTAGCTTTTCTTTAATAATATTCTAATTTATAATTTAATATTAAATTATAATAATAAAAAGGTTTCTAATTTTTCTAAGATATATTGCAAAACATATTGAAAATTTGAATAAAATCTTTATAAATATAAAACTAGCTAAAGCTATAATTAATTATATTATTAGCTTTAATAGCTAATAGCTTTAGAATTATAAAATCGAAAAGCTTTTTACTTAAATAAAATATAAAAATACCAAAAATATATGCTTTTTTATCAGATTAATTATTTATTATATTATAGCTATTATTTTATTTCCGAAATTAATATATAAATAAATATTGATTAATTAATTCAATAAAGAAATAAATAATATTTTAAAAGCTTTTCTAAATAAATAAATTATAATAATTAAAATATATCTCTAGATTAAAAAATTCTATAGTTAATATTTTCTTTTAATCTTTTTATTTAATTTAATTTAATAATATTAAAATAATTAAAAAAGATTTTATATTATTATTAAATTTAATTTTTTAATAAATAAAATAAATAAAATAATATGCTATATTTTCTATTAAAAAATCTTTTTATTAAAATATATTTTAAGAAAAGCTAATTAATATTAAATTACTAGCTTTATATAAGCAGAAAAGCTAAAATATATTAATAAGCGCAATAATTACAGAAGATATAATTGCAATAATTATATATTTAAATAAAAAAGCAATTTGCTTATTTTTGCTAAGAACAAATATAAGCAAGATATTTGCTAAAAGATTTCTAGCTAACTTTATATATTATAATAAAATTCTACTTAAAAATATTTTGCTTAATTAGCTTAGTAAAATATTTAAATAAATAATTCTAGCAATGCAAAATAAATATATTAGAGATATATATAATGCTTTAATATATAGATATTAGAGAGTTAAAGCTATTTATAAATAAATTAAAAAATATTAGAATTTATTAGATTTTAGAAAAAATATTAAAAATATTTTATAATAATATAATAATTATAAAAAAAATAAAGCTAGCTAATATAAGCTTTATAAATTATTATGATTTTTATTAATATTTATAACTATTTGGCAATTAATTAATTTAGATTTTATTATTAAGCTATTTTTTTATAAACACTTTTAATTAAAATATAATATAATAATATTTTAATAATAATTTATAAATCAAATAAGTATATATTTTTCTAAATAATTATTATTAATTATAATATATTAAAAAAATAATCTCTAATAAAAATAAAATTTTTAATTTTAAATTTTAAATTTTATTTATAAAATAATTTAGAATATTATATAAAATATTTATAATATTTTATCTATAAATAAATAAATAAATAGAAAAAATAAATCAAATTATTAAATAATATTTTTAATATTATATTAATTAAAAATAAAATAATTAAATTAATCTATTATTTTTATATAATTTATTTATAATAATATATTATAAATTATTATTAAGCTTAAATATAAAAATAATAAATAAAAAATTAAAAGATTTAAAAAAATTAAAAAAAATTAATTTAAAATTATAATTTATTTAAAAATAAATAATATATTATATAAATATTAAAAAAATTAAAAAATTAATTTTATAAAAAGAAAATAAAATCTATTTTTTTTGCAAAAATATTAAAATAATTAGATTTAATAGCAAATTTAATTATAAGAAATTAAAATTTTTTAAAATTTTATAATAAATCTTTTTAATTAATTATAAATTAATATTATTTTATAAAATAAAAATATATCTAATTTTCTATATTTTATTATTAAAATTAGCAATATAAGAAATATTTATAAATAATATAATAAAAATTGAAAATAATAAGCTAAAATATAAAATAGAAAAAATTTTTAAATATAAAAAAATAAATATTATATAAGAATATTTTATTAAATAGTTTTTTTTATTTAATAAGCAAAAACTTATAAAAATTAATAGAAAACTTAGCTTATTGCAAATAAAAATTTAAATAATATTATTAAAAATATCTAATAATTAAAGATTTTATTAATTATATTAAATTAATATTTAAATAAAAACAGAAATATAACTAATAAAAATAATCTATAAGCTAAAAGCAGCAAATAGCTTTCTAATCCCTTTAGCAGACTTAATATTATCTCTAATAATCTCTGCACTAATTAAAAAAGAATAATCTAGCATCTTAAAATTCTAGTTAAGAAAAGATATAAGCAGGGGATCTGTAATGAGCACTGCAGTAATCCGAAGATTTCTTAAGTATACAAAGGGTTTATTGTTATAACCCATCCAACATGCAGGTCACAGGAACAAGCGCACGGAACAACTGTCCGGAAGACAAGGAACAGGTTCAACACCCTAGGATCAAAATAAGGCTTATATAAGCAAGGGTTAGGGTTACAAACGGATATATAGGATCGGGAACATATCCAACATATCGGATCAATCGGATCGATAGCATATCCAGATGATCTAGCAAAACCAACAGAACTAACACCACCAACAGGTCTGAAGAGCTGGATATATAAGGACACACTCATTCCCCATTAGATAGATTCTGTACATAGCTCTTCAGTTGTCAATCTAAGTATCAGATTACACCCTACTCTGATAGCCCCAAAAGCAGTGAACACTTGCACAGAGACCTCAGTGTATTTCCGTATTCAAGGCTTTTACTCGGCACCGCTCTTGTTAGCATAAAACCTTTGTGTACTTTGGAATCTTCGGATTACTGCAGTGCTCATTACATTTATGCTAACAAGAGCAGTGCTAAAGTATTAGTTTTGAAAACAGAAATATAACTAAGTAAACTATGCAAGTGTTTACTGCCTTTAAAGCTATCAGATTATAAGATAATCCGATACTTAGATTAATAACTAAAGAGCTATATATAAGATTTATCTAGATAATAAAAAGTATGCTCTTATATATTTAGCCTTTTAGTTCTGAATAGTTAAATACTTATAACTATAATTAGGCTAATCTAATTATTTTAGCAATAGTTGGAATAATAATTATTCCAACTATTTTAATCCTAACCCTTGCTTCTATAAGCATTCTCTTTTCAGAGAATATTAGATCTGTTGCTCTTTAGCTTTCAGGTAATTATTTTGTATATTTTTTATAATCTGCATATTAGATAAGTTATAATATTATCCTTCTTCTATTAATTATTATCTCTAATAATCTTCTATAAATTTCTTTCTCTAATCTATTATTTATTTATTTATATTTTTCTAATTAAGATAAAGAATAAGATCAGAAAGTCTTATTCTGCCAGGGTGTAATGAGCACTGCAGTTATCCGAAGATTCCTAAGTACTAATTGGGTTTATGCTAACAAGAGCGATGTCAGAGTGTAAGTCCTTGAATACGGAAACGTACAAGTCCTGATGAGAGTGCAAGTGTTCACTGCCTTTGGGGCTATTCAAGTGTGTAGCAAATGAATACTTAGATTGACGACTGAAGAGCTATATACGATGATCTATCTAATGGTAATGAATGTGTGGTTATATATCCAGCTCTTTAGTGTGGCTCGCTAATGCTCACTAAGGCTCACTGCTGCTCAGTGGTGCTCACTGAGGCTCGGTGAGCACGGGTAAGCTCTTCTAATTGGTTGGCCTGTAACCCTAACCCTGGGTTACGTAATCCTTGTGGGTTGTCTGATGTTGAGTCATGACACCTGGTCCTTGTTTGCCTGTGACCTGTTTCGTGACCTGCATGTTGGATGGGTTATAACACAGGGTTATATCTTATTAAGCTGCATAGTTTACTTAGTTATATTTTCGTATTAAAGGACGAATACTTTGACACCGCTCTTGTAAGCATAAACCCTTTGTATATTTAAGAAATCTTTGGACTACTGCAGTGCTCATTACAAATTTATTTAATATATAAATTATAAAAAATATATAAAATAATTATTTAAAAGCTAAAAAGCAATAAATCTAATATTTAAGAAAAAATATATTTATATAAGCAAAGATTAAGATTATAAAAGAAAGATAATCGCTAGAATTTTTATTAATTCTAATAACTGTTATATTATAAATTATTAAAATCGCTAGCAATTTTAGCAATTTATATCTGAAAAGTTAAATATATAATAGTATATTTTTTATTATCTAGATAAATCTTATATATAACCTTTAATTATTAATTTAAGTATTAGATTACCCTATATTCTAATAGCCCTAAAAGTAGTGAATATTTGCATGGATTATCTAGTTATATTTCTATATTTAAGGCTTATACTTTGACATTGCTCTTGTTAGCATAAATGTTATAACCCATCCAACATGCAGGTCACGAAAAGCGGCACAGCACCAAGGACACCCAAAATGGACCCTTTGGAGCGGGAAGTCCAACACTTACCCACAGGACAGAAATCAAGATTACATAACCCAGGGTTAGGGTTACAAGGAATGGATATGTTGGATCGGAAACATATCCAACATATCGGATCAGCTGGATCGACAACATATCCAACTGAACCACTGAAGAGCCGGATATATAACCACAGTCATTACCACCAGTAGATAGATCTTGTACATAGCTCTTCAGTCGTCAATCTAAGTTCTAAGTACACACACACTTGGAAGCCCCAAAGGCAGTGAACACTTGCACAGTTACTCAGTGTATTTCCGTATTCAAGGCCTATACTTTGACATCGCTCTTGTTAGCATAAACCCAATCAGTACTAAGGAATCCTCGGATTACTGCAGTGCTCATTACAATAAACCCTTTGTGTACTTAAGGAATCTTCGGATTACTGCAGTGCTTATTACAGATAAATTCGTTTGACTGCTCACTACTAATAATTATAAAAAGCTTTTCCTACTTTATTCTGCTTCCGTCTTTAAGTAAGATGTTCGCAATTATAAGGCTCGAAAAGACAAATATGATCCCCTTGTACCTGTGCACTACTTCCGCATTATCTCTCGACTTCGGCTTTGAACTACCGCGACAATTCAAAGCACAGGATCTTAGCTTCCCTTGCGTCCGTGTCTACGATCTGAACCAGAGCTTGTTAATACCAATATTCTGCCGAGCTAGGATGCCATAGCTAGGTGCTGCTTATAGTAGCGATATAGGTTATATCTACGAAAATATATTCCCTAAGGATTAATCATTAAGGACGATCGAGAATACTCTAAACATAGAGTGGCACCTTTCATCAACTTTGCTTATACTAGGAAGGCGGGTGCGGACTAGTCAGAGTCTTTCAAGGATTCTGAGAGTCCCAGCATCGAATCTGCTGAGTCTATTGGCCCCTCGGACATCAGCATACAGGCTGTTAGTGGGCCACCAGGGACGGGCAGTTGTTCTCTTGCATATACACCGGATGGCATGGCGAACCTCGCTGAACAGGAGAGTCTTGCAAAAGAGCCTCTGGTGGATAGCACACAGTTCGCGGAGATGGGATCTGCGAATCCGCAAGCTAGAAAGCGCAAGCTCGAGCACGAGGCACTCTTTGAGAGGTAATCCTTCACCAAAAGTCTTGCAGAAAAGCTAGGCACCTGAGTATGGCCGCAGACCATAGCAGTCAATGCACTGTCAAACGAGCCAGGATGGATAGCCACCCATACATACCGGGTGTGCTATGCTCGTTTGAACGGATTATGGCAGGAGAGGAGAGGAAAAAGATGACTGCCCTCGCTCACTTGGAAGTAGTATTGGATATTGGAACCCGCTTCGCGCTGTTCACGCTCCGTATCTCTAGCGACAGCGCGCCACGGCCGTGGCCGCATCCAGGGACAGCCCTGGGGTTGTCCCAAAAGAGCAGCTCTCCCAGGTCCGTCATGTCCAGGACCCAGCCCACGTGCTCGGCCGTGACCTGAGGGTTGAAGGAGACGCCAAGGAGGACGAGTGATTCCTTCTGTTCTGCGTTTTTTTCTCGTCCGAGTCGTCTTTGATGTCCCCGTCGTCTGGGGAGCCCCAGGCTCTCATGCAGTCCCGATTCCTCTCCTGGTCGGAGAAAAATGACGGTCACACCTCCTGAAGGGCCTCGACTGTTATAACAGGGGCTGCATTCGGGGCCCCCAAACACGCTTACGTCGGCGCCTTGGAATTCCAGCCCGAATGCGGAGAGCCGCTCGAACCTGGAAAGCGGCCGACATGCAAACCTCGCGCGGTCCTTTTGTGTTTCGTGGAACGAATCCTGAGTCGGCAGCACAAAACAACTGGCGAGATCGGTCACGTCCACGATCAGGCACCCTGGCTTCCACGGCCTGAAGCCAATCCTGTGCAGGTATGCTCTGTCTCACGAGGACGAGATGGAGCCGAGAACCAGGCATGTAGTATACCCACTCGGGCCTATCGAGCTTTTCCCCGCCTTCTTTTCCCGGGTCTTGGGTCAATACCTCATCGGGTTCCGTCGCTGTCAGAGCCAGCTCGCGCCTAGGGGCATCGCCTCCCCCCGACCGTCCTAATAACGAGGATTGGATGATGCAGCCCTATTCTGGTGAGAATTCCTGGAAAGCCTGTTGATGATGGGCGAAATGTGTATTTGCGTTTGGAAGAGGTCTGTTTTGACCCACAGCATCCAAATACTCAAGTGCTTAAATAGACCAAACCCACTGATAGCCCTAACCCCCAGGGTTAGGGTCGTACCTACGTAGGTGTGTTCCAGCCTTTTCTGTATCGTAGCTTTTCGAGCCATCGTCTTTGTCCACAAAGCCTGTATCTACACTCTCCCTACAGTACGCAGAACTCGCAGAGACTAGTTTCTCTTTTTTTATGGAGTACAAGGTCAGCGCATGGTTGTTGGTTGGTCAATGAAAGCCGCATGGCTGTCTCGCCTTTTTCTCTGACATGCATAAGGATGAGAGGGTTCATTATGAGTCATTCTGACTGCGTCTAAGCAAAGAGCGCCGTCTGGCCGCTAAAGCGTTAGTTACTCGGGTCGCAGAATAGAGAGCAGCGCAACACTCATCGCCTGGCGTCTCCAGTAGGTATATAAATCATTGATCATCTCGACTCATCCGCCCCTCGACGCTCTTGATTTCTTCGCCAAGTCACCCCCTTTCTACTCTTTTTGATTGATGGTCACACCACAACTAGTCTTCATCTAGTTTTCTTTTTTTTATTACCTTCACTTCCTCCCGCCCCCCAAGGAGGAGAAAGCACAAGCCCGGCCTCGTCCCCAGAGGCCGCCTCGCACCCTGTCACAATGGCCGCAGCAGCATCCGCATCCAGCTGCGCGACGCGCCAGACCACAAGCGCCTTCTTCCGTCCAGCCCAGCAGTAGTTCTCTACAACACAGTTTCCATCCAGAACCCCCGACAGCATCTCTTGACCTCAACCTCAATCTCGACTTCTCGCAGCCGCACTTTTTCGACCCAGACTTGTGGCCCCAGCTAGGTCAGCTCCCAGCGGCAGTCGACGACGATTTAGAGATGGCGTTCGGACAGACCTGGGCGGATTCGGGCGAGGGCTTCTCTGCCGCGCCCCCTCTAGACCTCGACTTCTCTTTTGGTCAGTATAATCGTCCCCATCCTTGTTGCCGCCGTCGTTGACGGCATCACGAGCTCCCAGCCCGCTGACAACAGCCGTCTGCAGACCCTGCCTTGATAGAATCTCTCCCCGACTCTATCCCAGACTTCTTCCTCGTCACCCCACGCAATCTTACCAGCAATCACGACCTCCAGCAGTCTCAGCAGTTCCAGTCTCTCTCGCTCGACCCCTCGCCATCACAGCCCTCCTCCAACAACCCCATCTCCAACCCCGAACCCCACTCCCAACCTTCCTCACCCTCCGACAGCAGCCCGCGCGTCGGTGGAAACAGCAGGGCCGGGGCCGGGCGGCAAGCTGGGAGTGCCAGGCGCGAAGAGGACCCGGACGTCGTGCTTAAAAGACAACGCAACACAATCGCCGCGAGAAAGTATCGGCAGAAGCGTCTCGACCGCATCAAGGAACTGGAGGACGCGCTGGAGGACATGACAAAGGAAAGGGATGATCTGAGGCTGAGGTTGGCAAGGCAGGAGGCAGAGACGGCCGCGCTCAAGGAGATGATGCGCATGAAAACTGGGCAGGGTAGTGATAAGAATTGATGCTTGTTTTTTTTCTCTTTCGGATCCCGCCCATCTCAGGGAGCGAGCCTACACTGTGTCAGCCTCGGATGCTTCTTCCTTTACACGCATAGAGAGCCCCCCCCCCCCGCCCGCCCCCCCTCTCTCACTCCCCTCTCTTCGTGCAGAAGGTCCGAGTAGGATTTTCTAGGATATTGAGGTTCCTCATGATCCAAGTCTTGGACTTGTGTGTGTTTTGCACCACGCCCTTACAATGTGGCTCTGGCTGGGGATACTCATCCAATTAGTATATCTCACCGCAGAAGGGGCAAGCCCTCCAGCCCGTGCCCTTTGGCTGGCATAGGAGGAACGAGACAATGACAAGCGATCGCCTTTTATCTATGTCACCAGTCCTCCCTCGCCCATATGCAGAGAAGCATGTGGTAAGCAAAGTGTCTGGCGAACTGCCAGCCGCTTCCGAAAAAGAAATATAATATTTCCATGGTATGGCTTTGCCTTCTAAAAGACGGGTCGTACAAAATCCCTGATAAAACTCCGTAGCTATGCAGACTCTAACCCAAGTGCGTGTTCACCTGACCATTGCCAATCCCAGACGCCTACCAAGCCGTTGACCTGCCCCTTATATGCCCCCATTCAAATCCTCTGGCCGCGCTCCGTCCTCGTAAGGATATCAAGGACGGCATTAAGATCAATGTCGCCGTAATCTGTCTCCTGGGACGAGGCGGGACCTTTCTGGCCGCCGAGGAAGGAAGCATTTCCTGTCTCCTGAGGACCGCATTCCGCTTCGTATGTTACTCCTACTGTAGCCTCTTCTTCCCCTCCTGGGTCCCGAGTGCCGTTCGTCTGCGGAGCACATTCCCCTCCGGCAACGTCTACAAGAACGCTACCCGCATGTTTGATCATGCCCCTGTGCAGCTGCTGTTGCTTGTCCTGTGCTTGTAGACTCCGCTGGCGGATTTGTTGCTCACGTAGATTCTGCTCGTGACTCCGCTGCATTGCGACTAGTACCTCGGGACCAGGTCCGCTTGATCCAAACATTCGCTTCTTTGGAGGAGAAACTCGAGGTACAGTGATACTGTTCCGAGCCCGAGCAGCCGCCTTTTGGTGGCCAGACGGTTCAGATCCGCTCGTGCTTTGACATTGCTGATCGGTCCGTGCCTTGGAAACGCAAGAAGCAGCAGCCTTGTCTGCGGCACTTGATTCCAAGCCACCACCCTTGCCACACGAGCCACGAGCCATGCTAGGGGTGTTTATCTCTTGATCGCCTTGGGATGATAGGATGTATTCCTGCGCCAAGAGACAGAGAACCTCCGAAGAAGGCTCTTCAACTGAAGATGGCAGACGTGGGGGCGTTGGCATTGGTTCGGCCGGGGCATGTGAAGCCTTGGCTGGCCCATCTTCCAGGGGCATCTGCGAAGCAGGATCCGCTCGATTTCCAGACGGCTGAGGCTGGTGCTCAGGGGAGCTGAATCCACCATCATCCTCGGCAAAGCTATCTGCCAACTCCCTTGCCTGCTGGGATGAGCTAGGGAACATGTCCTCTGCATTGTTGAGGAGGAAGGCTTGGGTGCTTGCAGACATTACGCAGGCTACAGAGGCTGAGCACTCTCCAGCAGGACCTTGGTCCTCTGCGTTCGTCAGAGGCGCGAGCACAATGTCTGCAGCGAGCTGGCCCTCCAGAAGTCCCTCATCCCAGGCGTCATCAATGCTGGGTTGTATGTCCGGGGGGAAGAGGTCGGCATCGAGCTGTTGTGCTATCCTTGGCAAGGTACCAGGAGGGTGTTGACCAGGGCGCAGGTCCGGCTCGTCAGCGCTTGTCTCACCTGACCGGCCATATCGAGGTCTCTTGCACGCCCTCCCGGTCTCAAGGTCATCATCCGCCGACTCGTGGTTGTCCTCCTTCTCCGATGCGTCATGCTTGTGTCCATATCGCGCTTCGGCGGCAGACTCAGCCCCGGCGTCGGTCTCGGAATCTTGCTCCCTGATGCTGCTGAGACGGTTTTCTATGGCTGAAGGGGCTTGCCTCTCCCTGATCCTGATGAATCTAGATATTGTGTCCTGGCTCGGGCGGACATCGACCAGGGGTAGACCCTTCCTCCTGCGCTCGTCCCTTTCTTGTTCCTCTCTGGCCTTCTTCTTCTCCCTGGCCGTCCGAGCCCTTGCCTGAGCCCTTTCCTTCTCGAACTCCTTGCGGATGCGATCCTGCTCCAGGAGCTCTATACGGCGCTGCTCAGCCTTTGAGAGCTTGGGGCCCTTGTTGGCCTGCCTGTGGAGCTTCTTGGCCTGCCTTGTGGTCATAGGAGGTTTGGTGTAGACAGGCTGGGCGTGCGTATGAGCTTGTGCAGGGTGCTGTTGACCGAGCCCTGGGGGGCCATGAAGGCCTGCTGGAGTACTGGGGATCAACTCGAAAGTTTTCTGTCTCGGCGCCATCTTGGGGATTGGATGGTGTCAGAAACAGCCAGCCCAGCCCTGTCGAGTCCATTCCAGGAGGACTTATGGGTATCTGATGTCGGAGGTATCACCTCTTTGCCCCACGACGCGTCGCAAAAAAGTCGTTACCACTTGAGCATGGTCTGTCGCGCAATGGATTGGAATGGAGCGCAAGGGTGAGTGCAGTGCAGGGTTGACAATAACAAACAAGCTTGATCCAGGTCAGCCCCACCCCAATCCTACTTACTCGCGCAAGCACGTGAGCACGTGATCCCTTTTGTAGTAAGGAATGAGTTGATGCAGCTGCTGGTCCAAGTATGATAAACCTTCAATAATCTCTGGGTGAATAATAAGCTTCACCACGGAAGTCTCCTTTGTTCCAATCAGGAGGGATATTACAGTAACTTCAATTGAAATATTCTGTCCACACTGGCCATTATCACCAGATGTGAAACACCAAAAAAACATGCATTCACAGCAGCATTTCGAGTCCAAACACTAATTTGCATCGATAAGAGCAACAAAGGTTTCCTTCCACCTAAAAGCAAGCGCCAACCACACTCCTTTTCCCCCCATGGATTGATTCACCTACAATCACACCAATAAATAGTCATTTGTTATATCTCTGCAGATTCAATGATATGTGACATTCTTCTGCACAGCTAGAATGGCTTCATAGCACATGCCAACTAATTACACAGACCTTGTATTTCTCAAAAATCACTGACATGTGTGGGTGGATAAGGCGCATTTAGGGTGACTATTTTCATTCAAGTCTTTATGATAAGTTTCAGCTGGGAAGCCACAGGCGACACTGGTGAACGACCTCACACTAGAGCATGACTCCATTGTGGACTTCGATGGCGCAAGAGAGGTCTGGACCCACCATTGCATTGATCCGGGGTAGAGCAGGGTCGCACGCTCGTTGTTCACCATCATTAGGCATGATGGGCCGAGGCATATTGCGCCGCAATGTTTGGTGTGGTGGTCCGTTGAAGCCTACCTGTGTTATGCGAGTGCAAAAGTTCATCTTGAAGTCTTCCTGAGGGAGCAGCCGGGCAGATCAAGTGCTCAGGGCACACACTATTATACACAGGGATCCTAAGGAAACCAGGGAGACGCCCTCTGCTTCTGCAGGACGCGGTAGGCCGCCAGGGACCACAGCCAGACCCCGCAACAACTTGAGATCCATCCTCTTCTTGCCCGGCTCGTCACCTCTGCATAGATGTCGTCAACACCTCGGCGCAAGATCGGCAGCAGGGCGTGCGACGGCTGCAAGATCCGCAAGGTGAGGTGTTCAGAGACACCTCCCTGCACGAGGTGCTCTTCCGTCGGCATCGAGTGCACCTTCAACAAACTGCAGGGCATCCGTGGCCCCCGCAGTCTGCGGGCCAAAACGCTGGCTCAGATCCAGACCTTCCAAGAGAGCCAGCGTCAGAGCCAGAGCCAAGACTCGGCCGGCGCCGGCCCTCTGGAGGAACCATCAGCCGGCGGAGGCAACCATCCGGAGCGCGGGAGAACCCCGGTCTCCTCCCTCATCGTCCGGCTCTGCCTCTACAACCACCGACTCTTCCCAGTGTGGCCCATCCTCAGTGTTGACAATGTGATCGGCAGGCTGCTGCGGGACCCGGCAGATGTGGAAAACTACGCGCTCGCGAATACTGTATGTGCCGCCATCATTGCACAACTCAAGCTGCCTTTCGAAGGCAGGACGGATGATGATGATCCAGCCACGGCGGCGTCCATGGCTGCCGAGTGCCAGAGAGCCAAGGCGTCGCTACAGGACGGCGACGGAGGCCCCGTCATGAGCCTCAATATGCTCCGTATATCCTTTTTCCAACACATCTACCACGAAAATCTCAGCCCAGGCGGCAGCAAGTCTCTGCTCTTCCTCCGAGAAGCCTTGACGATCGCACAGATCATGGGCCTCCAACGGCAGTCGACCTACGCCTCCCTGTCGGCAGAGGAGCAACAGATGAGAGGCCGCATATTGTGGTTATTATTCGTCACGGAGAGGGGTGTTGCCATGCTGCATAGGCTCCCCACGATCTTGACGTGGCAGCCCACTTTCCCCTCAGTGGACGGGCTAGACTGCGAACAAGACAAGGCGCATATCCTGCCTGCGTTTAAGAGACTTGTTGAGCTCTTTTTCACGCTCGACCAGGGCGGAGCGTTCGACCTAATACACGCCGACGGCAGAGGCGGCACACAAGGAAGCAGCCGGCTCGACTACATTCAACATTGCCTGCAGGAGATGGCGGCCGAGGAGCAAGATAGCAACGAGGTCCAAAGCGCCGACATATTGGTCACAAGATCTTGGATGCAGACAGTGCTGTGGCGTGTATCCACGAACCCCAACCCCCCGAGGACCTATAAGCAGACCAATCATGCGATCCAGACCTGTCGGATCATCAGCGACTTCCTCGGCAAGATCAGCCGTTATTCCAAGACAGCACTCGAAGCTCACGGGCCGACCATTGAGCTGAAAATCTACGAAATGGCAAATGCTCTAACAGACACCTTGTCAACGGACCTGGATCTCCTGCGGAGTTCCATCGGTATAACGGTCAGGCCAGTGGACATGCTCGTCCAGCTCCAGAAGCTCCTTGCATCATCGCGTGGTGGCAACAAGACACTCTTGACATTGCTGTGCGCCCGCATCGCCGAGGTTGAGCGCGGCGGGCCGCCCGACCTCGTATCTCCCGCAGGACTACTTGTAGAGGCAGTAGAGACCCATGGTGACAATGGTGATGGTGGTGATGGTGGTGCCATTGCCTTTGGAACGGTTGACCCGACAAGAGGGAGACCACCATATCCAGCATATCTCGACACGAGGTTACACTTTGCGGCGCAACTGCCAGTGTGGCCAGAAACCCGTCGAGAACCTAGCTACAGCGTGGACGTCGACCCCTGTATGGACCTAGGGATTATGTTTATGCAGTTAGCAAACGGGTCGTAGAAAGGATAGTCTATAGAGTTGGGTCAGATATTTACTGCTCTAGCCAAAATACAAAAGACTGTTGCTAGTCCGGAATGCTAGCAGTGAACGATGACCTGCCATCAAGCTTGGTAATGAAAGCCAGAGAGGGGTGAACAGTAAGTACTCCAATTAACCATATATAAACCCATCAGAGAAAGTTTCCAGGTGGTTGACCATGTGTTTATTACGATCCTGAGACCTAATAGAAACATGATTTAGAGGAAAATGTGCTACGACAAAATACTTTAGCCATATATTCTCGAGATGTACCAGGATACCTAAGTAGTTGTCAAGGTTTTCACAGATACCAGGACTGCAACCAATTATTTATTACCGTTGATCAACTCTACGCCACTACAGGGAGGGAGAAGGCGTGTCAATCATCTGTTCTCAGGTCTTAGAATTCTTGTTCATATTTCACTGCATTTAGTAGAAGGTCTGGCACGTCGGGGATTTTGGTCTCTTGTTACGACGAGCCAGCTTCTCCTCCTTAATCTCAGTAATTATCCAGATTTTCCCTGTTTTAATTACTCAGCAGACAAGTCATATCAGGTTGTCCCCTCTTGCTCGCCTCAAGGTCTGAGCAAGAGAACAACGTAATCTGGTAAATGCCTTCCAAAAATCCTATTTGGCCGAGAAATTGAACATTTTCATGCATGGCAGCTGGGTATAATCAAACTGTGGGAGTCTTTTTCCACATCTGACAAGGAGCTTCCCAAACCCCGATGCCCAATCTCATAAGATCTACTAATCCTGCCTGGCCGGGTCCAAATCTATTTTCCCCACGATCTCGTCAATCTCTGCCAGCACTTCGGGCGTCAACTTGTCTAATGCCTTCAATGCTGCGCAATTCTCCACCACTTGCTCGGGCCTCGATGCACCTGTAATCACAGCCGATACATTATCATTCTTCAGGCACCACGCAAGGGCCAGCTGCGCCCGCGTGATGCCCAGCTTGTCTGCGATGGGCTGCTACCGTGTTAGCCTCGGAGGATGATATCGTAATAAATCGAAAGGGGGTTTGAAAACCGCGCTTGCCTTCAGCTGTCTGGCCTTGGCTATCGTCGACTGCCACTGTTCGTCCGCATATGAATCTCTCACCGAGCTGACGAATTTATCATTGCCCTTGGCGAATCGTGATCCTGCTGGCGGCTCATCCGGGCTGTCATCGTACTTGCCGCTCAGCAGTCCGAACTGAAGCGGGCTGAAAGTGGTCAACCCGATGCCGAACCTCTTGTACAGCCTCTGGAACTCGCCCTCGACCTTCTTCCTCGACAGTAGGTTATAATGCGGCTGCTCTGCTATGGGTGGGATCAAGCCCAGCTGCTTTGCGATCCCGCACGCCTCTGCGATTTCGTCTGCCCCCCACTCGCTCGTGCCCCAGTACAGAGCCCAGCCTTTCACTTCAATGACATGATTAAATGCTCTGACTGTCTCCTCGATGGGTGTGAGTCTATCTGGTCGATGCTGTTTGGGTGATATTAGCCATGCATACTTTCAAGTGGTTATAGCCAAGCCCCGCCGGGGGTGGGGGGAGGACTTACGGCGAACACAACGTCGACATACTCCAGGTCCAACCTCTTCAGCGACGCCCGGAGCCCTTCGATGATGTGCTTTCTTGACAGCCCGTGGTTGTTGACCAGCACCTCCCCGTTGTGGGCTCCCCAGTTGAGCTTGGTGCTCACCACAATATCGCTGCGACTCCACCCGAATTTCTTGATGGCCTGTCCCATCACCACCTCGGATTGACCAGCAGAATAGCTGCGAGGAAACAAGTCAGTCCAGTGCCGTGGAAAGGCGCAAGAGACCCACGCACCTCTCAGCAGTGTCGAAGAAGTTGATACCGAGATCGTATGCCTGCTTCATACACGCCAACGTGCTCTCTACTATACGTATGAGTGTCCATGTCGATCAGTCTCTCGATATAATAGCAGCAGCTCTACACACCATTTCCGAGCTGCCCACCAAAGCTGTTCCCCGGTCGTCAGCACGCCGTGTGGCCCTTTGAGATTTTCCTTCATCCCCAATAAATTCCAGAGCACTTACGTGAGCCAGCCACCCAGCCCAAGCACGGAAACATGCAGTCCCGAATTCCCTGAGCCTCATCAGTCCTCGATGTCCCATGTTCTAGGTGAATTGGCCATACCAAGCCTGCGGTAGGCCATGCCAGTCTTGCGAGGCTCTTCCCACGCCATCGTGCTGAACTAGGTCTCTGTAATTGCCGGGCAAATATAACAAAGTCAGTTGCTTGTAAAATCGCCAGGCTGGCAAGTCTTGGAGAGATTGTTTTAGGATGGTCAGATGTGCCGGTCGACGGAGTGAATTTTCAAGCGAAAAGATCTCACTAATCACCGGCGACAGGACAGGTCATCTTATCATCGTTTAATACCCCGCTAAAACTTCCGCAACCCTTTTTCTCCGCGACTATGAGGCCATGGAGAAACTCTCGGCATCGCAGAAACTGTGGGCCCAGGCTTGCCAGGCACGCTAACCACAGCGGTCCGAGACAAGCAGAACACAAGAGGAATTCAGCAGGAATATTATATTTACATAGTCCTGTGTTCTGCTTGTATTGCGAGGACTCTACTTATAATAAGTACCAAGCTGTATTGATGCTAAAAGGTTCGTGAAGCCTCGAATGCAGTGTGGCTCTTTCGTAAATAGCATCAATCATAAAGGTCGAGCCGTCGTGGCCCGCGTATGAATTAGCTGTAATTAGTAGCAGGGAATATAATACAAATAGTTGGATTATCATTGCTACTTTTTGTAAGACGATAAAGTGAGCGATCGCGAATGCATGGGGCAGAAACTGACGCACATTATACATCCTAAGCCGGAAAAGTGCGCTCTCATTGTTTTCTCTCGAGTGATCTCGCTATAGACTGCCTGTCATTGAAAAGGCAGAGCGACAGGCCAAGAAGGCCGCTGCTACGGATGAGGCCGTTCAAAAGGAGGAACCCACCCACATTGATCACGCAATTTCCCCGTTATCACTAACATGACTGAATGCCTCGCACATTGTCATTCATCGGTCCTGGAAAACAAATGTAACCTCGGACCATCTCTGCGGGGTATTGCCGTTGTTGCCTCATTCATAGCTTAAATAGCGTCGTCAGTCCTCCTCGCGTACATACATTTTATTCGCCTGTGTACCCGTCTATTTACTGTGACACAATTAGACCAATCAATCCTGTCCCGAGAAGAAAAAAAAAGAAAGAAAAATTCGTCACGATGCCTTCGGTCGAGCCTCCGACTAGCGAGCAGCAACTTGGGGGCCAATTCTTTGGCGGGAATACCCAGGCGCGTACACGTCTTCTCAAGCCGCTCAAGTACAGCGGCAGTCTAGACAGCTTCAAGCACCAAGACCTGACGCCGGTGATCGGCCGTGAATATGAAGGTCTACAAGTGAGGGATCTCTTGACAAGCGATGATGACACCATTAGAGACCTCGCCGTCACAAGTCAGTCTCCCACTTGTTCCCTCCTCTGGTACTGCGATATGATCTGGGCTGGGCTGACATCTCTGCAGTCTCGCAACGGGGAGTGGTTTTTCTTCGGGATCAAGATGTTACGCCTACTGAGATGAAAGATCTGATGTTGCGGATAACACAACTGTCTGGATGTGTAAGTCTGCTCTGATATTATTTAACAGATCTCACACAGGACTGAGTGTGCACAAGTTTACTCACTGACCGGCCGGGATGGGGGGACAGCCTGAATCGTCCGGCCTTCACATTCACCCCCTGACAGAGGAGGGGAGTGAGCTCGGCGACCAAATCTCCGTCATCAGCAGCGAGAAGCAGAAGAAGGGCGGTGGCCTGACGCATCAGCTCTCGGATGTCAGCAGATTCGCATCGGCAGGATGGCATACCGATATCAGCTTCGAACCTGTGCCATCAGACTACGCCATGCTAAAGATCCACACTCTACCGCCGACAGGAGGGGATACCCTTTGGGCATCTGGATACGAAATTTATGACAGGTTATCGCCTGCCATGCGGACCATGCTGGAATCTCTGACAGCGACCCATGATGCAACCTTCTTCCTCGATGAGGCCGCGCGCCTTGGGAACCCGCTGAGGAAGGGCGTCAGAGGAAATGCATTGAATCAAGGAGACAGGCTGACGGCCGTCCATCCTGTGGTCAGGACCAACCCTGTGACGGGATGGAAATCCGTCTACGTCAACAAGGGCTTCACCAAACGAATCAATGGAGTTACCAAAGACGAGTCTGATCTCTTACTGGGCTATCTCTTCAACATCGTCACGCAAAACCACGACGCCCAGGTTCGGTTCAAGTGGCGAGCGAACGACCTGGCCATATGGGACAACCGTTCCATGTGGCACTGTGCTACTTATGATTATGTCGAGGCTCGCGCCGGTGATAGGGTTTGTAGTCTTGGGGAAGCCCCATATCTGGACTTGACATCAAAGGGCAGGAGGGAGGATCTTGACTTCATGTGATCCCTTGTTCGCAAGAGGGTAGTGCCTATATGGAGTTAACCTAGGGGAAGCATCTCTAGGCTCTTCTATAATTTCATACAAATGATGGTTCCTCATTTTGACGATTTGGAAGATTTGGAAGATTTGACCGCCTGCCTCATGCTCGGACTATAAATTATATTTCTGCTGCACCCAAGGTTTTTTATTAAGTCAAGGCTCTTCTTATCATGGTTTTCAGCGTGGAGCACTATTTATCACAAAGCTTCTATTGATTATTAACATGGAAATAACATGGACTCGAGGGCTGGGAGCTCCTGCTAGCAGAACCCTCGAGCAAGATAAGGGGAAAACAAGGTAATTATTTTTGAAGTCGTGTTCAACATCCACAAACACTAAATTCCATAGTAGACGTTTGGTTGGAACTTTGTCAAGGTCTCTTCCCACCAAGAAGTCTTTTTATCTTGGACACTCCCCGCACCAAAAAGAAATGGAGGGAGGCGGAAGAATCCCTAATGCTAGGGGGTAGGAAACTAACTGCTAATTATCAGCGGTTGGTATTTTAGTATACTGCTAATATTAGTAACAGAATTTAATTTGGAACGACTTTGCCTGCAGAAAAAGACTAGAACCCGTGGACGAGAACCGTCTTATTCATGACCGCTATACTAGTAGCACCTGATCCGAGAATTGACCATTTTGCACGAATATTTGAGGTTATTTGTAGATTAGCACTGGTGTGTTAAATAGAGGACAGGTGTCTATTCAGACAGGTATAAATCTGGCCTGTTTCCTGTCATTCCGCACATCCGATAGTCGCTGAATTTCTTTTCTTTTCACAAGAATCGTACATGCTCACATCTTGAATTTTCCAACTCATATTCCTACATCGTTCCATTACCGAAATTATCACCACTCTCGGTCTATCACACTATGTTTTCAATGTCACTTGGCAAGAAGCAATGGGATTCAACATGGGATGGCTTGCCTGGAGAAATCCGGCTTCTTATCTTAGAAGCCCTGATGCAAAACGGTTGCAAACTGGGTCGCTTGGCCACAGTGTCGAGAGAGTGGCAAACAGAACTCGAGCGACATAACTTCGCTCAAATCAAACTGACACCATCGCGCCTCGTTGATTTTAGTTCGATGATTCATCGCAATCGGCCTCTCGTTGGCTATATCTGGTTCTGCCTGGAACTTGACGATTATGATTGCGCCAAGTGCGCACCTACCCCTAGAACGCTCACAAACGAGGAGTGGGAAAAGGCATTGGCTGTCAGCGATACAGACAACTGTCCTATCACCACGGCATTCCAGAAACTATTCTCGATTCTCAGCACATGGGATCCTAACGGCGATTTGATACTCGATATTAGTATCTACTCGCCTAGTGACTCAAAACATTGGTTTAAATATCTAACCTTTATGCCCGATACCCCTTTAGATATGCTAAATGGTGGTGACATAGAGCAGACGATATTAAACAAAGTCTATCATGATCCTCAACATGGCTGGGTTGCTGGTTTTCGACACTCCGCTCCGTCTACGGGGGCTATTCGCAAAGTTTTCCATTCAGTTATGGGCGAGGGACCGTTTGATAGTGAGCAGTTAGAGCTCCAATGGTGGGATCAGCTTCCATCGGTCCCAGCAGTGACCAGTCTACTTCTCCGGCAACAGAACCGCCGGAGATGGAAGCCGGGCTCGCTTGCACATATGTTTGCCCGTTTCCCCAGACTCCAAGAAGTCCATTACGAGCCCTGGAGGGAATGGGACTCTATGCAACTCTATACGGATAGAGGTGAGTATTGCTGCATACCTGCCCAATGTATTGCTCGCTCTCATTTATATAGGTACTCTATTGCTAATAATCCACATCCGTGATCTAGAATACCAATATCTTTTCGAGTCTATCCAACATCTCAACAGTCTCAAGAGACTTGTGGTCTTCGAGAACTTTAATCAGCAGTACCCAACTATTATGCGGCAATTCCTGGACGGGGAGAACTTGAGCGGATGCGACCGTATTCGCAACCCAACCCCAGCCGTTAGCCGGATGGTCGCGCTCGCCAGTCTCAAGCTTGAACATCTCGCAGCATCCTTCATCGTAGATGCTAGCCATTTCTTCGAGATTGAACCATCTTGGGAGTGGCCAAATCTAACCTCGCTTATACTTACTTCAAGATTACTTACGCCCAACGAGAATTCGATCGAGATTGGAGCTATGCTTCAGGCAGCAGCGGCAGCGGCCATAAAGATGCCACAACTGGAAACAATGGAGATTTGGAACGCACGAAAGGGGTTGGCGGCGCTCTTCAAATATCAGGCGTTCCGTGATATACAGCAAGCTACAATTACTTGGAGAGGCACATGGACATTGACCATGGAACCATCTATAATCCAGGCTTGGGAAGCCATCGTACATCAGTATGACGGTTGGAGACTCAATTTGGTCCAGGAATGGCTGGATGAAGCTACTGTCAAGTCTCACGGTGATGCAATTCACTACCTAAATCTTTCAAGCCAGGTCATTCGGCCCATCTCGCTGCAGCAGATACGGACAGAACAGAAAATTTTGGAGGGCATGGAGACCATATAATACTGAATGAATTATGGATACCAGAAACAAAGTGCCCCTGCGCAATATGAGCTTACGCAGGCCTTCCACCCGTCTAGACTTTTCGCATCGCACCCGTTTACGTTCGGAGCAGCCTTGGCTCAGTGTTCGTGCGTTGCACGAGACGTGGGAATTGACAGGGTAGATGGATCGGTGGTTCAAATGCGCAGCGGGAGTTATAGAATGAGATAGAGAGAATTCCAGGGCTCTTTGCCGCTTCTAGAAGCAACAGCACATGCACAACAGAATAGACAGTAGCTCAGCCGTTAAGCAGTTCCTCATGAGATATACCCGCAGGAGACCACCTTCCCCATTACCCAGGACAACAGCCTGTAGCTTGGTGATGGGCGCGCCGACCACAAATTCTGCGTGCGTGCTGCGGAGTGTGCAATACAGTATGTTGGCGTGGGCCTCAAGAGAGCAAGCAGGAAACCGGGAGTCGAAAAACTGTGGTGATCTCAAGAATGAAGTGATATACAAATTGATAACGTCTGATGGAAACCCGCGATAAGACCGGTGCAAACGCGCTGCATTACGTGAGGAATTACCTTTGGCCAGCAAATACTAGACACGTTGTGCTAGCAGACACGTTTTGCTAACATACACGTTTCATTAGCAGATATTCGAGTGTGCCGTGGCCTGAAGGAAAGGGTTTCATTCAATGCGTTGCGAACAAGTATTCAGCCGCTAATCTGTTCATCAATGTGCGCGTTCATGGGAGGCTTTTCTGCTCGTACAAGACCAGGTTATCTTCGCGCTCCGTCCAGGAAGGATTCGGCCTCGGAGAAGCCCACCAAGACCATCCGATCCCTCCAACGGGTCCCTGAACCCCTATCTTGGGTGTCTGCCAAACCTCGATGATGTTATCACTCATGGGGGGATCCATCAACTCTACCATGCCCTCGATTGCGCCATCGACCTGCAACGAAGATCAGGCTATAATAACAACATTGCCCAGAAAGGAACACCGGGTCTTCGAGGGCGGATAGGAGAGCTACCACACAGACAAGTGCGGCGGAGGGTGGGAAGCAAGGCACGCGAGGTTGAAGTAGACAAACAGTGGAAGTATGTGACTGATCTGCAGATGAAAAACAGGGCTTCTGATTGCTCTTCATACAGAAGCACTAGAAGATCTGTTAGAGCTGGTTGAGAGGGCTATGCAGTTAGGGAACACGCGCCGACAAGAATTGCAACATCCAAGGGCTCACCACCATGAGCACCCATGTGTTGACCTAACGTCCCTCCCGACAAGCACAATGACAAGCCCGTAATTTAGCACCTTTCCCTGATATTCGCTACCAAGCCTGTAACACCGTCCTTGTCCATCGCTATGATGCCGTGCCTAAAACCAGAGACGCAAGTATTCCCCCAAACGCCGTGCCAACGTGCTGTCTTTTAGAGACTAGTATCTGAGCTGTGAAGGGAAGAAGGTCGGAAGACGCCTGCGGTTACGCAGCTCAGTTATATGAAAATGCCGACCCAGCTTTGGTTGTTGGTTACGTCCGAGTCGCAATCGTCGACCGCACAAAAGATCTTTGCCGTCTTGTGTGTGTGATCAACCCGGAATCCAAGCTTTTCGTAGTCCTTGCTCTTGAACTTCTTGCGATCCTCGTAGCAGCCACGACAGTAGACCTAGACCAAACACATATTTAGCAGGCACGTACCCAATGCTTCGCCTGGATCACCAGGGGGGGGGGGGACTCACGTGACCACAGCCCTTCACGGCCCAGAAGTGGTGCTCCTCGCGGTCCTTCTTGTTTCTGGGGCGCTTAGCGGGACGGGCGCCGTCGTCGTCGGCGGCGGCGGCTGAGTATTTTAATTCATTGTCGCAGCTAGCGCACACAACGACCATCTCATCATTCGTATCCCTGTCGGGGCCGGTGTGGCGGGTAAAGCCTGGTCGGGCAGGAGGAGGGGGCTCGAAGTCGGGTTTGGGGGTAGGCTGGCGACCGGCTAGACCACCAAAGCCGTTCGCCTGGTAGTTGAACTCGGGCTGGTTGCCCGCAAGAGGGTTCACATTCATTGCGAATCGGTGAGCCTCGATAATCTGGAGGTCGGCTTCTTGATGACCGAAGTGGGCACTGAGAAAGTCGGGCAAGAGGCCTCGAAAGCTGCCGATGTTGCCCAGCCTGGAAAAACCTGGGATGAAGCCACGGCCGAGACCGATAAATTCCACGCTTTGCCTGTGATTTCGTTGGGCGGCAGACAGGGGGGCAGGCAAGCGACGGTCGGCTGGGATGTCAACTTCTTCGAACTCAATCTCAAACTCGTCAGGACTGTTGGTCAGATCAATGACGGGTGTGTCGCCCTGCCCTCCCAAGACACTGCCGTCACTGCGGGCAAGCGACGGGGTACGTGCGATCTGTGAAGTTTGCCTCCTCGGATTCGGTGGAGGGTTCTGCTGTCCACCGTGCCGCTGACCCTCAATGTTGCGGATGTTATCAATAACGATGGCTCCACGGAGGTGAATAGGGCGCTGGTGGAGCAGGACGGGGCTGTCTGGTTCCTCAGTGAGATCGATCACATCGACACCTTGTCTTTGCTGCTCAGCGTTGTTGTGGCGACGGGCGGATTGTCTGGCCTGCCCGGATCGCGTGTGATGCCTCTGTTGTTGGCGTTCCATAGGAGGGGCCTCCACCTGGCGGTCCAAAACCACCTCGATCAGCTCATCATCTCCATCCTCGTCCAACCCCGACTCCGAGTCAGAGCCCCAATCGATGGCGGGAGTCGACCTCCCGCCATCTCTGTCTCTGTTTGGGTGCGGCATGCTGACCTCCCGATGTGCCCTTGCAGCCCTTTGGGTCACTAGGTAATGCAGTCGCCGTTCGTGCAGCGCAAGGTTATCCTCGCCGTCCTCGTCCTCCTCGTCCTCCTCGATCTCCCCCACTGAGGCTTCGCTGTCGTCCAAAGTCACCAGATCTGAGCTGGGTTGACCAGCAAAGGAGACTCGTACGTTCTCGGCGGCACGGCGATCAGGTTCTTGGTCGGGCAGGTCGTCTCCAGAAGAGTCGGAGCTCGCTTGGGTTTGCTCTCGGGCCGGTCGAAGTCCTGGCTGAGCAGGTGCGAGATCCTGCCCGTCGTCTGACGATGGCGAGGAAGGAATGTGATTAAAGTCGTTGTTGTGGCTACGAAAGTCGGCGAATTGGTATGTTGGGCGATTTTGGGGTGGGACGGGGTACTGAGGCTGGGGTAGGCGCCGGTTCGGGTGAATGGTTGGCGTGAGGCTGGAGCGTCGTGGCGAGTGGCTGACGTCTATACGCTCAAAAGGTCTGCTGCGGTCGTGTGGTCGTACAGGTTCTCGGGATGCTTCCGAGGCAGGGCTAGAACCCGAAGCTGGTTCTGAGTCGACAAGAAGAAGATGGGGAGAAGAGCCGGACTCGGATTCGGAGATTGAAATCAGGGAGATGGCAGAGGGAGACGCGAGAGAGGGTGCGGGGGCGTCTGCTCCAGATGAGTCTGAATCGACTGGAGAGGAGGGCATGTAGGCAGCGGAGGCGAAAGAGGTGGCGCCAGGGTTGCCCTCACGGTGTCTATCGTCGGTCTGGCTGCTGTTGTAGCGGCAGTGAAGCCGATTCGGGTCAGAGTGTTGGTGTCCTCCCTCGTCGAGGTCGTCTGCCCCATCTGACTCGATCACAAGATCGCCCCGCGCAGCAGAGTATCTCTCCTGTAGAGTCTCCTCGTTCCCTAGTCCGTCGGCTCGGTCTAGACGAGGGGGTTCGTCGAGAGGTTGCCAGGGCACGTGTGATGAAGAAGAAACGTTATGTGGGTAGTTGTAGTTGGCGTCGAGGCCGAGACTGTCGCTGCTGGCGTCGATACGGTAAGGGGCAGGGTCAGGGTTGAAGGCGTGGTCGTTGTTGTGGGCAGTGCCAGGGTGCAATTCGTCGTAATGTGCAGCACCAATATTCGAAACGAAACCGGTGTAACTCATGGTCTTTGTTCCATGTCACTTGTTACTTCGTCCTGTTTTCTTGGTGTTGTGACACAGTGCTGATTTCAGCCTAAGGTCGGTTCCTCTGCCTCGTCTGCAGTGATGAGAAGTAGGTGACGCGGTGGTCGGACACAATAAGTGATGGTGGTGATGGCGCGATAGAAGAAGAGGAACAAGAAGAAAAAGAAGAAGAAGAACAAAGGGGATTTGCTGCTCAGAGGAATGGTGAAGGGACGGGAGGGATACAAGAGCTAGAGCTGTAGGCACACACGCACACAAGTAACACACGCCCAGGCCCAGGCACAGACACCAGTAGGTAAGTGCAGCAGATTGATAAGACCGCCCGCGGGATAAGGAGGCTGCAGGGCAGTAGTGATCAATCAACCAGCCCTAGAGGGAGACAAAGAATAGACAAGAGGAAAGAAAGTAAGGTCTGCAATCTCTGCCCGTCTGTTGCGGAAGAGTGAGCCTCTCCACCTGCATGGTGCCTATCCGTTCATTTGCGCGAGAGTTGTAATGAGTGAGAGTGGTGAGATCACTGAGCTTTTTATTTTAGTTTTTTTATTAAAAAAAAGGTCTCGTCATCATCCCATTTCTCACCAGCGCGTTAGTCGCCCGGGCCGGTCCCTGGTACAAGACCCCCCCTCCCATGATCATCTCAGCCTGGGTCGTATATCAGCAAGAAAGAAGGGGTAGGGTGCAAGGCAGACAGGGTCTGGGTTGATGATAGTCGCACGAGCTGGGCTTGATCATTTACGATTGACGAGCCATGTTCACCTCACAGATTCTATTCTTGTCCGCACGCACTGGACGTACCCAATGCCCCCTGCCTGTCGAAAGAAGCTTCCCGAATATCTCATACATGCCCGGTCCTGTTGCTGCTGACCTGGGCTTTTCGTCTGCAGCCCGCCAGATCGCCCTGTCCTTGGCCCAATTTAAGTCATCCAAGTTGTCGTTGCCAGTCCCGTCTACTACACCACCCAGTCACCCCGGAATTTGCATGTCCCTATCATTCGTCTGGAGCAGCCAATACCGAGATCACGCCGTCCCTATTCACCGTCACAAGCTTCTTGGCCTCCTCACCCCACGCGACCGCCACGGCAGGTGTCGCGCTCTGGAGGGCCTCGCTCCACTTCTTGCTGCTCTTGGCGTACTGCTGCACGGTGACGCCCGATGGTCCTGCGGTGGCGAGGAACTGTCCCGTGTAGTCCCATGCTAGGCTCTGCACTGCGCTTCCGATGTCCAACACCTTCGCCGTAGCCGCATCTCCTTCCTTGCGCAGGTCGAATACCGTCACGGTCGTCTGTCCCTTAGCCGTTGCCGCTATCCAGTAGCCATTCTCAGAGAAGACGAGAGCCTCGACGGGGGCTCCCAGTGAGAACGTCGCTGCCTCTTCGCCTGTCTTGCTGAGATACATCTTGATGGCCCCTGCATTCGTGCCCGCCGCGAAGAGGTGGCCGTCAGGGTGGAATGCGCACGCTGTCAGGGGGGTGTTTGTGTACACCCGCGTGACCCTCTTGAGCGTATCCAGGTCGTAGAAAACAAAGCTCTTGTCCGTCCCGACTGAAGCTAGGATCGTGCCTCCGGGATGCATCGACAGGGCTGTGGCCGCGCCCGCGTGCTCCGCAAAGGACGCAACCTCACTGCCACCCTCCAAGACCTTGACGGACCCCTTTGACGTGGCAAAGATGACCTTGGATCCATGCCACAGCGTGTCTGTGATGGGCTCGTTGACCTGCAGGGACCGCTCTGCCTGACCTGCAGATATGGAGAAGACGGCTGCGTCTCCCTTGAGACCACCGACGGCTGCGTATTCAGCTTCGGTCCCGAGCGACGAGGCCTGTGGGACAGGTAGAGACTCAGATAACTGCGGCGCAAAGGAAGCGATCTCGTTGGCCTTCGCCCAACCGCTCGGTACCGGGCGCTTCTTCCGGCTCTTAGAGAGCCTATTTGACGGAGCATCGGTTAGTAGGTGCGGCAGGCGTGTATGTTTTTTTCTTTTTTTTGGGGGGGGGGGGCAAGGGTGGACATACTTGGCCTGCGTGTCATCGACATGCTGGGCTAATTCCTCCGGCAGGGCCTCGTTGTCTAAGGCCATGGCCTCTCCGTTTGCGCTAGCACCAGCGCCGCCGGTGACGGTGACGTTGGAGAGGGCAGCTCTCGCCTCGTCGCGCTCCTTGGTCAGGCGCGCGATGACCCTGACGGCGGCATCGTGTTGGTAGAGGGCGTTGGCCAGCTCATCGCGGGTCTGGGACAGCTGTTGCTTGAGTTTGAAGGTCTCGAGGGCCAGCGCATCCCATTCGTTCTGGAAGGTAGAGAGCAGGGCGGGGATGGAGGTGAGTGTGGGTGGGCGCGGTCGTACGACGCGGGCAGACTTGATAGGCAGGAGGTCGTCCAGGTCGAGCTCGTCGGCGGTGATGGGGTCCTTGCCGTTCTCCTCGATGTACTTTTCGATCAGCCGCTTCTCGAAAACGGTACCCGTCTTCTTAGAGACGACTGGCTCCTCGGGAGCCTCGCCTGAGACTGTTGTTGGTATTCAGCCTTTGGTCAGTGGGTTTCTCATGCTGACTGGGTCTGGGTCTGGACCTAGCTCTGGGTCGAGCTCTGGGGTTTGTGGATGACGATTCACTCACTGGCACAAAGCATTTTGGAGTCTTGTATTTAGAAGAGATTTTGGGGTGGGCAGTCGAGAAAGAGGCACGTCGGCGTATTGCTGTCTGGTTCGCAGAAGTTCTGGGCTCTTTCCTCTGCTCAGCTTCTTGTTCGCAGTTTGTAGTCGCGGTTTGAAGGGTGGAAATTTGGCGGCAGGTTTGCAGACTTGACTAGCCCCTGTCCCTGTTGGGCTTCCGAGGTACGTACCCAGGAAACCCTACAGGGTTGGCCCTACGAGCGGATATTGTACAATCATCGTATCTTCCTCCCACCTCCCACGTTTCAACCTGTCAACTTCACCGTCGGCAGGTCTGTCCCTCTCGCAAAATGGCTCCTACTCTTCCAGATGTCACGACGCTGGCATCGCTCCCCGAATCGACCCTCACCTCGGTGCTGGACCTCCTGTTCGAGCCCAGCCATGACCTTCACACCCTCGCCTTGCCCACACTGCGTTCCATCACCTTCACCACCTATCCCGAGATGATAGATACCCTGCGCGACCAATTGCTCGTCATTGCAAAGACAGTCCATCCAGACCCTTCGGCCCGCAGACCTCTTCTCTCCATCTTGGCCTCCCACCCTCGCCTGGGTGAGAAGAAGGTGGAGAGCGCGCAGAGTGCAGCAGAGCAAGCACAGCTGCAGTCTGCTGCTGAATCTGAGGCCGAGATGCTGGCCTCCCTGAACAGGGAGTACGAGGCTAGATACCCGGGCCTGAGGTATGTCACTTTTGTGAATGGCCGGTCCAGGGACATCATCATGGAGGACATGAGGCGGCGCATCGCCAGCGGTGATTTCCCAGCAGAGGAGGCGCAGGCTATCAATGTAAGTGAGCTCTATAGCTCAACCCGGAAGCGATACTAATTTTCTACTGGTAGGCCATGGCGGACATAGCCAAGGACCGTGCTGGAAAGCTGGCAAAGGAATCCGAGGAGTCTACCGTTGGGCGCTCGGCACTACCAGAAGGCAGCTGAACAGGCTGATGGCTCTCCGAGCATCTGCGTCCAAGATTGAGTTGCGAAAGCTTCCAGTCTTGTGGAAGTAGTCCCTTCTTCTAGATTCAAAGCGCCCCCTACCCCTCTGCTGCGATGACTAGGGAAGATGGGCAGCCATCTAACTACATTGCGGACCCGGTGTCTGATAAAGCAGCTTCTACCCCCCCGTCTTTCACTGTACGAACTTGCACGCTATCCTGGTTCAAGGTTCCATGCCATGATTCGCTCAAACGGTACACTTCAAAGCCAGTACACGCCCTGCAGCAGCTCTAGCGTCGCTGTATATACTCTTTTCATTTCTGGTAGTCCAGGGTTATAAATGCTCGATCCAGTGCTCGGGGAGCAGAATCAGATTCAAACGCGCATGATAAGTTGATGACCTCTGTTACATGAACGATGCTGAATCTACAGACAACTCCAGGCCAGATCGCTGTTCGTTTGACAATATAAGTCAAGGTGTATGATCGGAAACCTTCGTTGCTTGACCTTCCTGGAACAAAACTGTCCAGTAGTTGCTCGCATAGTGTAATCAAAGGCATCATATGGTACGAATAAGGTGTCACTGGGCGTCATGCACGCAAGGTCCATTGGAGCCTTTCAGTTTCAATTGATTTAAGTGTACGTAAGAAGGAAGTACTGAGCCCCCGGGCCAAGGGATCTCTGGAGGGAGACCGGCTGTGTATCGAGCCTGGTTCACCCTGAAGGCCGAAGAGAGCCAGCAGCAGCCGGTTCTGACCGACTGACGTGGCCGATGCTTTCCACCATTCGCCGTTGCATGTATGATGCCCATGCTCGATTAATTACTAGAGGGGCTGTGGAATACGCGGCTTAGAGGTATGTCGAAACAGCATCTCCGATATCAAGACAGTGAAGGAGAACTGATATTGGTGGTTTATTCAGCAACGAGGCTGATCCAGTACTGTTAGAGATTCGAGAAAGAAGTCTTCTCCTCTAGAACCATCCCATAAATTAGTGATACGACAAGATGCAAGACGAGCAAATGTTAATTGAGGAGGGTAATATTATCAGGGAGCTGTCATGCCGTGCTAATTATGAAATCAAGACGGGGCTGGTAATCAATTGGCATGATGACGGAATTCTACCAGGAATGGTTCTGGTGTCCGAGGAGTGATTATCTCAGACGGCGTAAGATTTGAGGCAGTGGATGAGACGACATCAAGGTTGTGCTTTGAATTAGTCTGGAGAGAATGATGCTCTTGCGACCAAACTCCGCAAAGCTGTCGGTACCGCGACTAGCGCCACAAGTCCTCAGGAAGCGCCCAGAAAAACCAGGATTTTTTTTTTGAAGAAAATTTTTAATTGCCAACAGACGAGCCTGACTGACGTCTTGCCCCTCGCCACGGATCTCTAAAGGGAAGGTTATACTCAAGAAAATTGCCTTCGAGGCTGCTTATGGCATAGAGTTGCAAACACCACATCTAGACGCGCCCATACGGCGTTAGTGGGCCTTCGGCTGTCATTGCCGATTACATTCGCATCCGCGGACCACGAGAAACCAGGGCTGACAAGCTGACATGTGCCTGAACCCCAGCTCTCGCATACCACAAGCCAGTCATATCGCCTCTCCTGTTCCCCGGGTCTTGCTGAGAGTCCCCACCTGGGGGCAACCCCATGCACCGAGGACACGCCGTAACCACACGATGCTTGCGTTTGTGCATATGCACCCAGGTTCTCGCTTCGTTCGGCGGATGCGGTCACGCTCCCTGCCCTTCCTGCTGATATGTTCTGCCTTTTCCCCCTCTTCTTTTGTTTGACACACTAGCATCATTTTTATGACTTTCTCTCTGAGGTGTCTTGATGGCCAGGCGAATGAGCACCGATTGACCTAGACTTCCTTCAGACTAGTCTTACCAAAGTCTTTCTTTCAGAGGCCTGGATTCGAAGACTTGTGATCATCAGTCCCTTAAATTCGTTATAAGTCCTAGCCGCCTCCCCCTCCTCCCCCCTCCTTCTTTTCCCCCTCTCCATTTTGACTCCCTCCCGACCGATAGCCCCGACAATCTCTTGGACACAGCAAGGTGCTTACCACTGCACTGACGAGTGGGCGTTCTCTCGAAGATGTGTGGTTGTTATCACGAATTATGGTAGGGGAGCGGTGGCCTCCTCCTCGAGTAATCGCTGGCGTTGTTCACCGGAACCGTGGAATATGGCTGTTCCTGTTGCCGATCTGTGCGGTAGTGGTGCCTCATGGAGGATGGCCCCTCAGAAGAAAACAATCATGTCACCCTCGTCACCGACCCAAGGACACGCCGAAGGAACACATCAAACAACGACGAGGAAGAGAAGCCGGCCAATGCATGACGTCGACGGGCCTTTCACCGGACTACTCAGCTGCAAGAAGCGTCGTCTGCGGCATGATTTGATCACCTCTCGTCTCTCTCGGCCATTCTCTCGCCCCGCCACACATATCCTCAACCGGCAGACAACGGTGGGTGGCGAGCTGTTCCTGAGACGAGCTGCCGCGGCGGCGTCCAACTGCCGGGGGCCGGGCTTCCCTGGTATGGCCTTGGAAGCTGGAGGACACCCTGGTAGCATACCCGCAAGGAAAGTCCGTGGACATGGACCAGCAGAGATGGTACACCGAGCGGCGATGTTGAACCGAATCAGGCTGAGGGTCTGTCACGAGGTAGGAGGAGGACGAGGTGAGACATTCATTCATGCGAGAGAAAACGATACGCCACCAGAACAGGGCGTACCGTCTGGGAGTGTCAATGTTGGGTTTCCGGCGACACGGCCCAAAACGTCTACGCAATGGCCTCCAGAGCCCAGATCGCCTTTCACGACCGAGCCACCGAACACAGCTGCGGCTGCTCGCAGTCCTGACCCGCAGCCCGCCCATCAGAAGCCTTCCCGCTCCCCCGAGTCACGCGCGCGTCGGGGTCATGTCGTCAGGCCGACAGAGGAGGACCAAGGAGACGAGGATTCGTTGAGCTTCCCGAGCAGCAGCTATATCGAGGATCTGGCCGACGTGGAAGATGTCTATGCTGACTTCGGTGTCATCTTCGGCGGTGCAGCAGAAAAGGACGAGGACGTTGGCGAGAATGGGCCTGTGACAGGCACCCTGCATGCTGCCGAGCACCTCGAAGAGTACATGGACGATCTGGATGGTATTCCACCTGCAGCGAGGTGATGACCCGTACTTCATGACCAGCCACTGCTTGTTCAGCACTACCAGCCAAGCGGTAGCCTCCAGCAACACCCAGCGCACAAGGCCTAATGTTTTCTAGGCCAGACCACAAGGATCGCCCTCATTTACACGAGAAGGCCTTTCTCAACGTTGTACAAATCGTGCCTGGAGCGTAAGCCGAGGGGAGACCAGGTTGAGCGGACAGTGAACACGTGTTTTGAGCGGTAGTGAGTGGTGGTACTTTGAGGCATCTATCAGGTCCAAATGTCTGGTGATCCTAGGTATTTGAGATACACATCAATGGAGAAACAAACCGGGCCGACTTGAACAAGTGAGGCTTGGGTGAGGCCAATAATTAAGGGCTGGATTTTCAAATCAACAACTAAGATCACCTTGATCGCGACTGCTGATCCAGGCCCCTTTCCCCCTCCTAATCCATAATCACCCATCCATCATGCCTTCCACGCGCAGCCAAATGGGTCACCGCGGCGCATCAGCCTGATCAGATCGACACGACGTCAGACTCGAATTGCTGTGAACCCCTTATCTGCGACTACACTTGCGTAGAAAACAAAGACGACGGCAGCGCCCGGAGGACAAGATGTACGACCTCCTCCAGGCCGCCAACGACCAGGCCGAGATGATTGCCAGCCTCCAGAGAGCAAACGAGGTGTTTAACCAGGGCCTTCAAAGTCACACGGGGAGTCTCAGCCTCGTCGAGGCCGAACTGATCGAGATGCGACTCACACTAGCAAACGGCCGTTGTGGAACGTACTTCGATAGGACTCATGGCCCGACCTCTGCCATTCGGCCTGAAGAGAGAAACATGTTCGGCTTTGGTGGGACTCCCTTGGATCACACCTACAGCGGTCCCTTTTCTGAGGACCCCCATGGATGGCATAGCTCGGCCGACCTATCCGACATCGCACTCACACTGGCAGCTGCTCCTCAGAATGACCACGGTACCAACTTGGTCCACGCAGCTTCAACTCGAACCCTCAGCTCAAGCCGAAGCAACACGAGCCAGCGGCGTCGGCGGCGTCCGCCCCGGTAAGCACACCTACCATCACGCACCACGGTAGATAAAGACCGACTGACCAGCATGGGGGGCGCGGGTAGAGATGAGCACGTGAAGCGCAGCAGGATCTCTTACGACGGCCATGGCAGCCAGATCCCTAGAATTCCTACATGCGCGGTGATCCTCAGCGAAAACAGCGGCCAGCAGGAGAATACTTTTCAGCAGCCCCGGTTGTGATGTCAGCCACTCCCACAGAGACGTCGGCTGCCGGCCCGAGCTTCAATTTGGAGGCCGGATATTCAAGACAAGACTTGTCCCTGATCAGCCAGCTCTACGACAAGGCTGGGAAGGTGGTGTTGGGGGAGTAGGGATCAAGGCAGGCGACCGTTGTGCAGAAGCCCGGTGATTGGTAGAGCACGTCGGTCTGAAAGGACTCGTGGGAAGCATTCAGAGAGAGGCGGGAGTTAAGCAGAGAGCATGCGAATAGCCGCAGAAGAAGGCGGGAAGGGAGGGTCATGATCAGGGATTGCAATCTCCTCCCGTCAATACAGAAACAAGAGTGCTCGTAGGCTCTCCCCTTTCAAACGGAGGACCGTTCGATCATGGAAGATGCTGATGCCGCGACGGGAAGTGACTCATTATATGTGGCAGTATGTGTATTGCTTCTTGCCCGCGCTCCCTCCTCCAACTCTAAGAAGAGCATGCTAGGAAGTGCCCCCCCCACCCCCCATCCCACACCCCATCCCACAAAAAAAAAGAAGAAGAAGAAAGGAGAGTGAGTTTTCGAAACGCGCAAGAGGGAACGTCGTCGTTTGTTACACATGTAATACCATGTAAGGTATGGCGTTGGGGATTGCATGCAGCGATAGCCTTGATCATCACGTGGTGGAGGGGGAGTGGCCCGTGCGTTGCCGAAAAAAAACTGGAGCTCCTAGGAGCTGTGACGGCGACGGCAAATCATCTCTCAGGCAAATCAGGCCATCGCCAAATCCCTCGACAGCAAGTACAACCTCACCTTTACCTGCCCACACCCGGACCACCACACGCCCAGACCCGACCTCGAGGGACCTCTCCACTCAACCCCTTCAAACGACCAAGTCCGACTTCGATCTCTGCGATCAATTGGCCGATCGCCACCACAATCATGTTCCTGCAACGCTCCGCCGTCGCCGTCGCCCGACGAGCTGCCGTCGCTCCCGTCCTGCGACGCTCCTTCGCGACCACTATGATCCGCCGTGAGTTTGGGGGGAGCATGCCGCGCCAGTCGAGGCTTGGGCAACTGGTTACTTGGGCAATTGGCACCCGCGCCGTGGCCTCTCGATTGGCACAGTGTAGTGCTGATTGTCCCGGGCCCATGTCGCCTACAGCTATAGCAAGTCCACCCTCGGAGTGATCACCACTGACGTCGTCTTTGCAGGAGATGCGACCCCCGCCAAGTCCCAGGAGCAGTCTGTCCAGAAGCTGTCCGGTATGCCGTCCCGATCCCAGCCCGCCCTGTCCCATCTTCAGCCGGGGAATGTTTAGCTGGGCCTGCCATACAAGCCGAGCACTTTGGAGGAGGATGAGGAGGAGGAGGAGTGACCCATCAGTTGAGAACACGGGAGGCTGACAGATATGGCAGACGTCAAGACCATTGATGACCTCGTCGGCCCCGGTGCCAAGCCTGGTAGCGTCCCCACCGATCTCGAGCAGTCCACCGGTATGGAGCGTCTTGAAATCCTGGGAAAGATGGAGGGCGTCGACGTCTTCGACATGCGGCCTCTCGATGCCTCGCGGAAAGGCACCTTGAAGGAACCCATCCTCGTTCGCTCCGCCGGCGAGGAGCAGTACGCCGGTTGCACTGGCCACCCCGTCGATTCGCACGGCGTGATCTGGCTGACCGTACGTCCTCCCAACATCCACCGAGCGGGCGATACACAGGAATGTACTGATGTGGAACTAGATCTCCCGCGACCGACCCATCGAGCGATGCCCTGAGTGCGGTAACGTCTACAAGATGGAGTATGTCGGCCCTCAGGGCCACGACGACCACGGGCACGGGCATGACCACCATGGCTACGAGGAGCCCAAGAACTTCAGCAACTTCGTCAAGCCGGAGTACTGGTAAACCTTTGGCAGGGCAAAGGGTCTCGTGGCTTGCATAACAACGCCCTCACAACGAGACTTGTATAGATGACGGATATCAAGTGAACTTTCAAGGGGGCTCAAGGGACCGGCGGGGGCGGCCGTTGTAGACTAGGTTGGGGCAGGTGCATAGAAGTCTTGTTTCTTCTTCGATCCCAGGATGGCCTCACAATGCTCATCGTGATGTCTGGCGAGTGCGGTGCTGCCGACCCTGTTGTGACTCGGAGCCATACCGAGAACCCAAGAGAGCTGGGTCTTCAGGAGTTGTGGAACGGAAACCTCTCGCATGATCCATTCGGCGACTATCTCTATCTCATTGGCGAATTCTTTCTGACTGCTGTAGTCTGCTACGGGTGCACAGAGTCATCTCCCCTCTTTCAATCAGCCGGGGCAAAGATCGAGGTGAGAGTATTCCCGGCATGGGATGGCATGTTCAATTCTATGTGCCAATGTGTATCCGATGCGAAACAGATGCATTTCTAACATATGTACTTGCCATAATTATATTCGCTGAGAAATGATATGATCTCCTCGAGCTTATATACATACTATTATTGGTAGTAGAGCTCCTCGTCTAAGGCTGGCAATGTGTTTGCTTGCTGGCTCCAGAAATGGCAAACGGTCAATTATGGCAATCAATCAATTATGGGAATAACCCTTATTGCCGATCGCCGTTTTGACGTACTGTAGCTCCGAAGTCGATATGCTCAACATCCGCATGGCTCCTGCCTCTTTCCTCGCGAATCAGTAGCGTTTAAATCCGGCAAACTTCCCCACATATTCATCAAGCCCGGCCTATTTAGGAGTCAACGGTGACGTGACGGGACAGGATAGGACAGGACAGTGCAGAACAGAACAGAACAGAACAAGATACCCAACACCGAGAGAATCTCATCTGCACACCACAGAGAAAAACAGAAAAGAAAAAGAAAAAGAGAAAGGAAAAAAACACCAAAAACCGTCAAGATGCCTCTCGTCGCTGCATCTCCAACCCACCGAGTGATCCTAGGTCTCATGACCTTTGGCCCTGATGAATCTGCAGGTCTGTTACCAACCTGAGTGACTGCCACGGGAACCAGCTAGCTTCTCCCGCCACGAGAGAGGGAGAGAGAAAGAGGAGCATCACTGACTCGCCGCTCATTCAGGTGCCCGCATCACGTCTCCCGAGGAATATGGCAAGGTCCTCGACCTCTTCCAGCAGAGAGGTTATAGTGAGGTTGACACTGCTCGCGTCTACATCGGCGGCAAGCAGGAAGCCTTTACCCGCGAGGCCGGCTGGAAGGAGAGGGGCCTGACCTTGGCCACCAAGGTCCAGTACCCAGCGCAGCCCGGCGAGAACGCCGCCGATAAGGTGTTTGAGAGCGTTGAGACGAGCTTGAAGGAGCTGGGCACTGACTGTGTCGACCTTCTGTACCTTCACGCCGCCGTGAGTGCCTCCAACCCCTCCCTGAGTCACCTTGTCCATCATATGTGAGGGAGAGAGAGAAAAAAAGGAAGGGAAAAAAGGGAAAGAAAAAAAAAAAAAGAGAGGGTGAGAATGGAACAATTCGGACTGACTGCTGCTGTTGTTCTCACAGGATCGAGGCACGCCTTTCGCCGACACTCTGGAGGCTCTCGACAAGCTCCACAAAGCCGGCAAGTTCGTTCGCCTCGGGATCAGTAACTTCACCTCCTTCGAGGTGGCCGAGATCTGCATGACGTGCAAGTACAACGGCTGGGTGAAGCCGTCAGTCTACCAAGGCATGTATAACGTGCTGACCCGGGGCATCGAGACCGAGCTCATCCCCGTCTGCCGGCGCCACGGCATCTCGATCGTGGTGTACAACCCAATCGCAGGAGGACTATTCTCTGGCAAGATCAAGAGCAAGGACATGGTCCCTGCCGAAGGACGGTTCTCAGACACTGCACAAAGCGGCAAGAATTACCGCGGGAGGTGAGTGGCAGGCATTCTGCACATGGCGACAAGCCGCCTCCTCCTCCTCCTCCTCCTCCTCCTCCTCCTCCTCCTCCTCCTGGAGGCTGTCCTGCTCGACGGGTCCTTGGCTGACCTGGGGCCCTTTTTGCAGGTACTATCGTGACAGCACGTTCAACGCGCTCAGGGTGATCGAGAAGGCGGTCGAGAAACACGGCCTGACCATGATCGAGACGGCGCTGAGGTGGATGGTGCACCATTCTGGGCTCCAGATCAAGGACGGCAACGATGGTATCATCATCGGCGTGAGCTCGAGAGAACAGTTGGGCAACAACCTCGACAACATCGAGAAGGGACCGCTGCCGGACGATGTCATCAAGAGCCTGGACGAGGCGTGGCAAATCTCCAAGATCGACATGGTCCCCTATTGGCACGGGAACGTCGAATACAAGTATGATACGAAGCAGGCTCTGTATGCTCCTGGTGCCAAGTAGAGGCGAATATCAAAAGAAGGGGATAGACTCGGCCTAGATAGAGTAAGTAGCTTGAGCATGGCCCGCGATAGAAGCAATCCGATCCCGACCGCTGTGTTCTGCTGCCGTAACGCAAATAGTCGCTGGTGCCAGTGATATTGATACGTCGACAGGACCCTTCTGCTGTTGAAAGTTTCAACCTCGAAGGTGCTATACTCGAATCGAATCATTAGTACCAATAGCCACAGTCCCTTTCACAGCATATACCTTTTTACTTCTTCAATGTTCTCTTCTTCTCTTCCTCCTTCTCTCTATGATCAAGTGGCCCCCTCCCCTCCCCCCCAAAAAAAAAAACCAACAAGACAAGCGATGAGCACTTCACGAATCGGACTGGTACATAAAGAAAAGAGCAAAAAGGGTGGCAGGGAGGCGGTCACACCCTGGCTTCATGCGTCTTTGGAGAAGGCTCGCAGCAGGTGCTCTGGCGTGTTGACACAGGTCGCCTGTTCCTGTGAATTCCGTGGTCATGAACGCTGCACGAGAATAGATTAGAGGCAATCGGTAGGCTGCTGCATTGTTGTGCGGGGGTCAAGCCGTCATGACGGGAACGCCTCGGATCAACGTTGGAGTCGTTGCCGTGTTGATTCCGATTGGGGCAAAAATTTACCAAACCTCTGCATTGGTCTTACAGTAGGGAACGATATCATAATTAATATATTATGATTTAGGCTCTCGACGGTCCCATCTGTTCTGTCCGAACTGATCCGCTGCATTAGAAAGCCCTTGCTCTTCTTCGGTCTTGAGCCAGCATTGGCTCGTCTGCAGGTATTCGTACATATACGAATGACGATTTGTGGCGAGATTCACCTGCATGAATCCAATGGGTTTAGGGGTACCCTACTGTTTACTGTAGTGTAGCAAGATGCATCCTCGAAGGGAGTGGCTGTCTCAAGGGAGACTTTTACATATATATATATATATATCTCCCTCTCTTTTTTTTGCGTTCTGGTTGTGTTGTGGTCCAATGACTGCTAAACATTAATATACTGGTTCAGTATAAAGAAACACTTTCACAGGTCAGAGGCACTTCTTGAATACATAGTGAATTGTTACTTAAATGTGACTAATATATTCTCATTACACAGGAGTCAACAATCATCAGATCCTCGGAAGGCTTGACTCCTCGAGCATGCTCAGCGCTCGATTTCCATACAATGCAAAGTGAAATGATTTGGATTGCTCATCTTCAGCAGAAGCTCATATTTTGCATCATCCACATATGTTTGATAGTTTACTTCTGAAACTCTGCAGAGCACGGTACGGAATTTAACGAAAAATGTCTACAATCTTTCGCAACAACTTGTCACGCCTCTTCCTCCGGACCTCCGGATCACTCGTTGTCAAAGCCTCGCATGGCAAGGGCCTGGCCTTTTCCTCACCTTCGTCCCGCGGGCTCGTCGACGAATCCACATGCTCTGCTGATGCCGCGGAAAATCCCTGGCCTCGCACAGTCGTCCAGGGACTTGCAATCTCCGAGGCTGATGAGATCGGGCTGTCGGGTGGTTGAGTGCGCATCTCGGAAGCCTGAAATCTCTGACCAATTCTCCAGGAGAAGTCCTCGTGTGGTCGCATTTCAAAGTCGGCATCTTGTACAATGGAATACGGCGAACGCCACCCTGGCGCGACCTCGTCGAGTGTATCAGCTGTAACATCTGGCAGCCTGTGCTGTACATAGGTCGCTAGGTCGCATTTCGCTGCCAATTGGATGAAACTGGAGAAACTTTCGCCCAAGATGGTCAACATGCCCTCTGAGAAGTCCCACCTAGTGAATGTTTGTGACACGATTCTTTCGAGCTCATCCAAGCCTTCAGTCACTTGTAGACATGGCTCGGACGAAGACACCTCAATTTCGTATGCGTAAAACAAGCAGGCAAGAACCCATTGTCGAAGATTGGGTTTGATGTAAGAAAGACGGTGCTGTCCCATCAACGCCCTGCTCTGGCCGAGATATGCGTCGAAAAGAAGTTTCTTGGGGTCGAAATCACCGGCAAGCTGGTGCAGGTATGCTGAGGTCTGCTCCGTATGGATGTAGTCGACGATGGTTCTATGCAAGAAAGACACCCTCTCACCAAACAGCACCGGCGCGTGGGAGTCTGGCGCGATGTGAATCATGTCCTTGCACTGAGCGATCAGCTGCCGCTTCTTGGTCAACAAGGTCTCCAGAGGCGCCGAGTTGACACGTGGCCAGTCGCCGAGGAATGACAGCTCCTGTGCCTGAGCTTCAACAGGCTGTTGGTCGAAGTTGAAGAAGAGGAACGTGAATACGGGAAACGATCTCCTCGCGTAGGAAAGCGTGAGAAAGAGTCGTGCTGCTCGTTCCCGATAGATGTCCTCCACTGAGCTGAGAATCCGTTCGAAAAACTTCTCAAGGTCCGAAGGGAGGGCATCTAGTCTTTGTCGTAATGTCGCGAGATTGTCCTCATTTCGAAGGCCTCGTAGTAGAGAGCGAACAACCAAGTACACCCAGAGAAAGACTCCTTCGGATCTGCTGATGATACTCCTTATCAAGTCGGATACTGCATCCCTGGATCTGATCTGCAACTTCTTGAACCTTGCATTTCCCTCCAAGTTGTCTTGGACAAATTGGCGGATGTCAGGGCTCGTCAGTTCGTTCATACAGAGCTTCCATTGGCTGCTGTCGAATGCATCCGCGAACTCTATCCAAGCCCGGCTTGATGTGCAAATCTTGATGTTGGGCGATCTGGATAGGTGAAATAGAAACTCTATCAGGTCCGTGTGGTCACCCTCATATTCATCCAGTCCGTCGATGAAGAGGCAAATCTTGAGAATCCTGCCAGATTTGGAAGCTTGATCATGAGCCTTTTGTTGGGACAAAGCTATCATAGCCTTTGACAGACGAGCCCAAGTCCAAGGGGTGAAACTTTCGGTATACGCAGCCGACCAGCGGTCTTCACAGACAGACTCGATAAGGTATGGATGCTGGTTGAGTATCTGGAGAAGCAAGGAGCGTAGTAGGCCTTCCTGGGATTTTTGGATCGTAACTCCGGGACTCCAGAAATAATGCTTCGCGATAGCGAGCTTGTAGGCGAGAGGATCCGCCCACTCCTTCAAACAATTGTTTGTTGTCCTATGCTCGGTGATGAACTTCATCAAGGTCGACTTCCCAGAACCCGCCTTTCCATTGATCCAGAAGATTCCGTTCTGGGTACGCAGCCACTCCAGAAAACTCCGCCCTTGGTCCATATTGGAGCTGAAGATCCATTGGAACGTTCTTCGGTGCGCCTCGGGAATTGCGAGCTCGCGTTCATGAAGCTGATCGAAATTGAGGGTTTGTAATATTGATTTCCGCTTTTCTTCGGCTTTCTTAACGACGCTAGTGCTGTAGAAGCTCTCAACGTTGCGTACATAGGCACGTAACGCGGTTGACTCTGGGCCTTCGTTCACAACGGGCCGCTCATCCTTCCAGTTCAAGATGGCCCTGCCATCGGCCCACAAGTTTTTGTTGTCCACTGCCAAGGCGTCGAGCTTCTTTTCTATATTCTCAAGGTATTGCATTGAGCTATCCATGTGTTGTCCGAAGAGCTCACGGTAGATGCCAGTGTCGTCAAAGAACCTTCGCAGATTCTGTTGTATGTCACGTTGCTGTTGTCTTGGCTCAATGTTCAGCTACAAGTATATTATACAACAGGATCATGAGGGACTTCTCGGCATCATTTCATGAGTACTTACTCGATCAAAACGATGAGATGAGATGATACCTCTGTTCGTAAGTTGAGAAGACGAACTGAAAGCTGCTCAAGCTCTTCCTTCTTGTACATAGCCCGTGCCGCCCTGTAGGCCCCTTCCATGAAGCGTAGCTTCCCACTGAGGTGCTTCGTATGGATACTCTTGAGGATCTGGTCGACCTTCCTGCACAGTTCTAGGGATCTGTTAATAAGGCTCAGTAGTGTTCTGTCTCGTCCGATATCCCCTGAGATTAAAGCCTGGGTCTCCTTGATGCCGTCCAAGGTCTCGGTCATATGATTGGTGATGTCTTGAAGTTCACTGATATGCTTTGGTGTGCCATCTGTGTTGCTAATGATTTCCTTGAAAAGCCGCAGCCCAGTGATGCCGTGTGAAAGAAACTGAGCCACGTTGCTCGCCAGACCGACTGCAGTGACAGCCTCCATTGTAGGATGGTAAGTGCTGCTCTGTCTACTTGATTAGTCTCCTTGGGGACGATGAGCATTCAGAGACGTTGCCTGAGAGATGTCTTAATTAAGGAGTAAAAAGCCTTGAAGTTAGAGGACAATGATGGGATACAGGACAGATATTAATTTTTTTTATAGAAAAAAAACTACTATGAGACTAGAAGCCAGCCTTATAGAGATCTGGTTCAGTACAGGGGCGGGGTAAGGCATGAACAGAACGTTCTGCAGAGCACTGCCACTGGCTTGCTGACCGCTTACCTACGTGGCATGGCCTTCTTACTTGAAATCGACCTGGGCAAGTTGTTTGCGCCCCACTTGTTTACACACAAGTGATTTTTTTTCTTTTGACAAGAAATGGTGCTCTAAACTCATAGTATGTGTAGACTATGATTTTTGCTCTGAGTTGGAATATGTATCAGTGATAACAAACACTGTTGTGATTGGGGGTGCGGCAAGTCTGATGAAGAGCGTCTGAGTGTGGGGGTCGCCTCATAGTCAAGTAATTATCAGATGACAAACGCCTTTTCTCTCTCTTTTTCTTCTCCTTTTTTTCTCCCCTTCCCTTCCCTACTCTTCAGGCAGTAGTAGAACAACAATTGGTATTGCTTTCTTTTCTCTTCGATTTGAAGCCCTCTTCTGTTGTCCTTCTATTGCCGTTGCTCACGTACACAGGCACGCTTGGATTGACAGGGCCCTTTGCCCAGTGCTCTCCCTTTACTAGGCTTACCGCACTAACCACAGTCTTGATATATTTTTTGGGGGGGGGGGTGGTTTAATTGAACAAATTGATGTTGAGTAAAGTAACAATTAAAAATCGTAACATTCAAGAATTGAAAGCCTGTTAATTTGAATTTTTTTTTTTTTTTGGAATGCCAGCAGACTTTCTTGCAAGCCAAACACATATTTTGGCGGGAAAGTCGTGCCAAGCGGGATTTTAGCCAACTCTGATGCCGGAGATTGCAAGGGACAAGCACGTTACCTCAACCTCCTCCTCCTACCTCTTACGCGACCAACCCTCTCAAAGCCCTAAGCTTGTGGCGCCCTCCCCCCTCTCCCCCCTCCAAAAAAAAAAGACAACTACCCCGGCACAACAGCCTCCAAAGACTCCCAACCATGTCCCAGAAGATCACCGGCAAAAACCTGCACTACGACCAGTCCCTCCCGCCCTTCCTCGCCCGTCTCAAGGGCCAGCATGCTGTCGACGCAGACTCGCCCGACCCTATCCTCGCCTCCCGCCGGAGGGCAGCCAAGCCACGGTCCGCGAGTGAGGAGGCTGAAGATGCGCCTGTGATCATTGACGACGACGGCAATGTTGTGTCGGGGTTGAGGGTGGGCGTCGACGGGACAGTCACGGGGGCCACCGGAGATGGCGGTCAAGGCGTGGACGTGGAAAACGATACAGAAGGGCAATCGGAGAAGGACAAGAAGCAGGGGAAAGAGGAGGACGAGGAGCAAGGGCAGCAGCAGAAGAAGAAGAAGAACAAGACAGAAGCTGCTGCCATTGGAGGGTTGAAAAAGCGAAAGGCGGGCAGAGTAATCGGTGCTGATGCCGAGGAAGAGGGCGATGATGATGATGATGATGATGGTAATGATGCTGCTGCTGTCTCGTCAAAGGACAAGAAACAAGCCTCTGCCGAGGACGACTCTGGGGCTGCGGCGAAGAAGCGCGACGCAAAGAACAAGGGGCCAGAAAGGGGCAGAAAGAAGGCCAAGAAGATCAAGCTGAGCTTCGGCGGCGATGCTGATGATGGGGACTGAGGCTGCCATGCGAGGGCTTCTGGCCCGATCAACAACACTCCTGCGACTGGCGCGCCGCACTTTGCTATGGCCCAAGCACATCCCCACGGATCATGAGGCGGAGATGGGACACGCAAAAGCCCAACCGCGTCCTCCGTCTGAGAAGCTCAGCTCTGCCGTGAAGGAGGGCCACGCAGCTTGATGGGCCCCGGTTGTGTATGTCTGGCCCATGTGGAGATTCATCAAATCACGAGAAAGGGCCACGAGATGGTAATCATCAGGCTTGATTGGACCTGTGGTATTTTCAACGCCTATGGTTCCCGTGAGGGAGGGTATCATCTATCTATATGCATCCATATATATATATATATATATATATATATATATATATATATATATATATATATGCATATTTTCCCCCTTGTTCACCGCCAAGGTAGCTCTCAAACGACTCGCAACTTGCCCGCGGGGGCGCCTGCCTCGTTGCACCTCGATCAAGAGGCCGCCCACTTTCTGTCTGAAAGCTGTTCACCTCCACTGCTTCTACCGTCCGTTCGTACTGCTCTATGCAGTAACACCCCCCCCTCCCCGCCTTTTTGTGTGGGTAGAGGTGATGATGTTCCTGTTCTGCCACGTGCATCTCGATCCCCATGCGCCGTTGGGTTAGGCGTTGGGGAGAGGCTGAGCATCTCACAGCCAACAGCATTGTTGACGAGTTGCCATTGTGTATCAGGTGACGATGGCGGGGTTGGTGTTGGTATGTAGAGTTGTGTGTGTGTGTGTGTGTGTGTGTGCAGGTGCGTGTCAGAGGATGCTCACCCCAATAATCTGGGGTCGATATTCGCATCCCCTCTTGTGGAAATTGTGTCAGGCGTCGCTGGTGCATCCTCGGAACCGTATGAGTCCTCCGTGCCGCTCGAATCTCCGTCATAGCAGTCCTGCTGCTGGCCTGGGCATGTTGCGCAGCCGACGGCAGCCTGTAGAGCCCTCGAGACCATCTCCGCCCGGCCCAGTCCGGCAAGGTCGGGCCTGGCAAGCCGGTGCCCGAGATTTTGACTTCTCTGGGGGGCAGGAGGCTCGATCTTCGTGTAGAGCCCCTGTAAAGTGCTGATGGACGACTTCAGCAGGTCCTCCCACTCTCTCGCCGACCGGTCGCCCTTCATCGGGGTCCTCAGGGCAGCGCGTTTCTTCTCGACACGGGCTGGCGGCTGTGCGCCCGGTATATGTAGGATTGTACGGCGGCCGGTGTTGCCCTGACGAGCCGACCATGTCTTCATGTTGAGCGCAGAATGTGTCAGGAGGAGGGGAGCTGGTTGTTTTGTTCGCTCCAGGCAGAGCTGCTCGCCGAGGATGTGTTGTCGGGCCCAGTCCTGCCCAGGTCCGGACTGGACGATCATGGGGACGTGTGAGGGTGATATGCACTCCATGGCTGGGGTTGTCTTGGGTGGAGGGGAAAGGGATGAGATGAGTCTCGTAATAGCGCTGCGTTGGTTGTGTGCTTTTTCGCAGGTTGAAGGAGAAATATAAAGAGGGATTCGAGGGAGGAGAAGGAGGAGAAGGGACGGCCGAAGGAACAGGGAAGAAGGGAGGAAAGAGGGTATGTATATTATTACTATTACCTACTATTACTACTAATGTTACTTAGCCCATGAAGCTCCTGTCGTATTCCCAAGACAGCCAGACACACCATGGGGTGTTCTGCCCACGACCGTGCGATCACCAAACACGACACAAAGGAGCAGAGCCTATAACCGAAAAGAGGACATTTTGATGGCGGGGGCTTGGGGGGGTGGGGACCAGGGGTGTGAACGTGCGGGCGCAGAAACACGGGAGAGGGTGAGATGTGAAACATGGGCCGCTCTGCTCTCTACCATAGTATTTTTGCGCCGTGAACGAGGGGGGCCTGCAGGAGGTGCCTGGTGCCTTGTTTCGGGCAACCCTGCCACAGTCCTTACAGGATGCAGGACAGACTCTTGTTACAAAACTTGGCAGAGCGCAGAGGCGTCTTTGCTGCTGCCCGTGGTGCAGGTCGGCCGCTCCGCAAGAATCTCACGCGAGAGCCATCCAGCCAACGAATTCGCAGAGAGCCACGGGCAGAGGAAGCACGTCAGGGTTTCTTGCAGGAATGGCTCGCGCATGCTGGTGGAACCCTCTGGTTCTTCTTGTGGGATCTCGACCTGTTCTAATTTTGGCGCTCTGCGGCGAGGGGGGCTCCACCGACTTGACTGGACCAGCACATGTCCACCACCGGACCCGCGAGGTAAGCATGTTCCTGAAGCCTGATTGATGATCGCCGACGTCCTGGATAGTAGAATTTGAATGATGATTTGGGGAGGCGGATCTGATCTCAACATGAGCGCGCGCGCACCTTGGTGTTGGTTATTAATAGGACAGACATCAGCACTGCCATGACATGGCATGGCCATAACTTAAGCGCTGCCAATCTGCCAATTTCGACCCTCTTTTGTGGCCACGAGGGAGCCATCCATATCAATTACCACCACCGTTAGGCTCACATATGAATGATCATAGCACTGTATTGAAGTTGGTAGTAAATAAATAATATTAGTAGGAGGTGGTTGCCTGTAGGAGCTATAGTCCGCCCCGGGGGCGCACTCTGAGAGCGGTAACCGCCGAGATGAGCTGGAATCCTGCCCATCCAGACCGGCGGTAACGAGCCCAAGCATCCATCCGTTCCTATATTTGGCCACCACTCTATATGTTGTCATCTTGAGGGGAGAGCATTAGAAAGGAGATTGTCTCTTGGAGGTCGGCCTCGCGGTTGGGCCTTGTCCTTGGCCTGCCACAGCCTTGCAAAGGCTGCCGGTTTGCCTGGCCGCACCTCTGGGCTCCGCACGGCGCACACCATACATAGTACAGCCCATATAGGGTCGTGCCTCGAATCCGACCTAGGCAATGCACGTCGATACTCTGCACACCTTGCTGTTGAAGGAGAGGAGGGGGGTTCGTGGCCGTCCTGAAGAGATCCGTGTTGGCGCAGGCGAGTCTGAGAATGAAGACACATGGGAGACTTTCTTTCTGCTCTCAATCCAGGTTTTATTTGGTATGTAATGCCGATTTTCTCTCTCTTTTCAATTTTAAACCCCCCCCCCCCCCAAGAAAAAAAAAGAAGAGAAAGGAAAACCACCGTCCAGAACAGACCAGCGGCCTTTTGGGAATTTCCATCTCCTCAGTGCTTCATGCGCCACTCCGATCCCGTACCCATGGTGCATAGTACATCATGCACATACACTATGGGTAGTAGCATCTTGGAGATGAGCCAAAAAAAAAGGGGGGGGGGCGACCAAGCAGAAGACACAGAAGCAGCAGGGGGGGGAGGGCTGAGTACTACAGAACACTTGCGTACATAGTATTATAGCTAGCAGTGGTACCTCATATTTTTGCGAAGTAACATAACGCGCGACTGCCCTCCCTACTTTACTGTATGACTACTAGTACTGTATCCTGCATGCTAAGACCAGGGGGCCTGCACGGGGGAGGTTCAGCAGCTGGCGGCCAATGATTACCCGCTGGAGAGCCTAGACTCTAGCATCCACCCACTATACTACCCTACTGTAGTTGCGTAGCTCCGCTGTATTGAGAATTTCACAGGCGACGGGTGGCCCAGATTGGGAGGAAGAGCCCCTGCCACGCCACTCTCCTATCTTCGACTGGCTGGTTTTGGTTGGGTTATCTTTTCCGTCCGAGTGTTGTCGACACGAAATGACACGACACGACACGATAGCGACAACCCGACGATTCCTCACCCCCGGGGCTCAACCGCCGACTCCTCTTCGTGTCCAGGTGAGAGGTGGCCCGAATACATGTGGTCTCTTGGCCTCGTTGCCTATAGCATCAACGTCATCGACAGTCAAGCAATTCAGTATCGGCGTCGACATCGACTTTGACAGTGTCACTTGTCGATCTAAGTGGCCTGAGTCGTAATTGCGGCTTGTCACCACCACAAACCGAAACCAAGAAAGAGAAAGAAGAAGATAAAAAAAAAAGGAAAAAAATTTGGGGAGGGAAAGAAAAGGAAAAAGAAAAAAGGGTTGCCCAACAAGAGAAAGAAGGGGGAGCCCTTCTCGACCGTTGCGACAGCACCACAAAAAGCAGGACCGACTCAAAAAGCTGTCAAAACCCTCCAGCGCCTTGGCGAAGGGGACCAGCTGTCCCTATCACTGTCAATCGTCAGCGCTTGCGCTTGCGCTTCAGCCTGTGCCTTGCTTCTGAAGAGTCGGTCTTGGCTCGGTCCGTGGTTCGGTCAGGGCTGCACCTGTGCCAAGCTCGGCCATCTCTTTAACGTCCACGCAACGTCCACATCAACCACAACATCGGGACCAACTAGGGACGCCGTCTTCCTCCCTCTACCACCCCATTCAATCGCGATCGCGACGCGCAGTCGGTGTCCATGGTCAACTATTGTCGACACTTGACAGGTTCGACTTGACCACAAGAAAAAAGAAGAAAAAAGGCAGGGTGACGGGCTGAGGTGGTCTGGCGCTTTGTCTCGTGTCGATCCTTTACTTCGCCGTCAGCAATAGTACTAACAACAGCAACACGGTCTTCTATCGAGGTCATATTACCCCCCCCCCCCCCTTTTTTTTTTTCCCTCTTCGCGAGACGACTCGGGCCGCGCGATCAGCCATCCGTCCTCGACTACACATCCATACTGCAAGGCATGGATCTGATCCGTCGGGCGGGTAAGGCCCTGACGGGGCCTCCGCAACTACCTACGGCAGATGAGAAGCTTCACAAGCCAAGGACACGATCAGGGCGCCTGTGGTCCCGTCTAGCCTTCTTCCGTAGGCCATTGCGGCTCAGAGGAAACTCGACCATCTCCATACCGCTCGGTGTGGTCATATTGTTCCCCCTTATCGTCGTCATCCTCATCCTCATCCTCTTCGTGAGGCACCCGAACTCTCCGGGCAGGATACTCATGCCCGCCGGTGCTCCTCCGGCCATAAGGTGAGAGGTCCCAAGCCCACCGTTTGTTGTCTGGTGTCGGTGCTAAATCTGCGCTCTCCAACAGGAAAATCAGCGAAAAATACGACAAGACCTTCGTCGAGGGCTGTCTCGAGCCTGATACCTCCAAGCCCCGGGCCAATGGCGCCTTCGTCGTCTTGGCCAGAAACAAGGAATTGGACGGCGTGATCCAATCCATCAAGTCTATCGAGCGCCACTTCAACCGGTGGTACCACTACCCATACGTGTTCCTGAACGACGGCGACTTCAACCAGACCTTCAAGGATACCGTCAAGAACTACACGTCTGCACCTGTTGAGTTTGGCAAGGTCGGTCCGGACATGTGGGGCTTCCCCGACTGGATCGACCCAAAGGTCGCCAAGGAGGGTATCGCCAAGCAGGGTGATGCCGCTGTCATGTATGGTGGTCTGGAGAGTTACCATGCCATGTGCAGGTTCTATTCTGGGTGAGTCCGGCTTGATCCGCGCTTCGCCTCCCGATATCGAGAGGGCAGGGTGGAGAGACACCACACACAGCGCCAGCTTAAACAACGGCTACTGACGTTCTCGGCAGCTTCTTCTACAAGCACCCGCTGCTCGCCAAGTACGAGTGGTACTGGCGCCTCGAGCCCGAGATCAAGTACTTCTGCGATATCACCTAGTACGTTTACTTGTTGCCCCCTTTGTCCCTGGTAGCATGTCCTCCCGTATCTGACAAGCTCTTCTCGCAGTGACCCCTTCCTAGCTATGATCGAGAACAACAAGACCTACGGATTCACGATTGCTGTCAAGGAGCTCCGGGAGACCGTGCCTAACATCTGGCGTTACGCGTCCGCCTATAAGCGTTTGAATAACCTTACGTCCAAGGGCCTGTGGGAGATGTTTACCGAGCCCAAACCTGAGCCTGAACAGAAGGACCCCGCCGCAGACATGGAAGTGCCGCCACTGCCAGAAGAGATCCTGCGCTCCGAGCCTGGCCGCAACGGTCTCCCCGAGATCGACCCTGAGGCCATGGAGGGTGAGAGCTACAACATGTGCCACTTCTGGTCCAACTTCGAGATCGCTCGCCTGAGCTTCTTCAGAAGCAAGGAGTACGAGGACTTCTTCGACATGATGGACCGCAGCGGTGGCTTCTGGATGGAAAGGGTAATAATCCTGCCTCCTCTACAACCCCTCGCCTCATGACCCCTCCTCAAGTCGCTAACCGTTTCTACTAGTGGGGTGATGCGCCCATCCACTCTCTAGCCGCCGGTGCCCTTCTTTCCCCTCGCGATATTCACTACTTCCGTGACTTTGGATACCGACACACCACCATTCAGCATTGTCCTGCGAACGCGCCCCTAGGAAGACAGCTCCCTCGTGAGCCATACCTCGAGAAGACAACCCTGGACGAGAAGAAGCGGGCTGAAGAGGATGACTACTGGGAGCATTGGGATCCACCCAAGGAGAACGGCGTGGGATGCCGATGCCGATGTGACACCGATATTGTCGACGTCGAGGGCAAGGAGGGTAGCTGTCTGGCGGAATGGGTCGACGTTGCCGGCGGTTGGGCAAGCCCGTAATAAATATACCGGAAGAGGTCGCCTGCAACCTGCGTCACAGAAAACGACGGAATGGCCCACGACAAGGAGCTCACAGGCCTGACAGGCTGCGCCGAGTGACAGACGGCAAGTCAAGTCACAGGGCCGGCCTGAAAGAACCCGCGCCGCGATTCACGTCGCGTTGTGTGTCACTTGGGAGTACATTTGTGTGTCTGAGAGCCACGGTGCTGCCGCATATTCGCCGGCCTGTGCCGACGTTGTCGGGTTCGCACCGCACACTCGTCGTCTTGGTGGTGGCATGGCTACTACCACATCCAATATAACAAGCGTTTACGAAATCACAAAATCATCCGCATTTTATTTTGCATGGGAGGATCGGTAGAGTAGATCGGGCGTCAGGCAAACGGGATCGCTGCTGCTGCTGCTGCTGCTGCTGCGCACGACGCCGCAACCTGTCCTTTTTTGTTTCCCTAATAGGATACCACATATCTAATTGAAAATACAATGTCAAGAGCCAACAGCCTCCTCGGTCTGACGATCAATTGAGGAATTTGTTCCGCGCTGCTGACCTCCTAGTGGTGATATATTTGATAAATTATAGAGGTTGAAATCTCGAAACGGAGCGACATGGGATGCACTATTTTTATTTTCATATTTTTAAAAGGCTCAATTAAGCGGATGAGACTCTGGCCTGCTTCCACAGGACCTACGTACGAAGAATCCGGTACAGTCTCCGGAATCACCACTCGGAACTTCCCAGTGGCTCGGCCAGATCTGTCACGGCCCCATGGCTTGCGTCACCGACAAGCCTCGCGTACTTGGCCAGCGTCCCCCTGAGCGGTTTCGTGACTGGCGGCTTCCAGTGCTTCTTCCTCTCCCTCAGCTCCTCGACGGTCACATTCAGCACGTCGATCCTGTTCTCCGTCGCGTCGATCCGCACCTCGTCGCCGTCCCTCACCACCGCGATGGGACCGCCCACCGCGGCCTCTGGGCATATGTGGCCGACGATGAAGCCGTGGCTGGCACCGCTGTAGCGCCCGTCTGTGATGAGGGCGACGTTCTTGAGCCCAGCGCCGATGATAGCAGCGCTGGCCGTCAGCTGCTCCGGCATCCCAGGCCCACCGCGGGGGCCCTCGTACCGCACGATGAGGACCAGGTCCCCGTCCGTCGCCTTGATGTCTCCCCTTTTCAGGGCCGAGTCCAACTCGTGCTCCTTGTCAAAGACTCTCGCCTTGCCGGTGAAGGACAGGCCCTCCTTGCCCGTGATCTTGGCCACTGCACCGTGCGGCGCGATGTTGCCGCGGAGCACGCGCAGGTGGCCTGTCTTCTTGATGGGGTCGTCCAGCGGCCGGATGATCTTCTGGCCCGGGTCGAGCGAGGGCCACGAGGCGCAGTTCTCGGCGAGCGTCTTGCCCGTGACGGTCATGAGACTCCCGTCGATCAGGCCTGCGGCGATGAGCATCTTCAGCACGCTCGGTGTGCCGCCCACGCGGTACAGGTCCTCCATCATGTGCTTCCCGCTCGGCTGCAGGTCTGCGAGATAGGGGATGCGATTGCTCGTCCTGTCGATGTCGTCCAGCGTGAGCGGCACGTCGGCACTGCTGGCCATGGCCAGGAAGTGCAGGACCCCGTTCGTGCTCCCGCCCAGCGCCATCGTCAGCACCAGGGCATTCTCAAAGGCCGCCCTGGTGAGCAGGCCCCGCGGCCGCAGGTCCCTCTCCATGACGAGCTTGATCGCCTCGGCCGCCCTCTCGCACTCCCTGGCCTTCTCGGGCGAGGTGGCAGGGTACGAGCTGCTGCCGGGCAGGCTCAGGCCCATGGCTTCGATCGCCGTCGCCATCGTGTTGGCCGTGTACATGCCGCCGCAGGCGCCCGAGCTGGGACACGAGTGCAGCTCCAGGTCCTCGAGCACATCTGCTGGGGTGGCCGGGTCCCCGTTCGCCTTGGGGCACCTGGCCTGCAGCCTCCCGTAGGTGTAGGCGCCGCGCGCCTCGAGGCAGGTTGAGATGTTGACCTCGGAGTCGAGGAGGGTGCTGTGGCCCTTGCGGATGGCCCCGCCGTAGATCATGATGAAGGGCCGGTTGTGGCGGGCCGCGGCCATAACCACACCAGGCATATTCTTGTCGCATCCTGGAATGGAGATGTTGGCGTCATGACGCTGCGCGCAGGTCACGGACTCGATGGAGTCGGCTATGATCTCTCGTGACTGGAGGGAGTAGCGCATCGCTAGGGTTGAGTTGCGATGTTTAGCAGAGAAGAGGAGAGAAGGAAAGTGGGAGAGCGCTCACCGTCACTGCCCATCGTGATACCGTCGCTGACCCCGATGGTGTTGAACTGCCAGGCCAACATGTCCTGCTTCTCTACGGACTTCTTGACAATCTTGCCCAGGTCCATCACTGCTGTGTCGTCAGTTCATCATGTCCCTCTCTCTGTCTCACACACACACACTCTCTGCCCTGAAAAGAGGGGGTCATCGTCCTCTCCCAATGGTTTCATGTCTGAATACAGTACATGTCGGACAAAAATCCGGGTCTGCTCACGGTGAGTGCTGTCATGGTATGTCAGATGTCATCAGCCCACAACAAAAAGACGTTCTGGACGATTGATTGTACTTGCTTGCATGGATTGCCTTCCCACCAGACCGTCGCGATGCCCACCTGAGGGGCATTCTCCATGGCCTTCTGGTCCTGGACGCCGGCGGCGTACAGCATAGCCTATCTTTGCTGTCAGTCTTGAGGTTCAGCGAGGGGAGGGAAGTGGACGGTGCTCTGTCGCTGGCTGACCTTGGCTGCAGGAAAGTCATGTTCCCTTGTGATGGCATGAGACCACCGGTTCAAGGGCCCTCCGGGTGGTAGACAGGGCCACTGTATGTAGTCGTCTTCCCTGGGCAGATTCCTGGGCCCCTCTGCGCCGTTTCCAGCTCCAGCGCTTCCTGAAGTACTCATATTCTTGGTCTTGTCTTGTTTGGGAATCCAAACTCTGATGGAAAGAATGGGTGGTCCTGCTTGAGGAGGAGCAATTGAATGGATTAGAAATGGGGTGAGGTTTTCTAGATGAGGAGGAGGGGGAGGATGATGATGATGCTGCTGGGGGTTCCCTCTGTAGACCAGAAGGAGAGAGCAAAGGTGGATATAAGAATATATATGTAGTAGTAATAGAAATAGTAGGTTACTGGTGAAAAGTCAAGAGAGAGGGAGAGAGGGAGAGAGGGAGGGAGCACGTAGTATGTGCACTTTTATATATGTGTTCTCTCTCTCTCTCTCTCTCTATATATGCGCATATACATACACACATATACACCCACACACACAAATGGAGCAGGGGACAGCTGATATTAGGAACAAACAAGATTGCCAATGGCCCTGTGTATGCACTGTTTCATCATCACATGACCTACGTCGGAGAGTGAAGACGTGGGGAGAGAAAGAAAGAAAGAGCGAGAGGGGGACAGGCCACTAGGCGGCCGGTTCTGTACTAGTCCACTGCAGCCGCGAAGGAGAGAGAAGGCGCGAACCGCCGACAGTTAACCGAAGAAGCAAGGTGATGTCCTACTTACTAAATTACTGCACATAAATCACTAGGAGGAGAAGCTCAAGCTTGGACAGGGACAGGCCCAAATGACAAAAATCAGCCGACGAGCAGTGGAGGGGAGGGGGGAAGGGGTGAGACATCATCAGACCAGCTGTGCCCACTTGTCTGTACCAGGTAGTTACTATTGTTGCCATTAGAAGTTAGCCAGCAGATGTGGTGGTTGGGCAGAGGGGAAGAGCGAGCGGGGGAGGGCCCGGACGGCAAGACGGCAGACAGACAGAACGACAACAGCCTTCTTCTTCTTCTTCTGCACATTGGATCCGGACCGGAGATGGAGGACTCACACACACACACACACACACACACTCATTACTCGGTATCGTACTGCTGCTGCCTCCACTTATGGACATGAGCTGGGCGCCATATGAGGGGTCATCATGATGCTCCGCACAAAACACGGTAGTACAGTATTGTAATTCTTCCGATCGTCAGCAGGAGAGAGAAAAGGCCAAGGGGTTCGGTGATGTTGGCACGGATTTGCTTCTTGCTCGCCCAAGTACAGTCCCTAGAATGTAGATCCGTGGATTCCTCCCCCCCCCCCTCTCGCTTCCTCTTTTTCACCCGCGGGGGAAGATCCACTCTTGTGCATGACCAGATGGATCAATCACCTTCCGAGCTTTGGAAATCATCCTCTTGTCCCTCCTCGATACCGTTTCTTCATCAGCTACGAAATAGAGGGGGGGGGGGGGGAAACACGAGACTAATACCGAAGCAGTATTCCGCACCGCGTCCTTGGTACCACGTCAGTCAGTATAGTAGTAAAATACTTGTCAGCACATGGAGCTGGAGCTGGAGCTGTCGTGTGTGTGTATGTGAGTATGTTCGTGCCTCAGCGAGCCCGAGTCAAGCCCGTGTACTTGATCACTTATTCGGCAGGGTAGATCAATATCATATACCTGCTGAAGCACCGAGTAGTAAATTATCTTGTGTGGGTGGTACCTGATAGCGTTGTATTGATGCACAGAAAATACGTACACCATTACCGAGAGAATGAGAGAGAGTATATAACCTTGTTTGTACCCCATGCAAGAAGAACCTATATACCCCCTCACTTCCCCTCAAGTTTATTGAAAAATGTGAGATGTGAGGAGATGGGGGGGGGGGTTGGACGAGGGAGGTCACTTGGCACGGTGGTGTCGGATGGTGCCCCGGGATACTCTTTTTGGTACACACCAAGGGACTGACAGTCCTTGCACGGGTACGTATCCTCCTCATGAGCCACACCCAAAGAAAATAGAGAGTAAAAGAAAAAGAAAAAAAAGAAAAGAAAAGCAGTCAGCACTGTCATATTAATACAAAGCCCCCACGCCTTGCGCCACTAGAGGCAGGGTGTGTCATGGCATAGGAGGCTTGCGGAACATTCTCTTAAGATCCCGCCAGGGCTGTAGCGGATAAATAAATACGCATACTCTGGGTGGTGGTCTGACTCTTTGTGAAAAAGAAAACCCCCCCCCCCCAAAAAAAAAACAAAAAACCGGCAAATAAGCACTCCACGACACTAAAAGGTGATTGGTATCGGCACTGGCAAAGGGAAATTCATGATATTGCCCACCCGCCTTTGCGCCGTCTGAAGCAAGGCTGTATATATCCAAAGCTGACCTGGCACGTTCCTCTTTTTGCTGAGCTATCAATGCCGGCCGCCTGCAAATCCCCACACATGCCACTCCACCCTGTCTTCTTTCCCAAGTTCATCCCATTTTCATTGATTGCCCCCCCCCCCTGAAGATGCGCCATGGATGCGTACAATAAAATAAAATAAAGTCAACAATATATCAAAAGTAGAGGCTAGAAGCTCTCCTCACGCCTCACGAGTTTTCCTTCGCACGTATTGCAGCAAGCCACCCCCCGTCTCTTAAAAAGAAACCCGTACACCGAGAAGTGAAGTATCGCACCAGAGTGTTTGGAGAGTTTGTGTGTGTACTGTATTCGAGGGGTTCGGAAGAGGTTTGTTTTGGTGTTTCATTGATGGATGGATTATGATTGACAGAGGGGGGGCTTCATACCCAAGGTTTCAGTGGGTAGATAGGTAGGTAGGTAGGCAGGCAGGCAGGCAGGTTGATGAGGTTTCTTCATGGGTACCGGCTGTGACCAGCCTCGCATGGCTTCGTAGTGATTCGACAAAGGAAAATGGGAGAGTTTGAAACAAAGGAAATGGTTGGTTCATGTAGTCGGTGTGCCCAAAGCTCTAACGCCTGAGGGCAGCATGGTTGTTTGTTGTTGCTAGGAGCGAGGGCCCCCATACACCACCCGAAGGGTTATGTAATTATGTGGTGGCCGCTCTCTTTCCCGGCGGGGGGCGTGTGGCTGCTTTCTCACTCTAGGCACCGACACCAACCATCACCCGTTCCTCCTCCATCCTCCTCACCAACTCCCTCTCCTTGGGGCCGCGAGGGCTTGCGTCGATACCCAGGATTGCGGAGATGCGTGTCCTGTTCTGCCTGTTATAGCAGTCCCGGTCATCAGGGCTGCCGGTAGGCGTGATAGGGGTGGGCGCGGCGTAGGTGTTGCCGTGAGGCTCGGTGGCCGTGCCGGCGTTCCCAGTCCGCCAGGCCTGCTCGAGCGCCGAGGGGCGGACCCCGTTGCCGTACTCTGCTGCCACCATCGACCAGAAGTTAGAGCGGTGGTTGCTGTACACAACCTGCAGGCGGCCCATGTCGATAGGCTGAGACCCGGTGCACGAGGGTGCCGGCAGGGTGGAGCAGTCCAGCCGGAGCGAGGTCATGCTGGCGCTGCGGGATGGGGCCGCCGAGGATGCCTGGGAGTGGCTGGCAGCGGAGAAGCTGGCCGAGGGCAGGAGGGGGCCACCCTGGTGGGGGTGCTCCTGCAGAGGGCTGTAGCGGGGCCCGCCTGCAGCCAGCGTCATGTTGGCGGGCTTGGGAAGGATGGCGGGCAGGCGGGGCGAGGAGTGCGATCCGAGACCGTGGTTCATGATGCTGGGGAGCTGGACGGCACCGCCGGAAGCGTAGCTGGCGAGGGACATCGGGGGTGACACGCTGCGGCTGGGAGACTCGTGGATGGGACTCGGGATGGCGGCGTGCATGAGGGGGGAGTGGCCGTTGGAGGAGCTGCTGGATGACATGGACGTCGTCCTCTTGCGGCGGTTGCTGCCGTGGCTGAGCTGGTGGTAGTGGAGGCGGCATGCCAGCTCCGTCTTCTTCAGGTGGGCGGCGATGTGCTTGTATGGCATTTTCTGCAGGCGTGTCTGAAGCAGGTACATCTCCTAGAAGAAACGAGTCAATATATGTCAGCACGGGGCTTGTCCTCTACGGAACACATCATGACAGCCCACATACCTCGTCCTCGCTCCAGGCCCTGCCTCCACCAGTCGACGAGGTCTTGCGGTGGTGTTTCGTGATGCCGTACTCGTGGCGCTCTAAGGCGTCGGTCGTAGGCGTATACATGGCTGGGGACATGGTCATGGCCATCGTGGGTGACATGGTCTCGTCGGGTGATTTGGGGGAGGACCCAAGTATCAAAGTAAAAATTATCTCGTTTGTGTGTGAGAGAGTAAGTAGTCTGCAGACCCAGTCTGCTTTTTTCGAAAAGAAGTAGTGGTGGCTGCTGGACCGCAAGTAGGGGTTTTTGTCTGTTTTTTCCCTTTGGATAGGTCTCCCAGGACGAATCGAAAGTCGAATATGCCACACGAATAGAAATAAACCGGATTCCACCGTTGACTAAAAGTGTGCGTAATTCGTAAAGAGTGGAAGGGCAGCCAATCCAGTTGGTCTCCTTCGAGACAAATGAGCGTATGGGGTATAGCTGCAGTAAAGACTAGCAATTAAAAGAAGGGGGGGATAACACAAACACACACACGCAACAGCGTCGTGATAATAGGCCGTGTATATATATATATATATGAATGATATCAGGATCAACCGTGACAATGAAGAGAAGAAGTAAACAAGATCAAAACGGTCTTGGGGGAGGGAATAGGCCGTGATAATAAGTCAATCGACCGTGCTGCATTCTTCTTGATAGATGTCAGGGGTCATGCCTAGGACCAGCACTATATGATATTGAGACACGGACATCTCGAGTCTTGTGTGGGGAGGGCAGGGGTCCAAGGGGGGGAATGATAGACCAGGTAGTCCTCTAGCCTCGTTACAGACCGTTCTTGGGAACCCTGGGCCCCAGAAAAAAAGAAGAAGGGTGTGCCACGACTAGGTTGAGAGGAAACTTGTGTGGCAGGGCTGGAACGAGGAGCATAATACTGTATTGTTCAGACCCACCCAGCCCGTTCCCTGGCCTGGTGCTGCCTTGTCTTGGCTTGCCCACCGTCATGGTTCTCTCCCCACGCCTCCAGGTAAGAGCCGCACAGTTGGAGTCTCATCCAGACATGAGCATCCCGGCCCGCCTAGAGACCCATGAGAGAGAGAGAGAAAGAGAGAAAGAGAGAAAGAAAGAAAGAGGAGACCCCAGTCCACTAGGATGACGGAGACTCATCCTGTCTTGGGAGTACGTGAGACGTTGGGGTATGGCGTCAGCACCGGGTCGCCCTCGCAACGAAAGCCGTGGAGGGCGTAGGAAACAAAAAGAAATAAAAGAGGACAATTACAATTACACAGTGGTTGGGTAGAATGGGGCGCATCCTAGCCGCTGCGCTGGGCTAAAGAGGAGGCAAAAGAGGGGGGGGGGAGGGGAGAGAAGGGGACGCCACAAAGCCACATGCGCTTCCTGGCGTACAGAAATGCTTCGCATGCATGCTGGCATCTTGTTCTAGTAAGAAGGGGCGGGGCCCTCATGCGGAGGGGAGAACGGATAAGAAGCGACGGAACATCCGAAGTGCAAGAAGGGGGAAGCGAGGCGGTAAACAGAACAGAGCTGGGACACTTGCCCTTGACAGGGTCCGAATCTCTGGAATCCGCGTTACATCGATCGTTTTTGTTCTGTTTGACATGACCGCGTCTCTCTCTCTCTCTCGCTCTCCCTCTCTCTCTCTGGCTGGAAATGGTAGCCGAGAAAGCCGATCCCACCCACAGCTTGTTGCAGCACGCATATGGAGGGAGGGATGTGCAATGTCAGGCATCATTTTGTCACCTGGAAAGGGAGAAATAGTGTAAGGGAGTACAAAGAGGAACCCCCCCCCCCAAAAAAAAAAGAAGAGAGAAAGAGAGAAAAAAGAAGTGATGACGGGATGGTTTGAACGCAGCAGAAGCGAAAACAAAAGCAGACGGCCTGCCTGGCCGTGAGGGTAGGTCCCTTGAACCTCTCTCAACGTCCTTGTGGACAGCGGTCCTCCCAGGACATGTTCGTGTTCCAAACAGCTTGGCCAAACGGGCCTCCTTGCGCTGATGTTGCTGACGGATGGTTCAACAACAACAACAACAAACATTGCTGTCACACACGGCGGCGCCCCACACGAACAGGACACGGCGGTGGTCCTCTGCAATGCGCTGGCTGGAAGGGAAGGGGAAGGGGTCGAAGAGGGAGGAGGGCAGGCTTCTGCCATGTTTGACGTTGGGAGGAGGACCAGGGTCCTGTGGCCGGCGTCTGCTTCAGATCGTTACAGAGCCGCGCCTGTTTGTGCCATGCTGCAGCCCCCTGATTGGACGACGACTCCGGTTCCTGTCTCGTGGGCCAGACCGCTGCTGGGGCCCTCCCTCCACCAGGGCCTGCCACGTACCAAGGCAAAAGCGGGGGTACTCCAGTGCACACGGTTCTCCTACAGGGAGTGCCGGGCCCATAACAGTACCACCGTGGTAGCAGTGTGTACCATAGTACAGGCTTGTTGATCCTCAGGCATAGCTTAGTACAGCCCCAGCCCCAATGCGGGAATTTAGCCCCCCCCCCTGGACAAACGATAAGGTTTAGCACATGCCACGGCGAAAAGGCTTGACCAAAACTCTAGTGATTGGGTCCACCTGTTTGGTTTGACACCAACTGACCAACCAAACCAAAGCCACCTTTCAAGTTTTCTTCTCTTTTTCTCCTTTTTTTCTTTCTTCTTTCTCTTTCGTTTTGTTGTTGTTGTTGTTGTTGTTGTTGTTGTTGTTGTTGTTGTTGTTGTTGTTGTAGGTCGTCCCCCCCCCCCTTCGTCATCAACGTTTCCTCCCCCCCTGCCGGCAAGGTCAGCTTGCGGTCTCGAGCAGGGTGAAGGTGACAAGGGAACCTTTCTCCCTCCCTCTCCCTCTCTCCCTCTCTCTTTTTACCCACACCCTCAACTTCCCCAGAGTCAGGATGATTGGCCTTGTTGCGGCTCCTCCCCCCTCCCCCCCTCTTCTTTGGCAAGGCCGTCGTCCTTCTGCCTCAACAGGCGCCTTCTCGTGTTTCCATGGGCTTCTTTCTAACCACAGACGTATTTTCATTTCCGCCACTCGGATCCTTCTTCCTATATGGACTTCTGGGGCCCGCGTCTTTCGGTCCGTCCGCAGTAGTCAGTCAGAGTCAGGCTTGGACATCAACTTCGTATTGTGTGTCGATTCCTGACGCAGCCAGACCATGGTACCTGCGCTCATGGTTCAGAAAACGATCTGGGCATTAGTACGGCTCCTATCGCGCAAGGGTCCCAGTCGATAGTCGTTTCTAACTGCGCATCCTGCATGAAGGCGACCCAAAGAATCTTGAGCATGTGGCCGTCGTGACCAGTTGAGTGTGTGGGTCCTCTCTTTGCGGACCGGTCAGGGCATGTCGTCCCTTGAAACTCGCTAAAGGGTCCCAAGTAGCCACAACTTCACAGGTGTGTCAGTCTTTACCATACTCGTCACTGGATTTTCTCAACTCTTGTTCAAGATGGAGAACCCCACCGATGCCCACAGTACAGTGTGAACCAGTGACCAGACGACGCGTATCTAGAGAGCTTCATAGTTGCACATACTATAGGAATAGTAATAGTACACACGTTTCCCTAACTAAACGCCTACGCTATTCCACAACTCACTAATGCATGTCAATACTTAGTGCGTCCTCTCTGCCTCTCTGGCGCTACGTACAGCGTAAAGGTTACATCTGCAAGATTACCTCGTATCTGAGATCCAGCCCTATCGACGCCGTTTGCAAACCTCACCCTCTTTCGTCGTTGTCGTCGTCGGCGCTTAGTAGCTGGCCCAGCCAGCCGCTGCAGTTTCCTCCTCCCTCGCCTACATGTCGTAGATGGGATGAAAAAATAACCCAGGTCCATGATTGGGGCGTTCAGCGGTTGGAAACACCAGCAGTCAGGCACAGCCTTTAGGTTGTTGTGTTTGTGTGTATGTGTCCTAGTCTTATGCAAACCCCCTTGGACGGCTTTGTCTCGTCTCGACTTCTGCTGTAGATCGATGGGTCCAGCCAGGCACATCCTTTCTCCCCCAATGTCGAGTTTCGTCTTGTTTGACGACGTCTTTTACGAGCAAAGATCTTGGTTTCGTCGGTGGCAAGATGAGGTGGTCAGGTCACGCCAGTCGTCAACTCAGCTCCACGGCCAAAATTAGGACCCCCCCCCCTTCAGCACATCGTTTCTGCAGCGGAGTAGCATAAACATCAGGGCTTCGGCAAAGACTTCTCCGGACGCAGTGACACTTTGGGGTCCGTCGCAAAAAATTCAAGGTTGGGACGGCCTTCTCCGCCCATGACGGGCTTGGCCCCGGATCGATTCTTGTTTTCCCCTCCCTCTCCACTGAAGAGCATCAGAGGAGACTGCTGGACGATAAAGGCGATCACACAGGGGCATGTATGACTGGGTCCACCGTCCGTTCGATTCCTTGAAACTGTTGTTTTGTTGTTCATCAGTGAGTATTCATGTCCTCTTGAGAAGCATGACGGCTGTGTTCGCTGCTCAGCCCTGAAGTTGAAGTTGAATTCAAGGATCATGGTAGGTGATCCTGCTGGAGATCATGACGCGAAGCTGTGGCCATATGTCTGGGCCTCACCATCTCCAGTGTTTCGTAGCTGTTTACGTGAGTGCGTTCTTCGAGACTTTACGGTTGGACTGTTGATCTTAGCACGAGCCCTCTGAGCATCTCCACCCGAGAGTCAGTGGGCGCTTTGGGAGCAGAGATACGAGCAGACGATCGTCTATAGGGCCGGGGTTGTTCCGCAAATAATGAGGTCCCTGGAGGGTTTCAACAGCCGCTCATAGTGGAGGAGGATTCAGGGTACAATGGTAGACGCTCGTGCTTATCAAGCGAATTATATGGTAGCACCGTGGCAGATGGCTTCGTTCAAACTAATTTTGAATGCCACTGTTTGAGGCCCCAAAATAGCCAGACGATTGAAGAGATGTTTGCGGCCGCCATGGATGCATGTACGCCTGTCGACTCACTCACGCGCTTTGACGTTGTACATGCATTGCCGTTCTGGGCCCTCGGCGCAGACGAATACGTCAGCATGCAGCGGCCGTGTGTGAAGGAAGTGGAAGTTGGGACGAGGAGGATGCCTTTCCAAAAAAAAAAAAAAAAAAAAAAAAAAAAAGAAAAAAACATCACAGACAGCAACGGCCTCGGCACGTCGCGTGGGCTGCCCTATATTGTAGTCATGCCCAGTTTGTTCGCATATTATACAGAGTACGGACTATACCCTGGATAAGGTTATCTCATCCCCGGTCAAACCCCTGACCTGACTTTGGTCTGGGGTACCCTTGTTGAGACCCGAAGGCAAGGTTTCCGCGTTTGTGGCTGTTTCGACGCCATAGGTGCGATGCACATTGCACGGATGACTGCCCACCCGAGGCTGTATTACACTCTACCCACTTGCATTTAAAGTCATAGTAATATTACCATATAACATCGTATGTAATCTTACCGACATTGGCATACAGGGCAGAGCGTGCCGGATGGCAGGTAGCGAGTATCGATAGACAACAAGGAATGGGGAAGGAAAAAAGGAGGGAAAAAGAAGAAAAGAAAAAGCACCACACTGGGTGCCGTTATTGAAAGGGTGAAAAGGTGAGGAGGGGAAAAGAAAAAAAAGAAGAAAAAAGAAAGACACAAAAAGAGAAAGAAGGGGGGGGGGGCGGAGGGCATCCCTCAAACACTGCCCGTCGAGAAGAGTTGTAGGCTGCAACAGGCTCGGTTTCACTTCCAGCGTTCCCGAGGAAGGCCGAAGCATTGAGATGAAAGCAGCGCTTGACGATCCTTGATTCTCGGCATGCAAGCCTTGGTTAGAACAAGTGTAAAGTCGGGACGATTGTGACTGACGTTGAAATCATCAAATCCCAAGTCGCCTCGCGGGAAAGCCGTCTGTCACATCCTATCATATGAGATTAGCATTTGGCACAACTCGGAAGTGTCTTTGTCTAGAGACTGTCAAGCCGGCAGGTGACTGGCAAGCCAAGGCCAATTACAGATGCAGCGTAATCGTGCAGTAGAATAGGCTTGGCATTCCTGTGCCGTGAGATAATCTTGTCGTAGCTCTGCACGCATAGCATTGCATGCGAGTGGAGTATTTCTTTCTCTTTCTTTGAAAGGAGGCTTGCGTCTACGAAGCTGCTGTTAAACGTCAGCATCGACAGTTTCGTCGTTTCGTCCCTTCATGCGTGCACAGGGGCAACATTGAAGGACCCACTGGGCATCTCGTTGCTAGCAGGGCAGAGAAATAGACGGCAAGAAGATGTGCATAAGGAAGTTTCTGGGAGGGACCAAGTGCAGGGTAGGGCTGAGTTGGGAATCATGGAGCCAGTTTCGATGCGAGGTTTCGTCCGAGCGTCGCGTTTCGGTCTGGTCATCGAGACGAGCAAGTTTGAGGTTTGCGCAGCGCAGGTTGATCAGCCAGTCTCCAAGAACATCATCATGCTGAACTCCGTTGCCTAACAATAGCACCAATCAAGTCCCCATTGCTCGGCCCGACAGGAAGTTTCGAGGCTTTGTGCAGCTTGTTTGGTACTTCTCATGCCGGTCAAGCCTCCATTTTGTGGCTACTACAGGTCATGGGAGGCGGATTAGATGAGATGAAGTCCTGCTATCTAATAGGTCAACACATCCGGAGAACACAGAAACATACCTGATTCAGCAACACGAAAGGGCCGAGGAGACAAGAGTCTAAAATAAAAGGAGGACAGCGATACAGACCAGGTCATTGCTTTCCCAAATGTAGGCCCGTGTTGGTGAACGGCTCGCCGCGTTTGTGGAGGTATCTCTCGAGGCCTGGGACCGGTCGACCCAGCACGACCCTGCCGCAGCAGAAACTCAGGCTGGTGCTTCAGTCGAGAAGGCAAGCTCAGAGCACGGAGTGAGAGTGCAGGTCAAGACCAATTGCTGATGCCCGTTACTTGGCAGAGGTTAGAGACACATCAGGCACATGCCACCTGAAGGAACATACGGAGGGGCCTTCGCGACGATGGCAGGTTCTCAGGCCAAGGACAACGGTTGAGGCTCGTCTTTTCGGCATGGGAAACGGCGCCGTCCCGTAGGCTCCCGAGAAGCGTGATTGTCTGGCGGGTATGAAGGTGTCGAAGGATGAGGTGTTCGTTCTCACAGATACCGGATTTGCTCGTCGTCACTTGGACCAGGAGCGAAATGGACGAGAAAAATCCCCCCCCCCCCGGGTGTCGTCCTTTCATCAGCCTGTGGTGACCGCCGGGCTCCCCAGATGACAACAATTGAGGCTGCCGAGTGAAGCACACCAGAATTTGTCGGCAGAGTCTCGAGGATGTATGGGCTTACTGTCGTGTCGATGCCGTCACCACAGGTTGCGCGATCTGAAGTGGCAGGTGGAATGTTGGGAGGCGGTGGCAGATCCGCCGAAGGAGGGACACGTGGAGACCCTCGATATGGCCTTCGTGATGACTGATAGATACCAAGCTTGGATTCGGCAGCGAGCCCATGGGGGTGGGCAGCCTGCGCATGTCAGCCGACAGTCAAGATGCAAGCGAAGCTGATGAACGTACAAATATGAGGTGTGGCCCGAGGCGAACGGACCAAGGTCACGGTTGCTGCAGACTGGCGGTCGGTCAGAGAATGCAGCGCCATCCTGCGCTGGAGTTGACAAGGCACATCTCGAAGCTCTCGTAGAAGCCCATGTGTCTGGGCGGTGGCAATGGCGGAGACCCAGCGTCTGAATCGCAGTCCAAGGGCCGTTTGGAGGTTGACGATGTCCATGATGTCGACCGGGGCGCCGCGATGGAGTGCAGTGTGCTAGCAGATCGGATGGCCGGAGAGCGACGAGGTCGGGCATATAGCATGTTCGAGAGATCAACCTGCGGAGCTGCTAACTGACAAGGAGGGTGAACTGGCCCGGGTGAAGCTGGAGCCCTACCGGGTCCGGAGTACAATGTAGTAAATAGCGGAGTATCGACTGTTAGGTACTGCGCCAGGCATTGGAAAAAGTTGGCAGGTGTACTGGGCAAGGCAGCGCTGCCCACCGCGGTACTTTGCAGAGAGGGACCTACTGTACTATGCACTATGCGGCAGGTAATAAGCTATACATACCTGCAGCATAGTACGTAGTAGGGGCTCCGGCCGATCCCTGTAGGCTGTTGGCTGGCGTAGCTTAGTGGGGGGTGGGACCTGCCAGGTCCCCCCAAAGTCTCTCGGCGAGCCCCTCCACAGCTGCTGGAGTAGCGGTACCCATACAGCCGTACAGTACTATGTATACCACCAAAAAAGGTCAGCCCCATGGCCAAAGTACCTGGAGGACCCTTTTTCGGATGCAGCCCAGGGCTGGCAAGTACCGAACTAGTAGCATTGTAGCACGATGCTGACCCGACAAGAAGATTTGCAAGTGACAGACACTCCATAGTGTGACCAAACCTGATGGACGTTGAAGAGTGTGGCGTATGCCAACCCAAAGAAACAGTCAGTCCTTTCTTTGCGTGTCTCATCTCACCCCCTCAGCTCCAATAGGCAGAGCACGAAATGTGAGTAGTCTCGACGTGACGATAGCTCAGCTCCTAGAGGGTCCCTTCGCCCAGCTGCACCATGCATGACCTGCTTGAACGATCGTGCAGGACAGCCCTGCGACCCGTGTGTGTGTGGGCCATGGCCGAGCTGATAGACAAGGCTCGAGGCGCCGGCCCAGCCAGCCGTGGGCCGAAAGGGCTGGGAGGCCGGGTGTCTGTTACAAGCTTACTACCACAGCAGCAGCCGCAAAGGCCAGAGAAGACCTGAATGAGAGGAAGCTGGTCCATCTGCAGCAATGGTGCTGATGGACTACTTCACCCTCTGTTTCTCTCTGGGTGTCAGAGAGCCAGGGTGTGTGCTCTGCAGAGCTCGAGGGCTGAAACGAAACAATCTGGGGGCCAACCCCTCCCCCCCTTCCCCGAGCCAAACGCGGTACCACCCTGGGCACATCCGAGTGACTTGGCTGCCATGTACCGCCCCCCCCCCTCCCGCCCTCAATGCTGCCTCTGTGGCACTGTCTCTTGTCTTTCCCATGGCGATAGCGTCCTGGACAAGAGCCGGGGTGACAGCGCATAACTACATTATATGAATATACAAACTGTTATACCTCGATCCATCTGATGATCTGTCGGATTATATCCTGGCGTGCCCCCGGTAAGGTTCCCGTCCTGGTGCCTTCTCTGCGCAAACCAACTGTAGGACCAGAAGCGAAAGGGTCTCTCGGGCGCAGTTGGTCCTATCAGGTCGGACCAATTGAGAAACCTGAGGCGGCGCGTTCCTTCGGTTGGCTGACCCAGCCTGGGGCCAACTGACGGGAAGCTTCTGTTCTTGTGCTACCATAGTAATTACTTATGTGCTACCATAGTATGTATACGTTGTATCGATCGCCTTTCCCCCACCCAAGGGTCTGGGTCTGACCAGGGTTGGGAAGGAGGGGGGAGGGGGCTTGACGCCAACCTGTCCACAAGTAGCACGCTGCGGTACCGATCCTTGCCCAGCCACCCCGCCCTCGCTGGTACTGAAAACATTATCCTACTCCTGCTGCCGCCTGGCTCATTCGATCGAGATCAGAAATGCAGCGCCGCAAAGCCGGGAGCTTGTAGTAGGTTGCATCCTGGGCTGTGCTTGATAGGTTAGGCTTCATGCTGCCTATTGGACACTGCCATGTGGGACGTTGAGGGTCTCTGTCCCTGACGTGCTTGGGAAGAGGACGGAAGCTTTGTAATGGTATCGATCTGGCAGGCTGCAAGAAGACGGGATGGGTGGTGGGCGGTGGTGATGATGATGATGATGATGATGATGACGATGAAGATGAAAGTGAAGGTGCCCACTGCCCATCAGGCTAGCTCCGGCGATGCGCTAGGCTAGAGCCTGCCGCTAGCGGGCAGCCCTGGACACTGCTCACTTCTCACTACATACGTGACCTTGCGTGGCTACCTCCAAGATACGAGATGTTTGTTTGGCGCTCGGGTGGACAGGTGGGACCTGGGCTGGTGGCTGGGGGCCTTGTGGCCTTGTGGCCCCCCCCCTGCCCTTTCCCTGCCGCAGGCAGAACAGGCATGGACTTTGGGAGACCTTTTCCCTCTCCAGTTCCCTCCCGGCCTCCCAGAAGTCACTCGCTCCGTCCAAGGTGACTCCGCGGTACCTCTCCCCTCACCACCTGTCATCCCTCGTCGGTCAACGTCAATCAACACACTGCACACCACCCACCCGCCCGGCATCGTACCACACACACACCTACACACACACACACACACACACACACACACACGCTGGGCTCACGATCACACCTCTGGGCAGGCTACAAGGCTACGTACAGTACCTGTGACAGACGACTTCTATCGCCAGTCATCTGAGGTTTTTTTTGCCCTTGACGATCAATTCGCAAAATCGCGTCTCAACTTTTCAGCGTCGTCACCACTTACTTGCCTGTCACCGTCTAGGTCCCGGACCTAACGACAAGCTGTGTTCCTCGAGAGTGACTGGGAGATACATGCTCGTAAGTACAAGCTCTTGATACGTCGTGTTTCTTTGTCTCCCCCATCCCCGTGGTCCATCCCCCCATTCCCGGTTCGTCACCATTGCGGCCTATCCCCCGTCATCTGCAGAGCCTCATCGCGACATGTACTCTCGGGGTACCTTCGAGGCATCAAAACACGACCCCTGGCATCGGGCTCGAGGCCGTCCGCGGGCACCCAGCGCACAGCACAGAGGCCGGCGACAGCATCATCATCATCATTATCATCATCATCCCCAGCAGTGTCATCAGCACCACCATACGCATCAGCACCAGTATCCGCATCCATCTCAGCACCATCATTAGTATCCGCATCAGCAACAGTATCGGCACCGGCACCAGCATCAGCACCAGCACCAGCACCATCAGTCATCAGCAGAAGCAGCAACATAAGCAGCAACCGCAGCAGCCGCCGCCGCCGCAGCAGCAGAAGCAACAGCAGAAGCAGAGCAATCTGCATCCTCCACGCGAGCAAAATTTTCATCCTCGTCCCTGCTGGCAAGGAGGGGGGGGGGCACAGATGGGGTGTGTACCTATCTGCCTCTTGTCGAGCACGCCAGCCCGCGCCACCTCGGCGTCGCGCCACAAAGGACCAGACGACCTGCAGGTCTTGCCACATGGTACCGGACTCGACTTTTCCTGATGCCCAAGACTGTCATGCATTCCTGGGCGGTGGCTTCAATGTGCGACAGGTCGTGATCATGATCAGCCAGCGCCAGAGGCCGCTGTACTCTACCCGCGCCAACCCCACTACTGAGTCGCCAAAGGCTGGGGGGGTTTGGCCGGGTTTGACGCTGAACATCTCTGCATCTCTCCAGCGTGTGAGAGCTCGAGAGCACATGCGAGATGTGTCATCAACCTTCTCGCGTCGCGACCGACCTCCCTCAATCTACCAGCCTCTGGAGCTTCTCGACCAAGTCTTTTTTTGTCTGGGCTACAAATCAATCGGGCCGTTCACCTGCGACGACAACACCTACCTTGACCTCGCTGGACTGCCAGGCTACGCCAATTTTTACGACGCCGCTTTTCTGGTTGTTTCGCGCGTCTTGTTATTATTTTTTTCTATTTTTTTTTCCTGCCAACCTCCACTTCACTGAACCCTGTCCCGACCGCCGACACCCCCCCCCACCAAGCATTCGCGCTTCGATCCCGTCATCCACCCGCCGATGACCCTGGCCCTGGCCTCTGAAAGGCCGGAGCTACCTGCAACCAAAAATCGGACCCAGTCCAGTTATGGGCTATCTGCAGCCCGCGTCCAGCTCAATCGGGCCCTCAGTCAAATTCACTTCTGGGGGCCTGGGTTGACTTGCAATATGGTCCCATCAGAGCATGGCGACACTTTTGACCAGTTCAGCGAGGATGACGCAAGTCGGGATGAGACATTCTGCAATCCTCCACCGGCGACCTCGAATGCTCAGGGCCCCAGCCTAACGTACCTGGCGACCGCAGCAGCCCTGCCTAAGCGCGGAGCTCCTGCAGCGCCGTGTCCAGCAAGCTTCTGAAGCCTTCCTGCCGCAGTCTTCTGGTCAAGGTGGCCAGTACCTGGGCCCGATGCCAATCATGATGCCAATGCCCCTCAGCTCCTGCATTTCCTGGCCCGTCAGCTTGACAGAAGAGATTTGACCTCTTCTCCCCACCGTTGCTTACACATGCGCATACCTGCTATTTTTTTCTATAAAAAAAGATAACAAAAAAAACAGAAGACAATGTACAAATTAAGCTAACGCGACGTTACTACCTTTCCAGACCATGCAGCAATGGACTATGACCCCGTTGGGGGCTACGGGTGACTACATGCCGTACCAGCAGGCTCAGCCCGGCGCGACCCACCACCCTCACCCAAACCCAAACGACTACCCGTGAGTAGCTACCCGTTTTCCTTGTACCTCTCTCGTATCGACCATCGCCCCCTCCCCCCCTTCCCCCAAAATCCCGCTACCCTCTTCCTCCCGGGGGCCCCTCGTCACTTAACCTCCCGCTACTTCGCTTCAAAGCGCCACGCCGCCGACACCGTATCTCATATCCTCCCTCCGTCCCCCCCATTCCTACCACGTCAAGCAGCGTCCAAGGTCTCTCTCAATTCAAATCGCGCCCCCCGCTCAGGTCTTTTCGTGGGAGACTTGGGCCTGAAGCCAGCCAGACCAGCTGGGTGATGCCATATCCAGTGCACTGGGCGATCCGAGCCACGCAGCGCTGTCCAAGCAACCCGGCGATAAGTGACTGAGGAGCGCCTAGTGGATTCCGTGTCACCCCCCCCCCTTCCCCCGTTTTCCTTCACACGTCACTGCACCTGACAGTACGCAAGTGCCGTCCTTTTCTTTTTCTTCTAGTGCTATTCCAGAACCTGGAAATGTTGAGGGTACATGCCACAGCCTCCGGTACCTCACCTGCACCTGCCAAGGTCTCTCCGGCCACCAGTCTACCACAAGGCCTGCGCTACTACGCTTGTACCATCGCTTACCGCCTACCGACCTCTGCCTAGTGGGCTGGGGGCCAGGCAAGGTTGGTCTTGTCTCTCTCCCGTCCCTCGCCCACGGTCCAAGCAAGGCCCGCGATCGCTCCCGTCTTATATGTATCCCTTGTACCCCGTCGCATATCTGCTTGTCCCCTGGTCCTCTCCCTCTCGTTCTCCCAGCCCGACACACTTCCCTCCACCTCCACCCTCCGCTCCGCATGCTCCGACGGACATGGGCAAGACTTCAGATCAAAGGCCACGCTGGACTTCCATGATCACCAGCAGATAGGTCCCCTCACCCTCAGAAACAAGGAGACGTCATCAAAAAAACAAGGTCCAGGCAAACGCACAACATCGGGCGGGCAGTAACTTGCGCAGAGCACATCTCGACGCGAGAGCGACCTTCTCTGGTGGTTCCAAAGTACCGTCCCATCCTGAAAAATACAGCTGCCTTTTCGTGCCTTGGAGGTGGGGCAGGGGCGCGATCCCTCTCCATCGAGTGCCGAGCTTTGACCCCGAACTGGACCAAGCCCGAGCGCGTCCTAGCATTCAGCTGTGCTTATCCCTCGCCCACTGGACGTTGACAAGTGCACAGTCAGCGGGGGGCCCCTTGTTGTCCGCCGAGTCTACCTGCTACCTGCTACCTGACCTGTCCCCCTCCCCCTCCCCCTCCCCCCCGTTCCCGCTACCTCGTTACTTCTGTCCCGCTACCTCTCTACATCCTCTCTACCTCTCTACCTCTCTTGTCTACTTCTCCCTCTATCCATCCCCACCCGCACTCCACCGTTGCCAGATACTTTGGACGGGGCCCTTGAACCTGTTCAATTCGCGTCATCCCACGCCTTCGCGTCCTCTTCTTGTTCCCCACTACCAACGAACACGCCCATTATTCCTACCCGCAACTGTTCTTTTTTTTTTTGGGGTGTTTTTTTTGTTGCTGTCTCGGCGTCATCCCCCCCCCCTTCTTCGTCGTCGTGCTCGTGTGTATTGGGCGCGACGCCATCACCTCGCTGGTCCCTCCCCTGTTTTCGCATAGGCTGTCTCCGCCCGTCTTCTCGATGAAGAAACACCGGGGAGACCTCGTGCAGCAGCCGTCATGGCCATCTCAACCTCAAGCCGCGATGCCGATGCAGACCCAAACCCAGTCGCCCTTTGCCACTAACACGCCCTGGTACAGCCATCAGCAATATGGTCATCCTCAGGCGCAAGCCGATATGAGAAGCCGCGGTGAACTCGACTATCGCCAGTATGCCCAGCAAGCTCCGGCGCAGCAGCATCATCAGCAGCAACACCCGAGCGCAATCCAACCACCTATGCCCGTGTCGCAGCATGCCTCTCAGCAGCAGCACCAGCACGCGCAGCACGCGCAACACCAGCACCCTCAACACCCCCAACACCCACAACAGCACGCGCAGCAACATGTACAGCAACACCAGCATGTTTCTCAGCAGTCCCAGCAGCAGCCGCAGCCTGTCCCACAGCAGCAGCACGTGCAGCAACACCAACCGCAGCCAACGGCCGTCCAGCCTCAGCAGATCCAACACCAGCCCCAGCAGCAGCCGACCCCGCAGCCTGCCCCGGCCTCGACGCCCGGTCCAGTTCAAGCTTCTGCACCGAAGCGAAAGCGAGGCGGTGCTGCCGCTGCCGCTGCCGCCGCCGCCGCCGCTGCCGCCGCCGCGGTGGCCCCTCAGGCCCCCGTCGTCACCGCCCCGCCCCAGTCAGCACAGATCCCAGCTCAACAAGCGGCGGCAGCCCAGACCCCGATCCCCGTCCCTACTCCCCCGGCGCCTGTGGCTGCCCCGCCGCAACCTGCTCCCCCCATGGACGGCCAGGTCGCCGCGTCAGGGCCTCCAGCAGCGAAGAAGAGCCGTACCAATACTCCTTGGACGCCTGCGGAAGAGTTGCGCCTGAAGCAGATGCGCGACGCCGGACAGAGCTGGGCCGAGATTGCAAAAGTATGGGCCAATCTCGTGTGAAATATCATCTCGCCCCCCATTGTTTTAGGCATCAGAGTTAACAGTAATCTTGACAGACGTTCCCTACCCGGACCGAAGGTAGCGTCAAGAAGCATTGGTACAAGGACATGCACTACGCGGAGTTCGCAGAGGATGAGGTATGGACTGCTCGAGGATCATCAGATGCCAACCAAAATCCCTCCTCCCTATTCACGCACTCACCCCAGCGCCCGCAGAGTCAAGCCTTGATGAACGCCATCAAGGAGTACGAGAACAACAAATGGAAGGTTATTGGCCAGAAGGTCGGAAAGCCAGCAAAGGTGTGTTTGTGCGACGCGATCCCATCCATGACTTGAACCCTAAGGGGAGAGAAAGAGAGAGAGGGGGGGGGGGTGAGGGAGAGACACAGAGAGCTGACTAGCCGCCAAAGGCATGCGAACAATACGCCAAAGAGCACTTTCCAGGTACGAACCGCAAGCGCACCGTGTCTTGAGGCACACCGCGGCTTGCCCCAATGAATCTTGGCATGGACGAGGCTGGGCTGACGTGATGTTTACAGATCTTTTCGCCAATCAGGCCAAGCGCACCTAGGACGGCCCAGCGTCATTTGGAGGCCGAGATGGTATCTGCTGAAGAACTCAAAAAGCCCTTTTCCCGAAGCCTGGAACATGACAGCGCTACTTGCCCCAACCCTAGCTACCACATGACCACCTACAACACTCTACTGTATGACGACTTTGACCTGTCTGTCCCCTCCCCCTTCCTCCCCTTCCCTCCTCTCTCCGCCTGGATGTCGGACTTTGTGCTATCATCGATCGGCGCCATCGTCATGTCAAAAGGAGGGAAATGTGGGGGCTGGATGTTGCCTCTGCCAGCCGCGCTGCGGCGGGCCGTCCGACGGAAGGAAAAAGAGACCAACTTTACTTCTTTTGTTTTTTTTTGTTTTTTTTTTGTCCGTTTTGCGTGCGTCTGGGATAAGTTTCTGTCTACCATGAATATGATACCACGGAGATGACGAAGGCGGGGCAGCGCTCTGACACGGCTGTTGTCTTGATCGGCTGCAGCAAGCTTTCGGAGCTAGGACAGCCTGCAAGGTCGTGTGTGCTATTGAACCTGTGGATGGGACGAAGGGGCCGGGGAGGGGTTGGGGAGGTGGGGGGGGGGGATAATGATGAGGGGCAAAGAGGAATGGGATATGCAGGGCCGCACGTGTTTTCTTGACTTATCATTATTATTTTAAGCTTTTGAAGGGGGAGGGACGTGAATTAGCAATGTGTCTGCCAATTGGGAGGCCGAGAGTTGGGAAGATTAACACAGGCGTCTTGTCTTTCTTATTGAAGGGTGACCCAGGGACCGGGACGGAAAAAGTGGAGGTTTATCTGCTAATAAGGACGTCAATTCCCCCCAAACACGCCTTCCAGAGAGAAAGAGAAACAAACAACACACCCTTGATTCACATCCATACTGGTGTTCACGACACTTAGACTGGGGATGATTCCTGGGGGTGACGGCATGTATTGTCACTCCAGCAGCACCCCGTCCTACGGATCCTCTGAGGTGTGTTCTCGGCGGGGCCGCCAGGGCGTTTGGGTACTATGCTACTTTGCCTATTGTCCTGATAGATCCGGGGTTGAAGGGCCCGAGGGAGGTGATCCCTGTAAGTGTGAACCGAGGCTGGATGGTTGTTGAGTGGTATGTAATAGCATCCATCCATCATGGTGCATTGAATTCCGAGGTCACTAGAGCGGTACAGTCGTTCCATGCTGTAGTACCGCCGCCGTGATATGTCCTGAGCGCGCGGTCTGGGATAGCAAATCCAACGCTACGGTGTCGAGGGATAGAAAGGCAGTTCGGAACACCGTGCCGTATTGAGTACTACAGGATGTACAAGACTACGTTAAATAAAACTCAACAAAAAAAAAAAAAAAAAAAGGAAGTAGTCTATATTCGGTAGAGCTGCGTATGATCGTACCATAGTACCGACTCTGTGCTATCTACTACTACGGTATAGTGCAGTACTATTCACCTTGGGGTGAGCCTGGGGAGGAACGGCGGCGGCGGATGGATCTTCGTATTGAATCCACCAGACCACCCCACCCCCTCCTCACTCCTCCCTCACCTTTGGGGCCTGGCGTGTCTGGGAAACACGCTGGAGAACCCTCCACGACCCATGTTCTTGCCCATCCATCCCATTGCCCTCCGCCGCGAGGGATCTGGTTTGATTGGTGACCCCCCTGAGTGTAGGGTAGAGGGTGGAGAAGGAAAACAAAAAGAAAAGAGAAGCTGGTAGGGGGGGTGCTGACCTCCTGATCCATCATGGCCTCCACATCCTCTCCGGACTTCCCTGGTCTCTCTGCGCCTGGCACCTCGACCTCGCTGTTGCCCTGGGTTTTCCTGACACTCATCCTGATTCATCTTGAAAAACCTCATCACGCCCGCCTGTTCCCTCGTTTATGGTGAGTGAGGGAATAAGTGAATGAGGGAATGAGTCAGTGAGCGAGCAGGCTAGCAAATAGAATTAAGCTTATGCGATTTTGACACCGAAGACAAATTCAATCGCGCTAGAGAGAGAGAGAGAGAGAGAGAGAGCGAAAAGAAGAGCAAAAGGAGGACAGGACAAAAAAGAAAAACAAAAGAAGACGATTTACATAAATTTTTTTTATTTGTTCCCTTCCTCGCTGTACAAGTACGAAGAAGCATAATTACCCACCAGGGCAAACAAAGTAGCCTCGTGCTCCCTTGTTCATCCTATATCACACGCCCCCACCCCCCTTTTTGTTCTTCTCGGATTTTTGCCTCTCGCTCTACTTCTCTCTCTCTCTCTCTTTCCCTCTCGCTCGCCACCACGTTCGTTTGCAGCAACAATTTTTCTTGTTTTCTTTTCCTTTTCCTGGCTGTTATCTCCAGGGACGTGCGGCGGCTCGTCTCGTTCCTTCCGACAAGTCAACCCGGTCAACCATAGACCGTCTTTTTGCTTTTATTTCCCCAGCTGGTGGTGGAGTCGGGCTGAGCTGAAATCAACTGACATCCCAAGACCAACTTGCATACGGAGCACAACTGGCGAGTTCTATTTGGAACCGAACCAACAGCCGATTAATATCATCCATCGTATTTAAATACAAGGGGCGAAACTTCAGCACAACAACCCACTCGACAATCTCCCTCAAAGTCAACCCCCCCCCCCTCTTCTCCCCTTCTCCCTCCCTTTTGAGGTCCACGTTCTCATTTCTGCCCCCATCACCGCCATCACGACCACCGTCGAGACCACCCCCGAGTCGGCAGTATCAACATGGTCCGCTCAGCTGTCCCCGTCAGCCTGGGAGCCGCCCTCCTCATGGGGGCCTCCTCCGTCCTCGCCGCCCAGGCCACCTGCTCTCTCGACAGCAAATGCCCCGAGGATACTCCCTGCTGCTCGCGTGAGTTCAACTAATCCCCGTTCTTTCTGCCTCGTGCCTCAATCGTCACCCGTCTCAATGTTACACACCACACGCCACGCCACGCCAGCCTCGGCTGGCCGTGGTCCCGCTACTGCACGTTATCAAACCACCAAGAGCTAGCAACTGACGTCGGCCGCCTGCAGAATATGGCGAATGTGGCGTCGGTGCATACTGCCTCGGCGGCTGTGACCCTCGCATGTCCTACTCCCTCGACAGCTGTGCCCCCGAGCCCCAGTGCGTCTCCAAGTCCATGACCCTCGACTCGACCGACACGATCGTGAGCGAGGACAAGTATCTCGGCAACTCTTCTGAGTACGATTGGGTCTACTCGGACGGTAGCCAGGTCCTGACGTACGACGACAACATTCTCCTGACCATGCCCGCGAACTCGTCCGGAACCGTCCTGGCCTCCACCGTCTACATGTGGTACGGCAATGTCAAGGCCACCCTGAAGACCTCGCGTGGTTCCGGCGTCGTCACTGCCTTCATCCTGCTGTCTGATGTCAAGGACGAGATCGACTTCGAGTTCATCGGTGTCGACCTCGCCACCGCCCAGACAAACTACTACTTCCAGGCCCTGCCCGTCTGTGAGTCTACCCAGATAATGCTGACGATGCTGCTGCACGCAGCCCTTCCCTTGTCGCCAGGATGACTGCTGACACTCCTTTTTTCTTCTTCTCTCCCCCCCTCTGAAGATACCAACTCCAAGAACATCACCGACCTCGACGACACGTACAGCAATTTCCACACGTACGAGATCGACTGGACGCCCGATACCGTCACCTGGCTAGTCGACGGAGTCGCAGGGCGTACCCTGAAGAGGACTGACACCTGGAACGACACCACCCAGAACTGGGACTACCCGCAGACCCCATCCCGTGTTCAGCTCTCCATCTGGCCAGGTGGTGCCTCCGACAACTCCATCTACACCATCGACTGGGCCGGCGGCGCCATTAACTGGGACTCGGACGACATCCAGCAGTACGGCTACGACTTCGCCACCGTCCAGTCTGTCGAGATCTCGTGCTACAATGGCACCTCGACCCCTGGCACCAACGACGCCGAGTCCTACTACTACAACAACATCGCCGGCACTAACAACACCGTCGTCAACGGCCAGAACAGCACGGTTCTGGCGAGCTTCGAGGCTACCGGCACCGACATGGACGCCGGTGCCAGCTCGTCCTCCGCCAGCGCCAGCGCCAGCAGCTCGTCCTCGGCCGCGAGCGTACCCGGCGAGAGCTCCAGCGGCATCGGCAACTCGGGCTCCCAGGACGGCAGCGACAGCAGCTCCGGCGGCAGCTCCACGTCGTCCAGCTCCGACTGCTCGTCCAGCTCCACGTCTGACTTCTCCCAGAGCTGCACCACCACCGCCTCGACCAAGAGCGGCGCCGTCGGCACCCAGGATAGACTCACGGGGGCCAGCGCGTTTGCCGCCATCGTGGCCTTTGTTTTCCTGGCATGGCTCTGAGGCGCCTGATGGGAGACGTTGAGGTGTTGGGTGTGGGGGGCGGGCGCAAACGAGTAATCAACACGACGTCGATGACCACACGCGATTTTCTTTTCGTGTACGTTTCTTTTACGCTCTTCTTTTAATGATATACTTTTGGAAAGTTTTTAAATTTTATTTTTTTATTTGTAAAATCCACCACTCAGTGGGTCATGATGGCCACCGCACAGGACCTTTCCACGCCTCCATCTGGAGGATGGGGGGGAGGAAAGAGACGCGCGGGGTGGTCGAGGAGCACACATGTGCATCAGCCGCACCACAGGCAGAGGTCATGGGAGGAACATAATGAGGGCTCGAGAAGGTCCCGGTCCGTGTCAAAACGATGTGCGAAGGAAGGTCTCTTTTTTGAGACGTCGGTCTAGGTGCCTCCACACGGGTCGACGCTCTGTTGTCTCTGCAGCTTAGTCGCAGGGTAGCAACTATATTACAATAAGTCAGATCTTTGACGAGGCTTGTTCTCACACACAAAGTAAACCGATTAATCGTCATGTCACCTCGTATTGGTCCCTCCCCCCGCCCCGGCATAGGAGAGACAGATCGGTGCCGGTATCGATGGCGGGGGGGTGGCGGGGGGGGGGGCGGGCGCCGCGCCTTCTAGCCCCCACCAGACTTAGCTAGACAATACTACGTAGTACTTGAAGTGTATCTCACCACAGGTTCTGCCAAAACACTGCAGCAGGCCGCTGAGGGCGCTAAGATAGTGCTAATTCTGGTACTTGTCCACCCCCCCTCCCCTCCATTGCCGCCCCCCCCCCGGACGCCCTAGGCGGGCACCTTTTAGGGGGGTTTTGAAGGATAAGGCAATCAATAGATACTGCAGTGCTAACTCCTGGCAGGTAGGTACATTTGGGGTACTTCATTCAATAAGGTACTTGGTACTCCAGAAGTATCCGCACCTGCAGATTATTTACTTCTGTTTCCCTCCCACCCGATATTCGATGTTCGATACCTGATTCTTTTTTCTTTCTTTCTTTTTTTTTTTCCAGACCTGAGTTTTCAACAGCTCCCTCTCACCCCTTCACACCTTGGGCCCCCAAGGCAGGCAGCAACTAGTCCATTGGATCACGCATGATGGCCATCGACTCGTCTTCCGCAATGGGTTCTCTCGCGCATGAGCAGGTCCACGGCGTCCCGCAGGAAGACCAGGCCAGGAAGAGGGTGAGTGGCTTGACATCTTGACGGCGGTGGCAGCTGTGTATGTATTGCATGCAACTTGAGCCTTGGCCATTCCTCTCTCCTCGTCTGGTACTGTGCCTCATCTCATCAGTCCGACGTCAGCCTGCCTACGTTCCCCGGTCCGTGTGGTGAAGAAACAGGAGGGCTGACATTCTTGGTGGTGCATCATAGAAGATCCTGATCGGGGGTGGCCCTACAGGCATGATTGGTGCGGCGGACTTCGACGGCGAGAGCTTCGACATTGTGGCCCACCACACCATCGACGGCACATCCGCCAGCTGGCTGCTTTACAAGGAGCCAGACCTGCTGTATGCTGTGGACGAGAACAGCAACACCACCAGGCTCTTCAGCGTAAGCCTGCCGCCTCCCTCGTGCCCGGGCAGACAACCTTGCTATGCTTGGATAAGAATAGCTGACATTCCCGCCCCAGTTTGACCCCGACGCCAATACCCTGAATCTGGTTCAAAATGCCACAGGCTCGACCGGGGTCGTCTCATTGCAGTTCAATAGGGACAAGTCGGTCATGATTGGGGCTGCGTTTGGCGAAGGGCAGATCGACGTGTGGGACCTCGACGAGAGAGACGGCACCATGAGGCTCAGGAAACAAATCCCCGCCGGTGGCGAGCCGGGCCCCGTGGTCGGGCGACAGGACAGCCCTCACCCCCACGAGGCACTTCTCGATCCTACTGGGCAGTTCTTTGTCGTCCCCGACCTGGGCACAGATGCACTGCTCGTGATCGACACCAGGGAGTTTGAGATCCGGAACCGCGTCCGCATCAGCCCTTCCGGCTCTGGGCCCCGACACGGCTCCTTCTTCCCCCTCGGCGGGCACGAGGAGGCAACGCACTTCATCATCGCCTGCGAGATCACCAATCTGATCAAGGTCTTCGAGCTGGAGTACACCGGCGACAGCCTCGGCTTCCACGAGGTCCAGTCCCTGAGCACCTTCGGCGACGACTTCCCGCCCGCCAACCCCGCGACCGCCTCGGCCGGTGAGCTTGTCATCGACGCCGACAACAAGAACCTCTACGTCTCGAACCGCCTCACTGGCGATGCCACGGACAACATATCACATTTCTCGATAGACAGCAGGGACAGGGCTCCGCTCAGGTTCGTGGACCAGATCAGCTCTGGCGGCGTGCTCCCGCGCATGTTCTCGCTCTCCAAGGATGACGACATCCTCTTCTCCACGAACCAGGACGGCGAGGACGGGCTGCTGGCCTTTGCCAAGGACAAAAATACGGGCAGCTTGACGGAGAAGCCTCTCGCGAGGATCGCGCGGGATAGATTTGGTAAACCAAACTTTGGGCCGCAGTTTGTGATGGAGATTTGAGAGGTTGGTCAGATAGGGGAGGGGGGCAAGCCACTCTCCTTCTAAGGTCCAGATTCTCTCGGCATGCCACAGTGTTGCGACTTTACATAATTATTCGCTCTTCCTTTTTTTTTTTCTTTCTCTGCCTCTGGAGCCAGAAGACATGTGAGCGTATTGCTTGCTAGTGCGAGGCAGCCAAGTAAATGAAACGAATCAAACGAACGTAATGCCAAGGGTTCATTTACGAAACGTGTAGTGTATATTTATTGCCTTATCTCTCTGCGCAGAGAGAAAGAGAAAGAGAAAGAGAGAGAGAGGGAGGGAGAGAGAGAGAGGGAGGGAGGGAGGGAGGGAGAATTTTTAAAGGCCTTGGCGCCCGGTAGTCCGGACAAGGTTTGACGGCGAGACCATGAGCGGTCCGCACAGAAGAAGCCGGATCACGACTAATACCGGATATTCAACATTGAGAGTTCCGCTGCCGGGATTGCTGATTGTAAGCCGATGACGGAGGAATGCCTGCCCACCTTGACTCGTTCGTTATATTCTGTTTCCTCCAACCCTTTTCCAACCAACTAACTAAAACGCACCACCTTCGACGACCAACGACATTACTTGCATCTCCTCTGGCTCTGGCTCTGTGGACTCTCTGTGGTGACAGGATCGACCAAGAATAAGCAAAGCGAACCCATTCTGGACAGATAGATAGCCGCCCAAGATGTACGCCCCCAAGATAGGCGACAGCATCGCCTCGCTCGACACGCCGTCCATGATCGTCGACCTGGACCTCATGGAATCCAACATCAACAAGCTCATGTCCCAGCTGCTCCCCACAGGCATCAACATCAGGCCTCATCTCAAGACCACCAAGTCGGCCACGCTCGCCCGCCGCCTCAACCAGGCCGGCGCCAAGGGCGGTTGCGTCGCCAAGCTCTCCGAGGCCGAGGTCATCTGCGCCAAGGGCTTCGACGACCTGCTCATCACCTGCGTGATCGTCGGGCCCGCCAAGGTGCGGCGGCTCGTCGAGCTGTTCAGGAAGCACCGGGCGCTGCGGATCGTGGTGGACGACGCCGGCGCGGCGAGCGCCATCGACGAGGCGCTCGGGGCGGCGGGGTTCGACGCCGCAAAGGAGGACGAGAGGCTGACGGCGCTCGTGGACCTGGACGTCGGCCTGCACCGCACGGGCGTGCAGCCGGGCGAGCCCGCGCGGCTCCTGGCGGGGCACGTCGCGGGGCTGAAGCACCTGCGGCTCGTCGGCGTGCAAGGGTACGAGGGCCACATCCAGCACGTGCACGGGCTGGAGGAGAGGAAGGCCATGTGTCTCGCGTCCATGGCCGTGCTGACGTCCACGGCGGAGGACCTGCGGCGGCAGGGGCACAACATGGAGGTGGTCACGACCGGCGGGACCGGCACCGCCGAGTTCTGCGTCACCGTGCCCGGCGTCACAGAGGTGCAGCCCGGCTCGTTCCTGTTCATGGACACAGACTACCGCAACGCGGTGGGGTCCTTTTATGCCAACAGCCTGACCATCCTGTCGACGGTCATCAGCCGGCAGGGACCCAAGATCGTCACCATCGACGCCGGGCTCAAGTCGCTGACGACGGACAGCGGGCTGGCGGAGCCCAAGGACCCTGGCTATACGTATGGCGTGTTGGGTGACGAGCACGGCTCGCTGGCGTGGGAGGACGATGGTCTTGGCCTCAAGGTGGGCGACCGGGTCGAGATGGTCCCGAGTCATATCGATCCCACCATTAACCTCCACGATGTCTATTACGCGTACCGTAAGGGTGTCATTGAGGAGATCTGGACTGTTGATGCAAGAGGTAAGGTCCAGTGAGTAGTACTAAATGCTACGAGAGAGAGAGAGAGAGAGAGAGAGAGCGGCTTAATAGCGAAAAGATATGTACATATTAATCACAAGCACTCAAAGGAACAACCGCCTTCTATCCTACACACACCCAGCAGCGGTTTTGCTATCCGCGTTGTCAGTGACTTCATATTTCAGACCTTTGCGAACGGCGTATCTACAGGGGCTGGGCCAAGTGCATCACTTGTAGAACTCTTCTTATACCGTAGTCAAGTTCAGGTCGCCAAAGAGTTAGGTTTACGGGACAAGAACAGGGGTCAAAGAGGATGGAACTCAGAGGAAGGCAGAAGAGAGAGAAAGAGAGAGAGAGCCCTCATTACGCACCAGTATTGCCGTCACGTTTCAAAAATTCTGGCGTGCCCCCCACCTGGTTCACTGCCCTCCGCTCTACCTCCCCCCTCCCTCCTTTTTCCCTTCCTCCCTTGCCTTCTTTCTCTCCTCTTTCTCCATCTTCTTCTTCCATCTTCCACTTGTCTCTTCTCTGTTCCTCGCTCTCCATGCACTGGTGCTATTAAACATCCCAATGCCCCTTCCAACATCACATGTTTCCAGCATCATATACTGTCAGCCTCGTTCGTGCTTCTGCCCCTCACTCTCAGTACCGCTTCTCCTGCCTCCTCACAACTCTTCTCCTGAGATAGCAACTGAACATCTCAGCTGGTTTGATCTTTTAGCAGCCTCTCTTTCGAAAAGTTCTTTCCTGCAAGGTGAAGAAGGTGCATCACCATCACGGTAACTTCAACCCGTTCAACTTCCTGCTTGTTGCCAACGACGCCAAAGTGAGTGATTCCTCACATCCATTTCACATTCAGTCCCATGCCTACTACTGCGTTCATCCTAACACCAAGCTGAAAACTCAAACTTCCCTAACAGAGGTTCTTTCCTTCTGAGTGTGTCCTGACCTTCTCGTCAAGATGTCGACCTCTACAGCCAGCAACATGTCAGCCCACAGCGCTTCCACCATGGACCATGAGGACCTCGGGCTCAAGCCTTTACATTTGGCGGTCCTTCGAAAAGATCGCAAGCGGGTTCTCAGCCTTCTTTCAGAACAGGAAATTGGCGTGGATCTATGCACGTGCAAAGGCCATAACTCGCTCATGCTTTCGGCTCTGCTTGGATACGTGGACATTTTCATCATTCTGTACGGAAAAAAGGCTTCTGTTCACAAGACAGACAACAGAGGCTTCTCGGTCTTCGACTACCTCAAGAAAATGGCCTTGGTGAAGGAGACTCTGGCCGAGTACCAAGGCTTTACCAGAAAGCCACCCAGCCGTTCCGGACGGATGTACATCTCCATGATCTTGAAACGCCACGAAAAAGATCGCCAGCGTCAACAATACAGACACAACAAGATCAAGAAAGACCTGGCAGAGAGTCTGGCCCAGCAAGATGCACCCGATTCTCGCATTGTGTTCCTAAGAAACGGCAAGAGCATCGAAATCTGCCAAGTCTCAGTACTAGCCAGCGCCGAGTTCGACATTCATCTGAGAAGCAAAAGCGTCGCCGTCTGGAGGAAGGCTGGGAGCTTTCACACACTGGCCATCTCCGGGGTAAGTGAACACCCCAAAATTCCTCTCGGGAATTGAAGCTTAGAAACAAAATTGCGTTTTGATGCTAACAAGATTTTGAACAGTGGGCAGGGTCGCAGGCTAAAGAAGCTTTCAACATAACCAATGTTCTCGATAACAGCATCTCTTCGAATCTAATTCGCCGCAATTGCAGAGTGCTTGGAGCCAACCTCCCAAATCACTGGCTGGACTCGGTAAGAATGAAGGCTTGTCTGCGTATCTCAGGAGTACAACAAGCTGATCAGAACACAGAAATCTGGTGATCCCGAGCCTCACGGTTTCTATTCCTCGTCTCATGCCGAGAAACATGTTTCCCTGGGTATTTTGCAAGAGGCAGCTGCATTCTTTGGGATATCTCAGATCACTTCGGAAACTTTGAAGCAGCTCAAGAGCCGAGCCCACGAGCTGCCACCATATCTACGAGATTGTACTGTCGAAATGGATGTAAGAATTGCCCCTACTCCTACAAATCCAGCTCGAATGACATAACTCATAATGGTTCACATTATGTTTAGCACAAACCATGTTCCAGCTGTCGTCAAGTAAGTTGCCAATTTTCCCTTTTTGTTCCTGAATCACAGGGATTAATTAATTAATTTATTTTTCACCTCATAGTTTCTCGAGTCCCTGCGTCGGAAAGCTGGCCTCCATATAGGCTGGCAATACAGAGAGTGGTTTACCATTGGGACAAGAAAGAAGACTCAGCTACTTTTGAAAGCCGACACCCGTGATCTTGCAAGCGACGAGACTGGTAATCACTCAGAAGAGGATGAGGTAGACGTCAGCGAGGAAGGCGTCTCGGACAACGACACCTTAAGAGCTGAATCGGTTTCAGAAGCCTCTTCACCATTGAAGGAATCGAAACATTCGCATCGGGAGCAGCACATCTCATTAAGGAAAACATATACGAAGAGAGGCTCTCCCGTATTCATTGATCCGTTGTTGAATAGGAGTGCCCAGTCGAGGTCGTTCACACAGTGGTGCGGAGCACTGCCCACGCTGCAGTCGATCAGGAAGAGAGCAGTTCGGCGACAGAAAAAACGTCGCCTCAATTCTATCAAGCACCGAGCAAGATCCGCGGGTCAATGTGGTGTACCAGATGTCCGCCCTCTGTCCTTCCATATTCCCATCAAGGCTGTCCGCAGGCGGCTGGCCGCAGAAGACCCTCCGGGCCCATTTCCGAATCTGCCTCTGAGAGATGAGAGGCAGGAAACCCAGCACCAAGCCCTCCTTTGAAACTCACTTGGTGGGCGGTTTTGATGGGAGGGTTGAAGGGGCTTGAGAGGAATGTGAGTGGCATGGCTCAGGCTCAGATTCTAATTGGGGGGGTTTTTTTTTCCTTTTCCCCCCGGGGGGGGGGGGGGTTGCAAGGGGCTGCAGCATATTTGTTAAGGGTTCGGGTTGTTTGAAAGCTGCAGTGGGAGCTTCTCTGGAACTGCACCTAACAGTAAAACTACCAACATACATGTTCACAACGATCAGTAGAACTATTTTTATTTTCTTTCTACAGCCTCATTGATTTTTCTCCCCTAGATGAGGGATTCTTTGATCAAGGGGCATGCATGACCTGGCCAACTTTGAGATCTGCCTCAGGCTGTACTAGGGTCTGCGTTGAGGGCTCTGCTGCACCTGCCTGCTCTTCATTCTTCTCATCTTGTTGTACCTCCTACGCCTTCTCATGGCAGGGAGACTGAAGGGAACTGTCCACCATGCGTGACTTTATCGACTATCTCCAGGAGACCTTTATCATATCCAGTGGAGGTAATACATATGACAACAGCGTGAGCCTCTCTCTCTCTCTCTCTCTCTCTTCCTTTCTCCTCGTGCCACCATCCGTCATCTGCTGTGTCATCATACAATTCATTCCAGCTGACAGGGAAACCCAGTACTCCAACCTAGACCTCACAGCGCGCTCCCTCCTGGGGTTCCAGACCCCCACTGGCTCACGCATCACCCTCTCCTCCTTTGTGCGCCCCAAGTTCGGCACCAGCTACAGTATCGGCATCAAGGACGGCTGGATCTCCTACCTGTACTCCACCCACCCCCTCAGCCCCGACACCGTCTCTAGCTCCGACAGGATCCCCCTCCCCGACCTGCTCAGGTGCTACCGGTCCCTGTCCACCCACGCCATCCGCCACGCCGTCGGGCACAGCCTGGTCTATGGCAGACTGTACCTGCCGCAGTCCCGCCTGGAGGCGCTGCTCTCCACGAGGGTCTCGCCCGAGGTGAACCTGGCGCTGAGGGCTGTAAGCCAGGAGAGTCTGCGGCATGGCGGGACCCTACTGGGCCTGGCGTCGTGGGACGACACCGCAGGACGGTTCGGGGTCGAGACGCTGGCATCTAGTGACGGGGGCGTGCTTGGCCTCCGTGGCCTGTGGAACGTGACGAACACAGCGTCTTCGGAGACCAGCGATACCCTCGAACCACATCAACCCCCCCCCCTCTTATCACCATCACCATCATCATCATCACAGCCTTCCACCGCCCATCAGACCAACGGCGGGGCCACGACCGACACCTCCTCTGGTGACAAGGAGCGTATCAACGGCCGTTTCAGCGCAGGCGGGGAGATCTACTACGGCACACTGAACAAGAGCGGCGGACTCAGCCTGGGCGGGCGGTTCCAGACCCTTCCGACGCACCACGGCACGCCGCTGACCGCAACACTAACGTTCAACCTGGTGGGCCACATGAGCGCGACCTACGCGGTGATGGCGGGCGACTGGACCCTCGCGTCGCAGTTTGGCTTTAATCTGTACAGCTACGAGAGCGACTGGGCGGTGGGCATGGAGCTCTGGAACAAGAGGAGGCCGAGGGCTGTGAGCCCAGAGGGAGGAGAAGTATCTTCCATAATAGGGGGTGAGGGGGAGGAGCAGCAGCAGCAGCAGCAGCAGCAGCACCAGCAGCTGGAGGTGGGCAAGATACCCCGTGATGCGCTGACGAGCGCGGAGGACGTTCATGGTGGCGGGGCCGCAGCCGTGACGGATACAGAGATCCTGAAGAATGAGTCGTTTGCTTCTGTGACGAGGACAACGCCGAGCAAGAGGCTGAGAGAGCGCAGCTTCCAGGCGAAGATGGAGTGGAGGTTGGATGATGAGGATGATGAAGCCGATGGCCACGCAGGTGGCCCAGCAGGTGTCGACACAGCAGACATGGATAACAACCCAAGGGAACAACAATCCGAGGACGAGTTCCCGGCCGGTGTGCTCAGGTGTCGCTGCGACCAAAATATGAGGGTGGGCCTCATGTATGAAGGCCGGTACAAATCCCTGCTCTTCAGCCTGGGGACAGATGTGGACTTGAAGAAGCTCGATGCGCCGTTTAGGGGACTTGGGCTAGCAGTTCAATTCTCTTCTTGAGTCGAGGACAGGGAAGAGAAGAATGAAGGGCTTACTGGCCACTGTTACAATGATAATGATAATATTACGTGGCTGCGCTTCTTATGAAGAAAAAAAAAGACAGCCTAAGCAATGGTAGCACAAGACTGCGTCCGTGTAGATCAAGGTACAGGTACTGAGTGAGAGGTTCAGGCTGGTTCTTGCATTAGGGGCCGGGCCGACCTTGGCCGCTGGGTATCTTAGATACACTGGGAAACGTGGTGTCTGATCATTCCTAGCCTTTGCAAAGGCTGCTTTTTGTCTGGGATACGAGGATTGTCCTGGAAATGTATTCCTGTCGTGGCATGGATGAACAGCACAGAGGAGCAACGGATCATTATCGACGTGGTATCATTTTCCCAAACCCCGAGAACCAAAGCATGATCAGAGATCAGATCCCGAATGATCCATTTTAGACGCCTATGACCGACCCGTGAAATTTCCTGCACTACGCCACCGTGATGATTTGTTTACTCGTCATCCTCCTCCTCCTCGTCGGCAGCAGCGGCCTGGGCAGCAATGCCTGTAGACGAAACAAAAAATGTCAGTAAGCAAGGCCAAACACATGCGTTTGTCTCGTGGAAAGGTGGTTGTATTGTAGAATACGTACGGTCCAGATCACGCTGTCCAGCCTGGGTGATACGGCGGCCACCCTTCTCCTCGTCCTGCTCGAGGATACCGATCTTCTCGAGGGACTGCATGACCTTGCGGTCGACGGAGCCGGAGGCATCGACGTGCTTGGAGGGGCGAGAGCCGCGGTTCTTGGCGGTACCGTGGACCTTGCGGAGGCGGCCAACACCAACGGTCTTGCGCATGTAGACGTGGCGGGCGACGGAGGCGGCGCGGATGTAGAACCAGTCCTGGTCCTGAGGAGGCATCTCCTTGGCGGGACCAGTCTTGACAGTGTCGACCCAACCTTGATGAAGATGCACGTCAGCTTCTCTGTAACAAAAGAAAGCGGCCTCGAGAGGCAGAAGCAGGGAGCCTGCGCAGATGAGTAGAGACATATGTATATAGGTGGTACATACCAGGGATGGGCAGCTTGCCCTGACGCTTCAGGAAAGCAGCGTATGCGTTGATGAACTTGTGCGCCTGATTTGATGCAAGACATCATCGAATTAGCAACTATTCCGTCTTCAGAAGTCTTTCGACTCCCTCACGCCTGCTCTCAACGATGATGTGTATGTGTGTGTGTATTTTCTTTCTTGCTGTTGCCAGCAGTAGTTGTCTCGATGCCCGATGCCCATCCATTGTGTTACGTCCGGTCGACCGTGAAGGGTGTAGCAATTTCCCGTTCGAAGAGGCCGTGGCACAAGGGGTGTGCAATCGAGCATCGGTTTTTTTTCTTCTTGAGGTGGTGAATCGTTGCTGAGGTTGTCCGCGAGGTAATCAGTGTGTTGGAAAAGTTGAGGGACCTACATCAACATCGCGAACAGAGACACCGCCACCCATTTTGACTGATTTTGAATAGACTTCCTTGGGGAAATGCTAAAGAGATTGAGGAAAGGAGAAGTCGGCAGCGGTGCTGGTACTGGTTTCTGGAGAGGCGTAAGTGGTTTGGTTGGTCGGATGGGAAAATTGTGAGGGCGTTGAGAAATCCTGTCTGGAAGTTGTCAAAGGCTCGAGGACCCACTTCACATTTTACCAAACAGCCCAGTTGTGGGCTAAAGATTGCGCTTATCAGGAGTACACTGGGAACGGTCATGTTGCTGTTAGTGCACCTCCACCAGCCTCACGCAGCTGGCAAGAACCCGAGAACAGCTGGCAGCCTCCCTTGCACTGCCAGGCAGTAGTAGCATAGCACTACAGGAGGTTCCAGGGGTTCCCTTTCTTCGCTTAACCATTTGATCTGCACCGAACCCCACACGACACTCTGCTAAAAACTGTGTGTTGAGTGGATATTGTCTCTTGTTGAGTCTTAATACTACGTCCTATAAACATCGCAGAGATCATCAGTGTCAAAGAGTGGGAGAATTCCAGGTTCACAACTTTCAATCTTGAGGTGACTCCCAGCATTAGAAAATTTACACAACTTTCAAGGCTCTGATTGTGTTAAAGTGCATGTTGGTCCGGCGAGGAGAGGTGGTGAGCATGTAATCTAGGCAGCCCGAGGTTGACATCATGCAATATTACTGGTTAGACCATTCTCTCTCTCTCATTATGCTGTTCATAAGAACATAGCATGATGAGCATGTACATATGCACCCTTCCCCCCCCCCCCCTTCTTCCCTTCTCCCCAAGTTTAGTCTATCACCTTCTTGTAGCAGTTGTACCTCGGCTCGGTTGTGATGACAGGTCCTCAACAAATTGAGAGTAGCAGGACATAGACAGACCCCTGCCAAAAAGCTGGATCTACTTTGCATGAATGAAACCATCCAGCAGAGCGGCGCAATCTACGTAGAGGAGGTGCAGGGGTGGGAACTCCACCTTTGGTTGAATGTGCATCCTGACACGGTTCTTGCATCTGATTTATCGCCCCGAAGTCCGTGTTGCAGGAAGGAAGAGGAGGAGGGAGGGACACCGCGAATCTATCCAGGCAGCAATTACGTGGCAGAATATCATGATGGCATCCCAAACCCTCAACTATTGCTATCACTGTCTCTATTGAGGCTCTTTTTTATTCCGTTACCGAAAGGACTCATGCAGTTGATTATCAGATGGAGCAGTGAATCAGTCTGACCCTACTCTGGGCCTTGACTCTGCCAGTGGGCGGTTTTCTCCAACCCAGGCCTGACTGACTGACTGCTATTCTGACTAAGAATGCAGTGACTGTTTCTTGGTTTTTGTTTTGTTTTGTTTCCTTTTCAGACAAAGGCTTTGCAGCAGTTGGGTAAGACCTTTAACTTATGTTTTCTCTGGATTGTGACATAAGGCATCACACAACTCTTCTAACAGCTTTTGCCTTCTACAGGCACCTGCCCCAGTCTTCTCCCATCACCTGTGGCTCATCCACCACACTGACCATCACCAGTTTATCGAGCAGCCAGCTGAACCATGTCTATCTGTGAGCTATCTCCGGCCCTTTCCCTGTGAACTCGACCCTGTTGCTTCCTGTCCAAAGTGGGAGCGAAAATATTTACTTACTGATGCTGGGTCTTCGCCTCAGCTCCTACCCTCGCAGGATCCGTAGCCGCGGCTGTGGCTGGGCTCTCCTACCTGAATGCCAAATTCAGTTTGCTGCCTGATATCAAGGTTCTGTTGAGCCGTAGGGCGGCTGTCGTGGAACTGGCTAAGGCTGGTAAGAAGATTTCTAAAGCAGATAATGTTGTTGGGGGAGGGGGGGGGGAGGGGAGAGTAGAGACATCTATATTCTCGTTGCAAAATCTGAACTAATTTACACCACTGACTTCTTGATGAACAGCAAAGAACGGTCGGATTTCCCTGTATTACTCTTTCGAGGAGGCTGTCAAGAGAGAGGGAGACGGGGAGGCCCTCTGGGCTCATAAGGAGTGTCTCTCCTACAACCAGGCCTATACCAGAGTCCACCAGTATGCCCAGTGGTTTCTCTCACAGGATGTCAAGCCAGGGGACCGTGTTATCTTCTACATGGCCAACTCCCCCGACTTCATGTGTGCCTGGTTGGGCCTGATGGCTATCGGTGCTGCTCCAGCTCTTGCCAACACCAACCTTGCCTCCAGGGCATTATTATACTGCGTGGACAACGCCCAGGCAAGGCTGGTCCTCGCTGACGGCAATGACGAGATGCTGGGTCGGCTGGAGGGCGTCCGGTCTGAGCTGATGGCCACTGGCCACCAGATCGTCAAGCTAGATGATGTTCGTGGACAGATTCTGAGCATGAAACCTGTCCGCCCAGCAGATGAGCTTCGCAGAGTGGTTCAAGCAGACTCGCCTATGGCTCTGGCCTTTACCAGGTGAGTACATCCTTTCTACTACCTGAAAAGTGCTCTGGATGTCATAGTCGCTCCTTGCCTCCCTTTTTTTATGTGTAATCAAATTACTTTGTAGACGTGTTGTCATTGCTTCAGGTCCGCGGCAAATCGAGATCTGGGTACTAACCAATTCCTCACTAAAATACAGTGGCACCACAGGTCTACCTAAAGCCATCATCTTCCCTATGTTGGCAATCTTCCTAGCTGTCACAGTGGTACGTCTTGAAGGGGAGTTGCGGGTTTTCTTCTGGGTTTCTACAAAAACTTGTGCTGAACAATCCGACAGAGAAAAAAGGGCTACAGTCCCATCAGAATGGGCGGCCAGCGAGGTTACAACTGCATGCCCTATTATCATCTAACAGGAGGGCTCTCGGCTCTCTCAGCACTTGCAGTGAGTGAATAAGCACCCACCCACCCCCCCCCCTTTTTTTTTCTTCTTCTTTCGTTTATATAAAAAAATTATATCAGACGTCGTCTTCATATGCATCAGGCAACAAACCCTCCTTGGTCGTCACCTTCCTGCTGCGCTAGTTACTGATAAGGACATCTTTTTTTATTATTACAAAAACAGGTTGGTGACGCGCTTTGCGTAGGCACGAGGTTCAGCTCTAGGAACTTCTGGTCTGACATTCGCGCCTCCCGTGCGACTTACTTTGTGTACGTGGGCGAGACCCTGCGCTACCTCATGGCCCAGCCCGCCTCCCCCCTCGACAAGTGCCACAACGTCCACACAATCTGGGGCAACGGCCTGCGTGCCGATGTATGGATCCCCTTCCGCGAGCGCTTCGGCATCAAGACCATTTACGAGTTTTACAACTCCACCGAGATGATGTTTGGATTGTCCAACGCATGCCGGGGTGACTTTTTGGCAAAAGCACTGGGCCTGCACGGTGCTCTGCTGCGGTGGGCCCTGCGCGGTGGGCACGTCGCCGTGGCAGTGGACGCCGAGACGGGCGCCCTGCTGCGCGACCCGGAGACGGGGTTTGCCAAGACTGTCCCTTTCGAGGAGGGAGGGGAGATTCTGGTCAGGCTGGAACCGGGCTCCAAGATGCCCGGGCGGGACTTTCGCGGGTACTGGCACGACGAGGAGGCGACCTCCAAGAAGATCGCGCGGGATGTATTGAAAAAGGGCGACTGCTACTACCGCACTGGCGACGCGCTGCGGCGGGACCACGAGGGCCGATGGTTCTTTTGTGATCGTCTGGGCGACACGTTCCGGTGGAAGGGCGAGAATGTCTCCACGACCGAGGTGGGCGACGCCCTGGGCGACTTTCCCGGCATCGTGGAGGCCAACGTCTATGGCGTGCAGCTGCCTGGCCATGACGGACGCGCGGGTGCGGTCGCCCTGTCCATAGGCGGGGAAAAGGAGGGCCACTTTGACTTTGCAGCTTTCCTGCGGTATGTCTTTTGTCTCCAGCCGCCTGCTTGAAGGATCACGTTTTCTGCTGACAACCGTTCACTTGTACAGGCACTGCCGGTCCAGACTGCCCAAATATGCCATCCCCATCTTCATACGCCTCACCCGCGCTACCTACAGCACGGGAAACCACAAGCAGAACAAGGTCCCGCTCAAGAGCGAGGGCGTCGACCCGGACAAGCTGTCCAGTAGTGATGCCATCTACTGGATTGAGCCCAGCGGCAAGGATGACACCTATGTCCCGTTCACCCGGTCGGACTGGGAGAGGCTGCAAACAGGCAGGGCGAGGCTGTGAGCTTTAGGCGGAAAGGTGGTTCTTTTTCATTCTCTCTCTTTTTTTAATTTTTTTTAATCGGGCGATGCTCTTTCGTCTCAGGTGCGTGAAGGATGATAACGTCCAGGAGAACAAAAGCAAGCGTTTTTAGGGTTAATTTATTGCTTTATCTCTCTGCACTTAAAGTAAACGGCATTCGTACATCGTTGATTTGATAGGCTGGACTCGAGCCTGGAGAAAGAAAATTAATTTTTCATCTAAGGTTTGAATGGTATTAATAATAGTGGCAACGTGGTAGATGATGAACAGCCGTGAGTGGGAAGGGAGAGATGTAACATTTGGATGATGAAAGAAGTCATTGCACTATGTCAGTCCTTTCCAGAATTAAGAGTAGGTAACTATAAAAATGGTGTCCTTTGTGAAAAAAGAAAGCCACACACAGCTCCTTGAGGGAAGTATTAAGTGGTTAGTTGGAGAGACTGATTTTTAGTCTTGGAATCTCAAGGAATAGTCATATTATCCCCTCCATGTACCTTGGGGGGCCACCAGCTTTGGGCACCAAGCAATGAGCAGCCAGCCTCTGAGACTGTCTTACTGTCTCTACCCAGTTGAGATAGAGCGACCCATGCCCTCGGGTTCTCCAGTGTCTGAAGTGGTGGGAGGGGGGGTCGTTGGGTGGCGAACAAGGGGGACGAACGGGTGACTTCGAGGTACAAGATGCCGGTGTACCCGGAAAGTTCAGCACGTGTCTTCGCTTCAAAGGTAGTCTCGGGAGTATCGGAAAGGCCGTACCTTTTTTTTTCTTTCCTTGGAACTCGGGTTCCTCTATGGTATGTGGTGATGGGTCCAAATCGTATGATGCCTCCTCGGGCATATACATGATGATCTAACCTTTGTATAACGAGCGATGGGCCCTAAGACACCGTGTGAGATGGGCATAATATTATTATAGATTTAGGTGGCAATCATGCATCTCTTCTCGTACAGTCTACTGTTCTGGACATATAGACCATGATTGTTGAGCTGTCTACACCGAGTTTCTCGACCCGTTGAGGGAAACTATGTAAGGCCACCACGGCATTGGCTGATCATTAAGACCTTGGGGCTCTTGACTTTGAGGTTGATCTTACAAGACGTATTATTACGGTTCGTGAACTTGGACTTCTACATCGTGTGTGGACACTCTGTGGTCTACGCGCACAGTACAACCATCTACCTCTGATCGATACATGCTCGCCAAGATGTCTTCTGTACCAATAAGGGCAAAGTCCACTCCCTCCTCTTTTTGCCCCTCGCCTCCCCTCCCCTCACCACACACACCCCTTTCCAAGCTGACGCCCAGGGGGAACCCGGGCCATTACATGATGACGCTGAGGTGGCTATGTCATCGCGTGAGAGATCGCCAGGGGAATTTGCCAGCGATATACGGGGTACTTTAAGCTTAAACTTTGGACATATGTGTGCAGCTTGAGCCGCATCGCACATGGGTCGTTTGGGACACAACGCTAGCCCAAATAAACGAAGGCACACCGTGATTGTATAAGACGAGGTTGAACATGAGAATAAGCGAACAAGTGATCGCTCTGGAGACCTCGCCGGGGGCCTATGGAGGGGAAAGACAGCGACAAGAACGTCCGGGCGTGTAGCATCAGTGACGACGCACACTCACCTGGGGACCAAAAAGACAGTCCGAATATGGGCGAAGAAGTCCAGGTCTCAAGTATTGAGACCTCGCCTTTAAGTAGTGTGCAGGCTCTAGCTAGAGCCTTCATGATATTTCCCCCCCAGCAAGACAGCCTGACACAGGCAATTCGGCTCGCGGAAGAGCCAATTACAGTCAGGTGACAAGCCATGAGGCAAAGCAACAGAGGATAATAGGGACTCCTGTCTTGTAGCGCACAACTACACGACGCCATACCATAGGAACGGACAGACTGTCAGCCGGCTGACACCATGACACCATCAAGATCTGCGACCGCACCAGAGGGCAGCTGACATCGATGATATAAACGTCATAGTAAAGATGAGAACCTAGCCCGACGAGGGATCATCATACTGAACCCCACAAAGACGAGGTGCTACGGGGAGGACGAGGAGCGAGAGGCAGACCCCACACAAGGTTGGAGACGGGAATCACAGGACGACCTGATTATTGTGGAGGGGACCACTCTATACAACGCGGAAGGCCCGGAAAAGTTATCCTGCACGTAGTAATGAAAACAGACCGTAAGATTCTAAACGGGCACGTGTGAGTCAACGGGGGAGCAATCCTCCTGACCGACTCTTTGCTGTGATCGACGACGCTGTCGAGACGTGGAAATTATGGGCTGGGAATTATGATCCATCTGGAAAGGGCATGGCGAACAATACGACGAGAGACGAGGAAGGGGGAAAGGTCAAGTAAAATAAAAATGAAGAGGGGAAGGGATAGAAGGTTAGAGAAAAGGTACATAGAAGGGAAAATAAGGGGAAAAAATAATAAAAAATAAAATGAAATAAAAGAATAAATTAAATAAAAAACCACCAAAAAAAAAAGACAACAACAACAAAGGTGACAAAAACCAAATACAGGTTTTAGAAGAGGAGAAAGAAAGGTCGCGATATCGGTCCACAGCGGCGGAGACGACATCAAGGCGACCTTCCGGAAAAAGTGGAGGTTTCATGCAAGAAGCCTGCAGGTTCTGCGTCAGACAGCTTTCAACCAGCAGGGACGACGTCAGGGTGCTGAGAGGGAGAGTGCGTCCCATGAGCGACAAGCAGTACTGTACCATGTACGAAGGTGGTACTTTGGTACTGGGGTCATACTATGGTAGTACTTACTGTAATAGTATATACCGTCAAGGTCGACAGGGCGTGAGGGTGGGGCTGTATTAATAAGCTCAGCGGGCGGGATTACCCAAATTTACAACCTTAAGCAGGACAGCGGAGCATGGCGTGAACCACGCACGACATAACAACAACATCCGAGTCCTCCGGTTGCATCGTTTGTCATCATGATGCTTTCTTGTCTTCTCTCCTCGCAGGAGGACCTGGTGGAGGAAACTTACTCGGGTCACAGGATTAGAATTTATGCCAGCCTGGCCATGGTGCTCACCTGCCGCGTGAGGAGAGCTTGAGCTGGAACGTATACTCATTAAGTCCGTATGTCCACACGGCCATACTTATGTACTACAGTATCCATTGTTGTGGATGGAACCCCAACCCCCCTTTCCCCTCTCAACCCCAACTGCGGGTGATTATCAGCTGTGGTATGTACCATGGTAGCAAGTATATGGTGTGTACTCCATACATGCCTCTCTCTCTCTCTCTCTCTCTCTCTCTACACTGACTCACACTCCTCGCTCGTCCCTTCCCTCGAAACGGTACATTGATATCCTGGCTAGCACCTTCCTTGTAATGGCTAATGGCTGGTCGAATGTTGATATCACCTATATCCGGTTGCTCTTGCTGTTACTGTTGATTGTCCTTCCTTGCCTTCCCTCCCCTCCCCTCCAAGTACGTTTGTTTATGCAGGGACAAACCATCTTCGGTTCTCCCGAGCGTGTCGATGAAGAAGAAATCGTCAAGGCCTTGGTTGGTTGGACAAGATCAGGTCAGGTCAGGTCAGGTCAGGTCAGGTGAGGCCGGGCAAGGCTCTCTCTCTCTCTTTCTCTCATTACTACTTCTTATTTCCTGGGTTTTCTTTCCTCTTCCCTTCTAGTGCCCGTCTCATTTATCTTGCCTGTTTCGTTTCCGTCACACCTCCAACCCAGCCCGACCACCACCCCCCTCCTCCCTCCCCCTCCCGCTTCCCTCCCACCTCCCTCCCAGCTCCTCCCACCTCGCGTCTTCGACGCCTCTACGAGATCCCGCGAATCCCCATCTTCCCTATCCCTGTCCCTGCCTCACATCTCACACCTTCAAATCTCCTCCGTCAATTCACCTACCTAGTCACCCCTCCTCCTCCTCCTCCAACCACCACCCAACCTCTTTGGGCCAATCGAGGCCTCTGCCCACCCACCTGGATCTTGCTGCACGGAACCTCTTTGGCATCCACCCGTTATACTCCTCATAGGGCTCAGTGTTCCAGCCCCCCGGTCTCTCTCTTTTTTTTTCTTTTTCTTTTTCTTTTTTTGTTGCCTACCACAAAATAAATACCTTGGCCAAGGTACCTACCTGCCAGGTTTTTGTTTTTTTTTGTGGTTTTTCCCCCTTTCCCCCTTTCCCCCTCTGTCTCGGTCCGTCCTCTGAGCTACAGACCCCCTCCGCCCGGCCTGGAATGAAGCTGCGTGCTGTGGGATCGACCCGTCTTTTCGTCCTTTGCCGCCCCCAGCGTTTTGTCATGCTCGCTGGTATCTGATCCACACGCATCACCGAGTCATCCCAAGGCCCAGTCCGAGTCTTGCTGCCACCGGGAGTTCTCATCTCTTCCGAGCCAGCACTGTCTGTGGGGTGAGTCTTCCCTTTCTTTTTCGACCCTTTCCTTTCCCTTTCTTTTTCCCTTTCCTTTCCTTTCCTTTCCTTTCCTTTCCTTCTCTCTCTTCCTGTGCCTCCCTCCCCCCTCCCTCCAACCCTCTTTCTCTTCTGACCGTCCCCGCTCATCAGTTGTCTTGCCTAGCACGCGTCTTTGGCCTGCCCGTCACAGGACCTGTGTGAACGCCCATCTGTGCAACTCGTTCACAACCCTCCACCAGCTAGCTCTTCTTCACCTGCGGTTACCCTCAAGAGAGCCTTCTAGGCCCTACTCTGTGCCTAGCACTCTCCAGCAAGACTACCTTCGTGACGTAGGCCTACACACCTAGAATACTACACGTCACCACGCGCCAGCCACACCACACAGCAACACACCACACAGCAACACACCACACCACACGACCTCGCCTCATCCTCATTGAGCACAACCCCCCACCTCCAGGTTCTGATCCTTATTGATCCGGTCCAACCCGTAGACTACAGCATAGGCTTGAGTTTCTGCCGCGTCGTTGGACACAAGGATGGCTGCCGCCGTGGTCACGTCGCCACCCACACCGGCTGCGGGCCCCGGAATGCCTGCTCTCCTGGCATCTCCCCAGACGACGCCTGAATCCATAACACCTACCACCTTGGAGGGTACCAGCCTGACGGACAGCGTGCGGAGCAGCGTGTCCCTGGCCGAGAAGAAGACAGCCTCCGTGCCACCACCATCTGGCAAGACCTTCACCCAGAGACCCAAGTCGAGACAGGCCCTCCCCTCCCACCGGGGTAGCAGCAAGACGGGACATGACAGGTCTCGTGATCAGGATGGGGTGGCCGATCCCGACCGCTCCGTCTCCACCGGCCGCCTCAAGACCTTTGCCCGTTCCTTCAGGTATCTGTGCGGCCTCACGCCGAAGCAGGTTGACGACTTCATGGCGTCTTATATCATCTACAACCTCGACTGGGCAGATGAGCCCAGGATGGTCGAGACGCTCGGGCATGACTACCAGCAGAAGGTAGGAGACTGCCTCAAGTCCTATTATGGCGTGCTTAACCATCTCTGCGCCCTGGGCGATGTCGAGAAGATGTACATCCCCCCCGCCATGGACATGAAGGTCTCCGTACGGGATAACCAGCTGCTGTACGAGGAGTCTGTAGCCCGGGACCTCGGGCTGGCGGAGGGCCAAAGGGTCCTCGACCTGGGCTGTGGGAGGGGCCGTGTGGCCGCACACATGGCCAAGTACTCAGGTGCCCGCGTGACGGGGCTCAACATCGACCCCAACTCGATAGCACAGGCCCGCGCCTTCAACAAGGAGCTGGGTCTCGACAACGACTTTGTTGTACAGGACTTCAACGACCTGCCCCTGCCCTTCGAGGACTGTTCCTTCGACGCCTTCTACAACATCCAGGCCTTCAGCCTCGCCAGAGACCACAAGGCTCTGCTGAAGGAGATCTTTCGGGTCCTCAAGCCGGGCGCGCGCTTCTCCTCCCTGGACTGGGTGAAATACCCCGCCTACGATGAGCACAACCCGGAGCATGCCGAACTCATGCGGCGCGTCAAGCCGCTGATCGGGGCTGTCGGGACGCCGACCCCTGCGTCTCTCGAGGAAGCACTCACCGAGGCCGGATTCGTCGTCACCAGGTCCGACAACGCGAGCGTGGCAACGGACGGCCTCCAGTCGCCGCTCATCGACAAAGTCGACATCTACTTCCGATCCGTCCGCAGGGTCATCCTGGCCCTGTGCAAGCTGCACATCTTGCCGCCCCACTTCAAGATCCTGATCAACAGGCTGTGTCTGGACGGACGGGCATTCGTCAAGATGGATGAGATGAGACTCATCACCACCAGTTATCGAATCATCGCCGAGAAGCCATTGTCGACCACAGATGAGAAGCCCGTCGAGCAGTAGCATTCATCTGGTATCTGGTGCCGCTGCATGAGTGCCCGGCTGCTCGGGAAACGGTTGGGGAAGAGGCTTGGCGGCGAGGCGGCCTGCCTGGTTGACCTCATTATCTTCTTGGGAGCATTGAAGCATTGCAGAAATATTAATGTGTATTGTTTAGACTTGCAGCATCAGCAAATCACTACATTTAGAGCTTCCTGCTTTCCTCTTTTCTTGTCTCCTTTCTTTTTTGTTTTTGAGTGTGTGGGCGAGTGAGGAGTAAACATAAGCAAGTGGGGACGACGCCAGGGGAGAGGACCAAGAGCTGCTGATCGTGTAGACATCATGATGCTGCTAATGTAGAGAGAGGCTTGACCAGTTTATACCATAACTTTAATGAACCACACACACTAGGGGATACACTGGTCGCAATTTTTTATTCTCTAAATCATGCTGTCTGGAGATGCCATTCTGCTATGAACTAAAAGAACCCCATCTAAGAAGTTTTTTTTCAAGAGGCCCTCGCTTGACCCATGTATGTGCCTGGCTTATTTAATGGGCCTTACCCGACATGTATCTGCCCAGGATGATGAGTCTCCCAGATAGCAGGAGGAGCCCATCCCTGTGTTCCCATATTGGCCCTGTCACAGACTTGCTGCTGAATCATGAGCAGATGTGGTAAAATTATCGAGTTTGGATTCGAGGCAGCTCTTCTTTTTCTCTTCTGTCCGTGTCTCACCCACTTCTGTTTTGGTTCTCTTCTGGGTGGCATTCGCTGATTTTAAAAGAGAAAAAAAAGGATATATATATATATATATATATATATGAGAGTATATTATTGTAAAAAGAGCCGCGTTCTAATTAACTTTTTCAACATACCTAGAAACATAGTACGTATCATCTGTATTGTCCAAACTAGGTTTCCGTCCTTCCGAGGAGTGGAGGAGTGGAGGAGTGGATCCAGCTACTACGTATAGTAGTTAGTAAACATGACTAGGAAATCATGACTAGGTCACTGACTTGACCAGAATACCTGAGATGCTACCACCTACCACCTACCACCGATACCACCCGCCCAGGTTTTGGGCGGGAGGGGGAGGGCAGTTAGGTTTCACACCTGGGGGACTAAACCAAGGATCATCAAAGTGCCGCGACCAACTACAATGGACGCTTCTGGATGGGCGGCGGCCAGGATGCCATTAGTAATTGTCACAGCAAAGGGAGCCACCTTTTTCGTCATGAGGCTCCATAACAAGAGAGGGGTTGGGGGGGGGGGGGAGGTTGGGGGATCTGCTGCATTGCCTCATGGTGGTTTTGTTTATTGTAGTTGCGTAGGACTGGATCAGGTGATATTTGCTCCCCCCCCCCTCCCTCCTCCCGGTCCCTCCTGAACTCTATAGTCATTCAACGCCTGATCTGATGAGATAGTGAAGACAAAAAAAAATAGGTCTCACATCTGCTCAAGAGTTGTACTGTTCGCAACACGCAACACGATACGACCAACGTTCCCAGGCGGCCACGATCAAAAAAAAAAAACATCATGAAGGAAATCGGCATCTTCCCGGCCTCAGGTGGCCTCGGCGGGAGCACCTATCGGCACCTGCTCAGGCTCGTTCCCAATGACCATGTCACCCTCATCAATCGGCACCCGGAAAAGGTCGAGGAGGAATACAGGCAGGCGAGCGTGACAGTGCGCCGGGCGTCGTATGAGAGCACGCCGCAGGAGCTCGAGGTGGCCTTCGGCGGCCTCGACGTGCTGTTCCTCATCTCCTACCCGAGCCACGTTCACGAGTACCGAGTGAAGGTGAGTGGAGAGGCAGGGGGAGAGAGAGATCTGACCTTGTCTGGAGCAGAGAAGCTGACACGCACGAGGTCCAACTCCCCGCGATCGACGCCGCGCGCCGGGCTGGAGTCAAGCACATTTTCTACAGCAGCCTGGGTTTCGCCGGCGATGCTTCCTCCGGCTTGCTGAGTTCCAAGTCCCAGGCGGTGGTGATGCGGGCGCATCTGGACAGCGAGAAGTACCTGAGGTCTCTTGCTGAATCCGACCCGGGCTTCACGTACACTTCGATACGAGAAGGTCTGTACTCGGAATCTTATCCCATCTACACAGCGTTCCTGGACCCCAAGAATGCGCCGGACGGGGCGGAGGTGACCATCCCTCACGATGGCGGGGGCCCTGGCGTGACCTGGGTCAAACGAGATGAGCTCGGAGAGGCCACGGCCAAGCTCATCGCGACGTACTGCTGTGTAGGCGGGCAGTTTCCACAGCAGCTCGTCAACGGGACGGTGTTGCTGTCCGGGACGACGGAGTTCAGCCTTGCCGAGACGGTGGGAGTCCTAGGGAGGGCAGTGGGCAAGTCGTTCAAGATCCGAGAGATCCCTGTCGACGAGTATGCCAGGCTGCCGCAGGTGCTAGACGAATTTGGGAACGAGGAGAAGGCGAGGACGTGGGCGACCGCGTGGGAGGCAATCCGAGCTGGCGAGGCTGCCCTGGCGACGAAGGACCTGGAACAGCTTCTGGGTAGGAAGCCTGAGGGTTACGAGGAGACGATCCAGGCCCTGTTGGCGTGAATTCTCAAAATTTGTATCCTTTTTGCCAAAAGTATAGATAGGCTCCAAGCAGGCTCAGGACGGACAGAGCAAGATCCATCTCCAAAACAGACCAGATCCACAGACACCCAATGGGCGGCGCTTGTTTGAGGACGGCCAAGTATGTGTACTTGTTTGTGATCAGAATCAAGTAGCAACCGGATGCTAGGCTGGTGGCGAAGAAGATGGCCTGGCGCACGGCGTGGTGAAACCTCGTGGGAAGGCCGGGGATGAAGGTGGTGTTGGCAGCATGCGGATGGAGAGCGTGGACGAGGGCGGCGAAGACTGCAACAAGTGGCCAGGTCAGCAAGGGTCGATTTGGGGGGGCGGGGCAAAGGGTTCGAAAGTTGACAAACCTAGAAGAGACTGAACGGCCCTCGTTATGATCTTGTGCATCTCAATCTCCATGGCATACTGGTGTTGGACGAGGTAGTCGAGGGTGAAGTGCAACATGGCCAGACACACGGCGTAGAGGATAGTCTCCATGAAACGGTCTGCCAAGGGAGAAAGGACATCATCAGAGGCGTCTCCTTCCCCTCCCTCCCCCTCCTCCTCTTCAGCCTCCACCTGTTGCCCTTCTTTCTGTTCACCAACAACCCCCCTGGCTTTGTTGTTTTTGAGCTGCTGTTGGTCTGCCATGTTGAACAGGTTCCTCTCCTCGGCGATTTGTAGGAGAGTCTTGTTGGTAGGGCCTGACCGGTCGGGTTGGCGCAGTTTGACATCCTTGGCCTTTTTATCTTTTCGTTGACGAGCCATATTGGAAGTGTCGAGTCATGTGGAGGTGGTGTGATGGTAGTGGTCGTGGCTTTGGTTCTGCCAAAGGGGCTTACGATATGTCAAGCTCTAGAGGCTAGGCTGTTGAGGCTCTGGTGTTCTGACAGCTGGAATCCCTGTCCAGCCCTGGACACCCTGTTCTTCAGGCCCCCCCCCCCACCACCTCTTCTCAGAGCTCGGGGTGAGAGCAGGGGCACGCGCTACTGTACTACTTACTGTGCACCATCCCAGGTGGTTTTACAGTACCGCACTAGTACAGAGCCCTTGTAACTACTGTAACTACACCATAGCAGCATCGTCGACGCGCCTCTCCTTTGCCCTTCTTTCCTTCTTCTCTTCCGGCCCCCTTCTCGCAGCCACACACTGTATGGCGGTCCAATTCTGCTATTCTTCGTCATGGAACCCCCTCTCTTGTCCGTCTCGCTGCTTGTGCTGCTCATACCCACCCTGTACCTCTACACCGTAGGCATCGTGTCGACCAGGTCTCCGGTCCTGCGCAACAAGCGCATCTGCCTGCTGATCGCCCACCCGGACGATGAGGCCATGTTCTTTGCGCCCACCGTCCTGGCCCTGACACGGCCAGAGCTCGGGAACCACGTCAAGATCCTTTGTCTCAGCAGCGGCGACGCCGAGGGTCTGGGCGACACACGCAAGGAGGAGCTGGTCAAGAGCGGGCTCGTCCTGGGCCTGAGGAAACCTGAGGATGTCTATGTTGTTGACAACCCTGCGTACGTTGACTCTTGTGCCCTCCCTTCCCTCTCTTGTCTTTGAGGGGGAGGGGAGAAACACACACATCTAGATAGGCTGACATGATCCTCGTGCTGGAACTTGGAAAAATGTGCAGTGACTTTCCAGATTCTATGACAACAATCTGGCCCGCCGAGACCATCTCCTCCCTCCTCCGTGACGCCTTCGCACCGCGCCAGAAGAAACCCGACCAGCAGCCCGCCGCGACCATCGACGTCCTCATCACCTTCGATGGGCGGGGCGTGTCCTCCCACCCCAACCACATCTCCCTCTACCACGGCGCCCGCGCCTTCGTCGCCTCGCTCACCGCCCACAAGCCTGGCTGGTCCTCCCCCATCGACCTGTACACCCTGACCACCGTTAGTGTAGTCCGCAAGTACGCAGGCATCCTGGACACGTTGACCACCCTCGTCCCGACGGTGTTGGCTGCATGGCGCGGTGCTGCCGGCAGGGGCGCCGCCTCGTCCGCCAACGCCAAGGACCATCCGGCCGCACTCGTCTTCATGCACGGCCTGGGCAAGGGAGGATGGCTGACGGCGAGAGAGGCGATGACGAAGGCCCATCTCAGCCAGATGGTATGGTTCCGTTATGGATGGATCACACTGAGCCGGTACATGTTTATGAACGACTTGAGGCTCGAGAAGGTGTAGTAAGAATATAGATATATATATAGATATATGTTTTCTTTCCTTTCTTCTCTATACACAAGAATAAAAAGTAGAGACTGGTGGCTCCTCCGAATGGCTCCTCCGAATGTGCAAAAAGAAGGAGAAAGAAAGAAAGAAAAAAAAAAGAAAAAAAGAATACGGCGAGGGAAATGTCTGTTTTAATCTGGACCTGATCCGGAGCTTGGTCAAGACTATGTATTCATGCGAAGCGTTTCTATGTTGATATTCATGCGATCTAGCCGTCTATTTGCCAATACCTAGCCAACAGGCGAAAGGGAATATATATCCATGAGAGAAAGGCAGTCAGAATCGGTGGGTAGATGATTGAGTCACCCGTACGATGATCGTGTAATTCAACATCATCATTACTGCTTTTTCTCCAGCAGATCACCTCTGCATCCACACAAGGTGCCTCACCTGTGTCTTGCTTGTGGCCTCACCGCCCAGGTCGACTGGCACGGCTGCCGCGCGTCCCGTCGTCCGAAGTACCTTATGTGCGGCATAGTGCTTTTTCCCCTGATCGTCGTGAAACCCCGTGAAGATTTTCTCTTCGTTCCGGAGCCATGTCAGCGAGACTTGTCCTGGAGGCGCCATGAGCGGCGGCCGGTGCATGAATGCAGGCCGTTCAATGATCTGTGAGGCTAGTGACCAGTCCGGCGCGAGAGGGCGGCTCGTCACGCCCGTGGAGCTTTGCGATGACGAATCGCCTGCAGAGACGATTGATTCCTCGGAGGCACCATTCGCTCCGACAGGCCTTTCAGTAACATGCCCACACGTGTCGTCATCCTCATCCTCTATCTTATCTTTACTGGCCGTGTCCTCTTCCTCGTCGATCTCGTTTTCCTCTTGCGATGATGCTGCACTATCCAAACCCTGGACTGGCACTCGTGGCCTCTGCGATATGGGTCGTGGCTCTGCCACCGCCTGTGTAGTTACTACGGATCGCACTGATGCGTGGTCGTTCCGAAGCTGTACGATGCCAGTCGCGATGCGGTACTTGATATCCTTGGGCATAAAAGACCCCAGCTCGCGCACGATCTCGGGGATCACCCTCACCCCGCCGTGGTCGTTGACAAGGCCGGGCTTTGTCTTCTTGAGCAGCTGTAGCGCTGTATGGTGGAAGCAGTACCACATGTAGTTTTTCCTGGACTGAAGCACACGGTAGCGGCGGTAGGCGGCATGGTTCGGTACGCCCTGTTGGGTCGTCAGGACGAGCTCCTGCCATGCCTCACGCATCTGCCGGACGGCGTCCCGGTACAGGGGCATGATCTGTCGGACGGCCTCCACGGGCCTCGACTTGGATGCTGTTTCCAGGATCAGGATCCTGGTGAGGGTGTAGTAGTCCTTCATGCCCGGCTTGAAGTTGTGCGGATGCTGGGTGCAGACGTCCCAGATGTCTAGTGCTGTGTCGAGATTGATCAGCTTGCCTGGAAAGCCGGCCATCTTCCACTCGGTGGAGGCTGGCTTCGATTGCTGGATTCGCGCATAATCTAAAAGGTCGGACCAGACCTTGTCAGGGACCATGAGGCCGTACCGCGCCGACAGGAAGTCCACCAGCTTGACAGCAACAACGACCATGCCCTGGTTCCCAAAGCAGTGGACGACCGCATCAAGCAGGGCCTCAGTGGGCGCCTTGGGGGAGCCCGGGGGGAAGTCAGCACCGCCGCTGATGTCCACAGTGCCGGCATCCCAATCTATGACGACGTTGATACCCCAGCAGGCCTTGAGCAGAAAGCGGCTGTCCTTGGTGCGGCCGTTACGGCCATTGGCCTTCAGAACGGCACAGGCGAGCAGCTCGTCGTCGGGCAAGAAGCCGCGCCTAAAAGCTGAGCCCTCCAGCCTGGCCAGGGGATATCTCCTCCGCAGGATCCTCGTCAGGGGCTCGGCCCAGTAGAGTTCGCCCTGGTTCTGCCCAAAACGGTGCGGCTGCCGGGCCCTGGTGTTGGAAGCGAGGGCCTTCAGCCTACGGACCGTTGCTTTTGGTAACCAGATGCTCGTGCGATATAGATCCAGAGGCCGCAGGCGGAGCCTGGCCAGGTCGTTGTTCGCGTAGAGGGCCTCTGTCAGGTAGCGGGCCTTGATGAACTCTGTGTACAGCTGGCTATTGATCCAGTGCTGGTAGCCATCCCTCCTGACCTCAAACCAGATCTCCTTGGCGGCCTGGACGTTGGAGATGGCACCGGCGTACCTCAGCAGGACGGCATAGTCGTTCAGGAGGGGTCGGACCTGCGAGGACCGGCGGGCCTGCTGGATCAAGCGCAGGCGGTTGAAGATGCTCACGTAGAGGGTCTTGACGCCCCACTTGTTGACGAGCTCGCCGAGGGGCGTCTGGATGGAGGCACCGTAAGAGATGCATATCTCAGGGGCCGAGTCGACATTCTTCTGGACGTTGACGGGGTCGAAGACGCGCAGGATCTCGGAGAAGGTAGTGGCAGGGACAGCCTCGACGGCCCGGCAGAAGTCGCTGTCGAGCTCTGTAGCACCGCGGGTGAGATCAAGCAGGCAGAAATACAGCCTGACGGGGTCGTCTTGCCGCAGGGCAACGAGCAGAGACTCGAGGGAGAGTTGGTATCTGCTCAGAGGACTGGTGGTGTCACGTCCAGCTGAAGAAGCTGGCGAGAACCTCCTCAGGTCACCACCCAAAGCTGTATCGGACGCGTCATGGTGAAGGGCCCTCCTGGACAGACCCGCGTTCAAGCTGGCGATTCCGCTAGTAGAGCGGCGCTGAAGCTGATATCGAGGGAGAGGGCCAGTGTCAAGGCGATCAGGACGAAAGCGGCTGTGGAGGCTCGACCTGGTTCCGGGTGGGCCAAATAGCGGCCGTCGGGCCTCCACCGACCTAGGACTGATTTTCATCCGGGGCGGGTCGTTGGCGACTCATTGCTCTCACACGCTCAGAGAGAAGACGAGGGAGGGAGGACTCTCGAGAGGAGACGAGGTCAGTTTTGTGGCCGAATTTGTGTCTTGGTTTGGTGTAACCCTGCAAAAATGTGCCCCATGTCTCAGGGAGGAGAGGAGGAATTGCCCAAGGGGAACATTATTACTGTCTATGTGCATATTTGGAGAAGCAGCCCTGCCAGCCTGCCACTGCAGCTTTGGGGTTGCTTCCCCCCTCATTCAGCAGAGCTTTAGCGAGGGGAGGGGTGGGTTTTTCGTATGACCACAGGGCTGCTAGGCATGCTGGGGGCACCAGTTACCAGCCCCACTCCAGGCCACCAGGCCCCTCCGACCCCTGTCACAAAAGGCGCGCAGCAGTACTGGTGCACGGGCTCTCGACTTTTCCCGGCCCTGGCCGTTAGCCTACAGAGAACAAACGTAGCATCAAACCAACCTCACGTAGCACAACACTTCCACATCATCGTCTCATCCAGATTCCACGGGTCTGCCACTCCTCCCCTCCTTGGCATACACTCGACCTACAGTCTAGGGCTCAACATGGCTGACGCTGGGGATGAACCTACCACCGCCTCCGAGCCTCTGGACCTCGTGCGTCTGCTGCTTGATGAGGTCGTCTTCGTCAAGCTCAGAGGCGACCGCGAGCTCAAGGGAAGACTTCATGTGAGAATCTCATGCAACCGCTCCCCCTCCCCCCTCCCCTACTACTTTCTCTTCGCTGGTATACACGCTGACGCGATTACTGTACAGGCATATGACAGCCATTGCAACCTGGTGATGGGCGAGGTGGAGGAGACCGTCTACGTGGTGGATGACGATGCAGGAGATGAAGACGACGTCAAGACCGTCAGCAAGAGGTCCGAGATGCTCTTCGTCCGAGGTCAGTCGGGCACCACTTCCCTGGATGAAGCCCCTTACTGACGTCTTCGAACAGGCGATAGTGTCGTGCTGATCTCTCCCTTGTCTCAATCATGATCAGTGGCCTAGCCCCAGGCCTGCATCAAAGGACGATCATCTGAGGGGCATATATACCGTTGGTGCACCCCAAGCATGTTGAGACAACCCAGGAACCCGCTGGTAACCGACATTGAACAAGGCGGATTTGATGGTGGGTGAACAGGGGGAAATGGGGGGAGGAAGGTACGGCAAACTCGAACCCTGAGCAGGGGTTTCCTCTCTCTTCTCTCTCTCACCTATGGCGAGGTTGGCAGGGAGCTTACCTCCAGGAAGCAATGAAAGGCCTTGTGCCGAGGACCATACCATAGACCAAATATCACAGGTCAGATGGAAGGGAAGGAGGTAGTCAAACAGTGGAGTTGGCTCTGCTTTTGTGCATAAAGACGCGCGACCTGGCAGTCAGGCTGGATGAGTCAGGAGGAGACCTGAACTCAGCATGGGCAAACGCTGTCAGCCTGGCCAGGAGGAAGGGAGTGGTAGACAGTAGCTTTCATCCAAGATATGATTACTTTGAGTTTTTCCCAAATCACAGAGTTCAAAGGTCTACTTGTTCTCAGTATTGCCTTTCTAGCCTCTTTAGGAGCACTCGAAGATCACACGATAGAAGCACAGGCGGAGGGAGAGAAGGGCAGATCCACCCGAGATGAGAAGGCAACCAGAAACTCAGACACGATGTGAATGAAATCTCCAAGCCGGTACGACCTACAAGTGGTCGATTTGAGATACATTATTACATACTATTTTTCTGACATGAAAAGTTTTACCCACCTCAATGAACCAATGACTCTGAAAACAATGTGTAAACAATGAACAAAGATGATACTCGGGGAAAAGGAATTTTGGCAAAACAGATATGTAATTCCCATCCTGGAAACATGTGGATTTGGAGAACAAAGTACTTGTAGACAAACTGCATCAGGCCTGGCAGCATTTGAAAGGACAGTGCTATAGTACACTGCAGCAAAGCTGTGGTGGGGTAGGGGCTGGCTGGTGACTGACTGATAAGAGGTTCCAGTGCGGGGGATAAGGCGTAGTAGTGGGAGAGAGACTCGACTCACCGGGGGGCTTCTCTCTCGATGACTCGTAGTTGACACCTTCCCCCATGTCAATCGCCACCCTCTCTGCCCATTGCTCATCCGGCGACCACGAGAAGCATCCTCCAATTGTGTCTATTTATTCCTCAGGAATGCCCAGATCACATTGTTCAGAGCAGCTGTCTACTAGCAAGCCCATCATCAATCCCCTGCCATGATCACCCGAATACACCACCACTTTTAAAAACTGCTGCAACTGCTGCAGCTGATCAGATGACCAAGACAGCCCATCTGTCCACCTGTACATGGGCCTGTTTTGGAGTCACAGAGGCTCACACTCTCCCTCCTGTACAGTGCATCGGTAATCCTCAATCATAATGGCAACAAAATCAGCAAAGTTGCCCCATGAACGGCGAAAAGGGGAGGCTGCCCTGAGCGACTTCGCTGAGTTTGTCGAGCAGCAGCAGGCAATCCGCTTCCCCAGCGCCAGACAGTCCACTGCCACCACCACCTCTACCTCAAGCGCAATATCAAACACAGCATCGCCGCTGTCGACCACAGCCACAACCACAGCCACCTCTACTAGCCGCTCTGTCCACAATGATATGGATGCTGAGCTGGACAGCATCCTCGACTCCCTGGAGCTGTCCGACAAGCAGCCCCAGGTGGCCCTCCACACACTACTGCTAGGCGATGATGATGATGATGATGATGATGACTTGTTGCAGAAGCTGGTAGACCTCATCACACTGCGCCTTGAGGATGGCCATGGGGAGACCTTGTTTGACATAGGCTTCGAGCACAATGGCGACTCTATGCACCTCGACAAGCCTGGCTGGGACAAGGCATGGAATCGGCTCCAGGAGGCTGCTCACAAGGTCAAGGCCGACTGCCAGCTGCTTTTGACCAAGAACGTCGGGGGTGATGTTGAGAGCCGTGCTGCTGCCAGCGAGAAGGACAAGGACTGCAGCGCCAAGGTGCTGATCCGCCAGAACCCCGCCACGGTCGAGAACGTTATAGAGACCAGGATAGCCGTGGTGGGCAATGTCGACGCGGGCAAGAGCTCCATGCTGGGCGTTCTGGTCAAGGGCGACCTCGATGATGGTCGCGGCAGGGCCCGCGTCAACCTCTTCCGCCACAAGCACGAGATCGAGACGGGCCGGACCAGCTCGGTCGGGATGGAGATCATGGGCTTCGACACCCACGGCCAGGTCATCACCTCCGACACGCCTGGCCGCAAGCTGTCGTGGGAGGAGATCGGCAAGCGCAGCGCCAAGGTCATCACCTTCACCGACCTGGCAGGCCACGAGCGGTACCTGCGCACCACCGTCTTCGGCCTGCTCTCGAGCAGCCCCAACTACTGCCTTCTCATGGTAGCGGCGAACAACGGTCTCATTGGTATGAGCAAGGAGCACCTGGGTATCGCGCTGGCCCTGAACGTCCCCGTCATGGTCGTCATCACCAAGATCGACATCTGCCCGCCTCAGATCCTCGAGCAGACCATCACGCAGATCACCAAGATCCTGAAATCTCCCGGCGCAAGAAAGATCCCCATCTTTATCAACAACCGGGACGAGTGCATCAACACCGCGACGCAGTTTGTCTCTCAGCGCATCACACCTATCTTCCAGGTCTCCAACGTCACCGGCCAGAACCTGGACCTTGTGCGGACGTTCCTGAACATCCTGCCGCACCACGGAAGGTAAGAAGCTGGAACTTAGAAGGGGAGAGGGGGGGGGGGGCAATTCTCTTTTCTTGGAAAAAAGCCTGACACGATCTTGTGTATATTTAAAAGGTGCTAACACACACGATGCTAGATACGATGCCGACGCACCCTTTGAGTTCCACGTCAACGACACCTTCTCCGTCCCCTTCGTGGGCACCGTCGTCTCTGGTATCATCAAGTCCGGTGTCATTCACGCTGGTGATAACGTCATCATCGGGCCCGACTCGCTGGGCCAGTTCACGCAGACTTCGGTCCGGTCCATCGAGCGGAAGAGGATTAGTGTACCCGCCGCGTCGGCAGGCCAGTCTGCCTCGTTTGCGCTCAAGAAGATCCGGCGCAAAGAGGTCCGCAAGGGGATGGTGGTGCTGCCCAAGCCTGCCGACGGCGCGCCCCAGCCGAAAGTGTACAACGAGTTCGTGGCCGACGTCCTGATCCTGAACCACGTCACCACCATCAAGAAGAAGTACCAGGCCATGTTGCACGTGGGCCCCGTGTCGCAGACCTGCAGCATCATCGACGTCGACCGCCCCTTCATCCGGACCGGTGACCGCGCCACCGTGGCATTCCGCTTCGTCCAGCGGCCCGAGTACCTAGCGCCCGGCGACCGGCTCCTGTTCCGTGAGGGCAGGACAAAAGGTCTGGGGATTGTGAAGGCTGTCGGCTACGACCCTTCTCTGTTTCCAAAGAGCGAGGAAGAGGATGGTTCCAGTGGTGACACAACCAAGGGCAACGGGACAGCCACGGGCTCCAAGGTGGAGGCGGCGGCGGTGGCTTCTGTTCCTCCTCCTTCTTCTTCTTCTTGATCTAAAAAAAATTGGCGTTCTTTAGGGGGTTCCTAATGTGCTCGTCTCTAGAGGGGGAGAGGGGGAGGGGGGGGGGCCACCAAAGACAAACAAAGAGAGGCTGGCTTGGCTTGGCGTTCACGGCGTAGGTGTCCTCCAGGTTGGTCAAACTACATACTTTTGATACTCTCTTGTATTCCCAAAAAAAAAAAAAAAAACCTCCCCTTACATGTTGAGTGCAATAATACCAATGTGCTCTTTGATGAAACTTTTCTTGTACCTGTCTGTCTTGGCTGTCTGTTCTGTCACTGTCTGTCCGTATTGGGACCCCGTCCAGTCCCAGAAGCAGAGTAATTATCACATGAGACATGCACAAGAGGAAAAATGGAGAGACATGGTTTTTTTTTTTTTTGTCATTGTGTCGTAATAGATAACTCGATCGAGTTATCAATGCACCTTGAGCCCGTCTAATTAAAATAATCTTGAATGTGCTTTTGATGCACATGAGGGTATCAACCTAAACAACTAACTCAAAAGAGAGAAACAGACAGTGTAATGTCATCAAAAAAAAGGAGGGGGGTCTGGTACCCCGTGGGCCATGCCCAGAAACGACTCTCGTGGGAGTGCTGATCGCCAGGAATACACAAAAGAGATGGGGAAAAAAAGTTACAAATGAAGAAACCCCCCCCCCCCAAAAAAGGACTATGCCCAGAACAATGTGATTCAAGCAAAAGAGGGGGGGGGGGGCGGCCTGGTAGACATATGTCAATCACCGTTGCCCTTCTGCCGAGCTCCTGCGGCTGGTCCTCCCGCTGACGTTTCCACTGCTCGTCCCGCTCGGCCCAGGTGCAGCGTCCAGACTCTCCATGACGTCTGGGACGCCCTCGAGACCACCAGATACCAGATCCTCACAGTAGGCGGGCGGGCTGGCCGGCACGTCCTGGTAGATGGGCGGGGCCTCGTTGTCCCAGGAGATGCCGATGCCTCCGCGCTCGGTGAGGATGGTGCCGAAGTGCATCCTGAGGATCCTGCCGACGCCCGTCTGGGTGACGAGGCCGGGCTTGCCGGCGGGCGCGCACTCCTGGGAGACGACCATCTCCAGCATCAGCTGGTGCGACACCTCGGTGCCGTCGCGGGCCTTGAGGTCGCAGCTGTACTTGGCGTGCTTGCTGAGGGCGTACTCGAGCTCCAGATCGACACTCGAGTCCGTGGGGCCGGCGTAGCTCGACTTCCACCCGCTGAACAGCGTCTTCTCACCAATGACGCGCGTCTCTGCCCTCGGCATGCCGCGCTTCTGGTGGTCGGCGGCAGTGGACTCTGCTGCTGCGGGCTTGTGCTTGTCGCAGGCGGGGGCGACGGTCTTGAGGGTCTCCTCGAGGCGCCAGGTGAGCTTCTTGAGCTTCCAGTACTCGACGGTGTTGGTGCCCGCGTTGTTCTTGGCGATGCCGTCCAGGCGCATGGTCAGGGTGTTGGTGCCGATGGGGTGGATGACCTGCTGGTAGTGGACGGAGGCCTTGACGTTGGTGGGCGGGAAGACGCGCACGGAGTGGTGGGGCAGCTCGGGCGGCGGCAGGGAGCGCTTCACGTCGAACAGCTTCTCGAGCTTGATGGGCGGCGACGCGGCGCGGGCGGGCACGGCCTCGGCCTTGAACTCGTAGACGATGCTCACGAGGGGCGACTCCAGGGTGGCGGGCAGGTGGCCGTCCAGCAGGACGGAGAAGGGGAACGGGTGCACGCCCTTGTGCAGCGTGCGGCCCGGGGTGGGGAGGAACTGCCACTCCTTGATGAGGGTGTGCTGGTTGACGCAGTCGGTGCAGTGCACGGTGAAGGGTTTCTTCTGGGTCACGTGCATGTTGAGGGTGGCCCTGAAGGATTCGATGTCGTACGACTCGTCCTTGATGTCGAGGAACAGCTGTCCCGACACCAGGGCGCCCGTGCTGTTCTCCTCGTCGCCATGGAAGATGATGGGCGGGGACTCGATGCTCCAGGAGAGGCTTGCGTGTGGGTTGGCGTGCTGTTCCTTGTGTGAGCGGCCCAGGTGGATGCCCGGGAACGAGAGGCGGTGGTGGTGGTGGTCCTTCTCTCTGTCCCTGTCCTTGCCGTCCTTCTCCCTGTGGTCGTGGCCAGCACTGCCGTCTCTCGGCCGCAGCCGTGGCGAGTCTGTGATCCTCCCTCGTCCTACGGCCGCCGGCGCAGGTGACTGTGGCTGGCTGGTGGGAGTAGAAGTGGTGGTGGTGGTGGTGGTGGTGGTGGTGTTGTTGGTGGGATGAGGAGGGTTGGTGTGGGTGTCAGACGCCAGGGGAGATGGCTCGTCCATGCTTATATCCTCTTCGATGGATGTTGCGTAGGAAGGTACCCTCTCAGCACAGGGCCGCTCTGATGAATGGTTTGTGCCAGCAGTGATCCTGTTTGGTGATTTTGTCCTGCTTCGGATGGTGGATTTTTTGAGTTGTATGACCTGGTTCTCAAAAGAACTGGTGGGGTTGCGGAAGAAACTGGCGACCCTGTGCGGCATCTCTTGTACCTTCCCCCGGTGGTGGGGGTGTGCGACTTCCAAAACTTGTTAAGGTTTTGTAAATTTGGCGCCGTCGGGGATTGGCGCCACCTTTTTTTTTTTTTTTTTTTTTTGGGCTTCGCTCTTTCGCCTTCTCTCCTTCCTCGTCAAGACTGCCGAGGCTTCGCTTCGCTTCGCTTCGCTTCAGTATGCCCTGTTGCTGACTGATTGACTTTCCAAGGTAGTAATTGTGACAAGTGACTCTTTTTCCTCTGGACTGCCGAATATCGGAGGACGTGTGAAATGTGAATCTCCGCGGGGTTCGTCGTCGAAGTTTGGGGGGGGAGGGGGATTCAACAAGGTTGAAGGTTGCCAGACAGATACAATTGTGTATCTTGCTTGAAGATTTTAGGGGAGGAAAAGAACTCGTCCGCCTCGTCGAAGATCCAGAGAATGATTTCGTTTCGCGGTCAAGTGTTCTTTGGGGAATATATATATATATATATATATACACACACACTTTTGGATCGGTATGTGTTGATTGGGTGACTGAGACGGACGGGGAATGCAGAGGGAGGGGCTGGGGTATTTGTTTCTGGAAAGCAAGAGATATAAAAAAGAGGAGGTTGTGGAATTGTTTGCAGGATGGGGAAAATAAAATAAAATGATAAAATGTACGTCAGGTAATGCTCAAAGACACACAAGAGAGCCCAATGGCCTTTCCAAAGGACCCTGGATTTATTATAGATCGTGGCCATGACGGTCCTTATGAAAGCAGCGTCAGGAATGGCGTCGTGCTCCATGCCGTTTCCATCAGGTAATTCATGACACATAGTATGGTCGTCCTTGGAGGGTGGACACCCCTGTACTCTCTTTTCTTCCTATTTCTTTTTCTTCCTATTTTTTTTTTTTTCCTTCTCTTTTTTTCACAACTTGCTTTTTCTCCTCCCTATCCACACACCCCCGTCTCTCCGTTTTCCCTCCCTCAGCCTGCTGTACCCGTCCAGTCCGGCCGGGCAACTCGGAGCCTTCTCACCGTGTGGGGTGGATACAAAATATGATCACTAGGTACTTAAGTACGTACCTCTATGCGCCCTGAGGCCATCACATCAGCCCATCACCGGTCCGGATGACTCGTACCATAGTATTCATGTTATGTACACTACAGTACATTTGCTACCATGTGCACAGGCGAGGAGGACCAACGTACCATAGTGCTTTTCTCTATTCTCGTATTGCTTCAGGATTGTTCAAGTATCCCGGACGGAGGCGATGACCCGGATGGCCCTGGGCGGGTCCAACCAGCAAGGGCTCAAAAAAAAAATCTCACGATGGCTTCATCTCGTCAAAGAAGGAGAAGAAAAGATAAAGGAGTTGAAGACTGTTTGCAAGTTGTCCGTCGGTGGACACATTCCAGGTGCTCTCGCCCGGAAGCGGTTGTTGAGACCAGACGCCACCCTGTTTGTTTCCGTTGCCCAGGCGCCCCCCTTCCCGCTCCGTCCCTTCTATGCGAGATGCAACACCGTGTTTCCCTCGGCACTTGTGTGCTGAAAGCATGACAAGGTTGTAGCCGTCACCATCGGGCAAATTCACCTTTAGAAATAATAAGGCCTGTGACGATGTCGTGATCAGGTACATAGTAGAAGTACATACATATAAGAAGTACCGTACCCAGGGTGACAGGCTCCGGGACGAGTGAGCACGGATCTGGGTCCTCGCCCCACCAGCCATACTACTGGGGGGGGGGGGTTTTTTCCTTTTTTTTTTCTTTCTTCTTCCCTTCTTTGATGGTGCTATGTCACTATGGTAGCCGCCACGGCCCAGGCCAGTCCTGTGAGCCCGGGCTGAAACGAGAGGAGCGGCTCTGTCCCGTTAGCATTTTGGAGGGACCACAGTACGGGGTCCATCGTGTGTGCAGGCGTAAGCCAAGAAAAGCCAAAGCCTATGGCTTTTCAAAACACCCACATGTTTCTACTGTATGGAATTCTGGATCATGACTCTCGAGCAAGGCTGTTCTAGACTGAGGTAGCATTGACACCGGCATGACTTTCCGATACGGGCAAGTCTGAAGTCATACCAGCAAAAGTATTCTTCTTTTCTGGGGTTACAGGAAATTTTTTTTTTTTTCATTTTTTCATTTTTCAAGGATGGGGATAGAACCTTGAGGCTGTTGGCCAACGGTTCTTCTCGGCACTGTCACATGCCCCGTGTAGTTTTACTTTACCCCTCCTCGAACCACATTGCATCAAGTATGGCACCTACATCCCATGGTGTGTGTGGCTGCAGCTTTTACACCTGCCCCAGAGCATGTGCTAGTGCCGGTCAGCTGCCCTCTGCCCATCCGAAAAGCTTGTTTTTTTTTTTTGTGAGGGGTTCCTTTCATCAAGGTACTCCTCTCGTCTCAGTGTGTGCGCGCAGCCAGACCGGCCCGGGGATCTCAGCCTTTTGACTTACTATCACTTCTTACTGTGTCACTTCGGAGTACAGCAGTAACGTAACGTGCAAGCCTAAAAGAAATATCACTCAATCGGTCAGCGGTTAGCATGAAAGGATTTCCTCGGTAATGTACAGTACTCGTACAGATGTACTTTACGCTACTTGGACAAATAATGTGGCCAATTCGCATCGATGATTTAAGATGAAGAGAAAATCCGGGGGAAAGACGCCACAAGTCTGTCACGCGGTGCCTGTTTCCAAGCCATTGTCCAGTGAGAAGGCGTGGGACAGTCTTGGCCCCTGCTTCTCTCCCTAGGCCTTGGAGAGATCTCTTGGACGCTATTTCCCAGGTGGACGGTAGGCTCTCAGCCCGTCTGCGGGAGGGGGAGGGAAAGGAAGAAAGAAAGAAAAAAACATCAAAACGTCCTTAGGTCCGCGGGACGAGCAAGCCGACCTTCGGCCGATTGGAGCTGCAGGGCGTGCCTGACGACAACGTAGCATGGTAATGGTGTGTGCAAAACGATAGATAGTAGTTTCTCAGGGGCGTGATCGCTACTCACCGACAGTCATGCTTCTTTTTCCCCGCCTATTATGCTTTATAAGGAAAAATCCGGGGAATATGGGGTCACATCACAATGTGCATCATGCCACCAGGCCTCGACGGATGTTATCATTATGACTGCAGATGTTACCCAGATGGAGTAATGAACTGGTAGATACGATCTGCATTCCTTCATCCACTGGGGTGGGAAAAAAAGGAGGGGGAGATAGAAGTGATACGATGTGCCGGCACTCAGCAGCCGCTCTGCACCGAGGAGATGCACGATCCAAGATGCAACGCAGTAATTACTTACTGTACGACTGCATGCGCCGCGAAGGATTGCCGCCCATCCATCTCCCACTGCAGTAGTAATGAGGTGATGGCACTCTGCCGTCTTATTGGATGAGCTTGTGCTTGATCGCACCATTTTCCTCTCCCCAATCGTCACCTCGGACGCGATCACGCTTCCCCAGGATCCATGACAAGCCCTCCCCAGTTCCTGCTGCAGTTTCATGTACTTGCTGCCATCTAGTCATTACAATAGTTACTATGTACGTGACACATTGTACTCGTAATGGTTGATGTACATGACACCATACCGATCATCTATCCTGTCCCAGCCAGCCCCGTCTAAGCGCCATAGCCAGAATGCCATGCACCTCAAGAACGTTTCGATATTGTCCTTACTCGATTATTACCCCATAACTTTCTTATTTTGCCTTTTGGCCTGCCCCAAGTGGATCTCTGGCTGCACCTTTTTTTTCTTTCTCTCCCCTTTCTTTCCTTCCCTTTCCACCCTCCTTGTGGCTTGGTTTCCTTGATTCATAGAACAGGTAGGAAATTTTTGTCTGCACTGCGGTGCTATTACGTATCCGTTCCGCTTGCAGATTCCCGAAACAGCAGAACCCCGCCAAGAAAATTACTGAGTAGTAAGAAGTACTATGTAGAAAGTCCCTCTCTCCCAGCACCGCGCACAGCCTGCGCGGGACGTCCCTTTGCGACCCCACATTCTCATCGATCGCCAGGAACTTTTGTGGCGTTCTAGATTCCAGCGGGAAAGAAAAGAAAAGAAAAAAAGAGAAGAGAAGAAAAAAAAACCTCTCCAGTACCTATATACTACGTAGTTATACCATAGTACTATGTAAAAATAAGGCACGGGCGGAGAACACACCTGTCGTCCTCCTGGTCGGAACCCGACGGCGGCGGCTCCTCTTGGAAGCGCTGAAGGACACCACCCGCAGGGCAGATCAAGGCACGCAAGGTCAAGTCGGAGGTGGCCGGCCGAGTCAACGATGCACAGGACACTAATCTTACATATAAATGATGTACCAAAAGCAATACAGGTACATACTACTTGCGTAGCACTATGACTACAGTAGTAATCTGTGGACCACGCAAAACAGATCGATCAGGCAAGGCAGCCCTTTCCCCTCGAGACTTGACCGCCCCCAGGCCCCAGGCCTGGATCACCTGGCCCCAAAATTGACGAACAACATATGTCACCACGCTCCTTCGAAATGAGCCCACCGCGTGTGGGGACAAAAAAAGGGAGAACGACATGTTCTGGAACCCCCCAAACTTGGGAGCCCTGCCGGCCTTGTCGTTTTGTTACCTATTGCGTATTTTGGCGCGTAGTTCACTTACTACTACTATGTACTCTCATCTCTCTTTTTTCTTTCTTTCGTGTCTCGGCCCGGTGCATCTGAGGCCGCACGCAAAAGGTTGACTCCAGCCCCGAATGATGCCAAAGCATGATCCACCGTGGGAACCCACCCGAGTGGGCCGTCCTGAGACCCAAAAAATACTTCACAGTTGGGTTTTTTGGTGGTTTTTTTTTCTTTCCCCTCCCCTTGCCTTTTTCCCCCCCTCTTCCCTGCTCTCTTCGATTTGTCCTGCGGATCTGCGGCTACAGGCGGGTTGGATGTTTCTTCCAAAATCCCTCGCCTTAGTTAGTACAACTGTGGTTTTAGCTGTGTGCTCTGTTGCCTCGCAAGTTGTCGAGGGCCTCCAATAGAGCAGTAGTAACAATAGTAACAATCACGCACTAATTATCGAGTATTCGGGACGAAATGCTTATACAAGAAACCTTCATAAAATAGCTTCTCGTAGACGTAGTAACAATGACGAGGCTACAGTGGTTTAGTTGTCTTCATCAAACATGACCTAGCAAGATGACGGACAAGCAGCATATGCAGTGTATTATTGTGACTGTGTGGTCTTCATGTTGCTAAGAGTGGGCTGTTGCTGCTGATCAACTTGATCATAGTAGCACCGTCACGATATCTATATTGCGTATCGTCTCATCCAACAGCCACAACCGTTATATTTAGTCCTCTTGACAGCTCACTGATGTAGTTTACCGAACCGTGCTTTCTGATCTTGCAGATACCCCTTGAGTCTGTCCCTGCCGTCCACGGACAGGACATCATGCAGATGGCTCTTTGCAAGTCCCGTCGTGGCCAGTACGCACTTGTTCAGAATGTGACTCCGGTCTTGACATCCAGCCCCCTTCACGTAACAGCTGGCGCAAAGATCATAGTATCCATCACTACCATGACACTGGCTGCAGCCTGAAAGGTTGCATTCATCATCAGCTCTCTGACCACAAAAGAACTGACCACAAAAGAAAGAGAAAGAGAAGAAAAAAAAAAAGGAAAGAAGACGAAGAAAGCCCCATGGTCAAGAGTTCTGTGCGCACTCACAGTAGAATGGGTCCTCACTGAGCTTCTCCTTGCAGAATCGGCACACATCCTTTTCCGTGAGCTGCCTCTTGATATGTTTCTCACCCTTGTAGATGATCTGCCGAGATAGTACATGGCTTGTGTCTCCACAGGCTTTGTCCATCTCGTAGCATCGGTCGCAGATTCTCAGGTCATGAGTTTTGCAGACTGAGGTTGTCAGCAGTGTACTACATTTTCCAAACACAACCCTCACACTTTGCTCCTCGGCCCCCCCCCCCCCTCTTTTTTTCTCTTCACTTCTTTCCTTCAATTTGTCTGCGTGTTTTATGTACTCACAGAATACTGGACCTTGCATGATCTTTTTCTTGCAAGTACCGCAGACAGTTACGTCCGAGTCCAAGTCCGGGTGACTTCGATCAAAGTTTGCTCTGAGATAAACAAAAAGTCGGTGTTCATCAGGAGATACACACGTCTGTCCCTGGTAATAGCAATCTTCGCAAAGATCGAACTGTCCTGATTTTTCGTCACACTCAGGGCAGTCTTTTTTCCCCCAGACACGCAGAAAGAAATCAGCTTTTCTAGAAAACACATCAAGTTGGCGACTCTTTTTACTCACAATAATACCGTCCTTGGGTTAATCCCTTCTCGCAGGCCTTGCACCGTATCTCAGCAACCGTCGCCAGCCTCCTCCTTGCATCTCCTCTCTCCGAGTTCAGCACGTCACCGGAAACACATTTCTGTAAGGTGAGCATTGGCTGGTCGGAACAGGCGCATTTACTTCCAGCGTCACGACACTCTTTGCAGAGATCGAAGTCGTCAGTGTCCTTACAGCAATCTGTTTTCACACGCCAAACAACAACAACAACAACAGTCAGCCAGAGATGCAATGACCTGCAAGTAACTTGAGGGGGGCCAAGGGGGATGAGGGGGAATCACCATCATCATCATCAGAGAAAGAGAGAGAGAGGGGGGGGGAGGGGGGGGCCAACTCACGTGCAAAGGTGCCATGTCTGATGGAGCGTTGGCAGCCCTGACAATATTGACCCAAGGGACCCTGCAGGCGGCTGCACTTCCCCTTCAGCCTCAGCTCGAGCTTGATCTCCGGGTCCAGCAGCTTCTCCATGGCATAGGCAAAGACGGCCTCCCCGACGCACTCGCCCAGGAACTCCTCCATCTTCTTGGCGGCGACGAGGCCTGCGGCATAGCCGACAGCGTGACCACTCCCAGCCTCGGCAGAAGCTGACGTGACCAGCTGCTCTGCGCCGTGGCTGAGCACCGCGCCGTGGATCGCCTGCCCCACCGCGTTGGCCTGGTCCGACAGCCCCTGCACGAACCCATGCGCCGCGTCTTCGGGGTTCGCGTTGACGAGATGCAGCGCAGCGCCTCCACCCCCGTGTGTGCCAGGCAGGGGCACATCCGGCGCCGCGACGACATCACCGACCAGATGACCGATGCCCGCGCCCAGGCCCATGCCGGCCAGCGAGGCGCCCAGGGGGATACCCGCGTCGCGCTTGGTCATGTCGTGGAGGGCGACCCCGCGCCGCGTGAGCTCCTCGCGGATGATGGCGAGCTTCTGCTTGGCTATCCAGTACCGGCGGAGCCCAAAGGCCGACACGCCCACCGTAAGCCCTGCCGTCTGAACCGCGTGGGACAGGCCGAGCGCGATCGAGGCGCTGGTCGCAAAGTGCTGTCGAAGCTTCCTGATCTCCTCTTCCTGCAGCTTGGGCGTCGAGCGCTCTGCGCATTTGGCGCGGTAGGCGGGCTCATCGAAGTCAAAGATGTCGTGAAGACCCATCCTTTTCTTCTTTTCTTCTTTTCTTCTCTCTTTTTTTTTTCTTTCTTTCTTTTTCCTCTTCTTACATGGGCAGGATGTCGTGGGTGAGGGCGGCCTGATGACTATGATGAAGGACTTATATGCAGGCTTTTTGGTCTCTAATCCACAACGCTATAGTGTCACAGCGATAGATATGCATGCATGCTCATTTGTCTCCACCGCTGGAGGCCCCACAGCTAGATATGTTGCAGGCGGTTGTCTCTGGGCCACTGACGCATAGTATTGAATTATTCTCTTGGAAAAGTGAACATGTAATACAGTCTCTTTTCTTTAATTGCTAATCATGTCTCCTCACACTGATCTCTGGACCTCGTCTCTATCACTCGATTATTCCATGTTGGACTTTATCAATCTCTTTACTTGGAGAAACCTCTCGGAAACTGTGAATTAGTTGTGTGCAATTATTTAATTGTTTAATAGTAATATCCTGCTTTATCTTTTCAACCTGGAAAGTGGTTATATCGAGACATGTGGAATTAATTATATGACCTCTCCATAGGACGAATCCAATTCCACCTTGACAGTATTCACCAGTCAATGCTCAAGCGATTGGATGATTAATCCACACATCAGATTCCGTTGGATACGATCTCACGTGTGTTGTGCGCCTCAGTCGACTCTGCATCAATGATGGAGAGATTCTCAAGGTGCTTCTTGGCCCAAGTCCTAGCAGCCGTACTGTTGCGCGCTCGGATGGCATACTGAAGGCCTAGGCGGGTCGTTTTGACCAGATAATCACCAAACCCTTGTGCCGCAAAGAAAGATTCGAGGTCTTGGGCTCTGTGGAGCAGGCGCCCGGACTCCTTCATCATAGCCGGCACTGTCAGGGCCTGTTCTAGCTCGGACAGGTTGTTCCCAGCCTGGATCCGCAGGTGGTCGGATGATCCTGATGCCCGGCAAGCATCGCAGGTGCAGGCGAATCCATACTGGCGGAGTCGAGCTTGGCGATTGGGAGTGTCCATCAGTAAGGGAATGTATGTGGTCAAGATCTAGAATGATATCTTTGTGAGTAAAGTTTTCTATAACCACTTCAAGAGTCAAGTCAGGAGGGAGAGAGAGAGAAAGAGTCTGCCCCCATGTCGCTTCTTGGAAGCCTGACAGGCGTTTCCCCAGACTGGCTTACCTCTTCTCCTGGGAAGATGTCCCGCATGGCAATGATCTTTCGAGTTCCTGATGCATCACCGTTCAAAACGTTTGGCTGACAAGAGTGGTTGATCAGGGCGGCCTTCGGGTACAGGGCCACCTTTCCGCGGCCTGTGGCGTCTTCCATCGTATACCCATTGCTTCTCAGGATGACCATCAGGCGCCCTTCCTCATCTCGCCTGTCGTTTTCGAATCGGTGCTGGTGGCACGCGTCGAATTCCAGCTGGCCTTGCGGAGAAAGACCCGAGTATTCTCGCAGCAGGGACGCGGTCATGGCGGCCAGATCGTAGCCCCTGCCAGCCACGAGCGTAGGGAGTTCCACTTCTACGAGGGGCTCCTCAGCTAGCAATATGGTTCCCTTTTTGATGTGCTGTGACGCGAACACGCCCCGACCTCTCCCCGGCGACAGTTTGACCTCCCACAGCGGTCTTTCTTTGCTTGCCTCATCCTCAGGTAAGAAGATATCCAGCCCTGGCGATAGTGAACACTTGGAATCGTCAGCCTAGGAACCGTCAGTTCAGATGTGTCCTTCCCCCCCTCCCCCAACCTAAGACAGTAATTATCTATAAAAGCACTCACGGTGGGGTGAAGAGTTTGGAAAGCCGAGATCGCGGGACACGAAGCCCTTATATTGCGATTTAGAGCCGATGCCACGCCAGCAGAGATGAAAAGGAAGACCGCGATAGCGCGCCAGATGGACGATACTCTGAGACAGAATCGGCCTGGCATCTTAGGGTATGGACTATAACCCCTTTGAGCTTATGATAAAGCTTGAGCAATTCCCAGAAGGCTTGGCGTAATTAAAGCAGTGAGGCGATGTTGACTGAACAGATGAAGATTTGGCCATGTGAAGGGATGCATGTGTGTTTGTCGAGAATATCATCTATGAGGGTAGTGGAATCTCGACTCTCAAACAACCCCTGATCATTGTGAGACGAACGCCATCCTGAGGTTCTGAAACGCGTTCCCAGCTCGACCACGCCACACTGACTGGCCCGTGGAGATGATCGTGAAACACCACCTACCCATGCCCTTTTTCTCCGCAGACACGGCAAGTAATTAACCTGGATAATTACTGAAGTGGTTTTGTTCAGCTCCAAGACGTCTCTATCTCGGCTTATATTGAAGCGACTGCACTATATATCCCCAATCCTATCGTAATTAGAATCAATACTTCCTCAGTATCAAGGCAACTGACCAAACAATTCATTAGAAACCTAATTTTTTGTCAACATATCACATCGCTCGCGAATTGCAATTGATATCACTCAAGACGAAGCCGCTACATTCTCATATCAAATGGCAAATGTGGCTTGCATCCCGAGTACAAGACAATGGGTTTGGAATGTCTCTGTCGTGAGTTTTGTTGGATCACAATGAGTGTAAATACATTCAAAAGAGTAATAATATAATTATAATCAAGCACACCACTCCTCATGTCCAATCATCACATCACGCCTCGTATAATGACAATTGTCTACCAAACCACTGAGATATGTATGGTAGAACCACGAGCGATGCGAGACTTGCCCGAATACAACTGTTCATTATTCATTATCAAGTTTTGGCCCCCTTCCCCCCCCAACCAGTGGTCCAAGTCTATATAGGCAAGCATTCGCTTGGGTACTGCTGCGCCAGGACCATCCAGTTCCACTCTCTCCCCTCGTCTCTGGCGGGCCAGACCCGATTCAGAATGAACGCTCTCGACCTCTGCACTGTCGCCGTCTTCCTCTGCGACATGATGGCATCAAACACGTCCAAGACGGCCTGCCTGTCCTCCTCCTTGGACAGCTCGCAGGCCGCCAGGAACACGGGCCACAAGAGCATCTTGACCTCGTCAGGGCTGTGAGCGGCCGCGACGGTCGACATGAGGATCTCGTGTGCCTTGGCGGTGGCCTCTTCGTCTACGATGGACGAGCAAGAGGAAGAAGAAGACGGCGACTGGTTGTTGTTGTTGTTGTTGTTGATGATATTGTACGGATGGGGAGGGTTGAGCAGCCTGAACAGGTACAGCAGGGCGCCGGCTCGGTAGCAGGCTGCTTGGGAGAGGAAGCGCCTGGACCTGCGGAAAGAGAGGCCGTGTGCGAGGGTGGGTTTCCAGAGCTCTATCCGCCTGCGGAGGTCATCTGCCCTCTGCACGTACTCTGCAAAATCTACTAGGTGGTGGTGTGACGGCTCAAGGTCGAAGTTATAGAATGTGTCGCTAGAAGAGTTCATGTGACTCGACATATCTATCATCAGCTGCGGAGTCTCGTCGTCCCCGTCCTCTCCCTCGTGCTGCCGCTGATGCGACGGCTGCTGCTGCCGGCTCTCAACAGATATGGTCTGTAGCAGACCTCGCATATCCTCAGCCAGCTCGCAGAGCTCCCCGAGAAGCGGCATGAGCGTGGTCGTGTATCCCATCAGCCGATCAGCTGTCGTCCTGGCCGCGTCATCCAGCCAGACCTCGGTTGGGATCGAGAGGCGCCGGAGGTGAAAGAGGGATATGATCATGTCCTGACGGGCCAGGGCGCGGATGAAATAACGAGCCAGCGAGGACACCTCGCGGTCGGCCGAGACCCAGTGAGAGAGGAGAGCGGCCGAGTTTGCAATGATGGCTGGGATTGTCGTCTCGGGATTGTTGTCGTTGGGCTTGCAGTCCACCAGCTCGACGGCGCAGAGCCCCAGCAGCATCAGCAGCATCTCCTCGAGGCTGTACTCGGAGAGCTCCATCGACCGCAGCGTGGACAGGATCCGCGCTCGGTAGTTGAGCACTGCGAGCGGCGAGTCGGCGATGTACGAGTGGCCGATGGCGGAGAGCGAGTCGACGGTGGCCTGGGGATTTTGTTGCAGCACGGCCAGGACGTTGGCGTTCATCTCGCTGACGAACTCGGAGCTCATGACCAGCTCCCAAGGGTGTCGGCTGAAGTAGAGTTCCACAGTCGCCCGGTCGCTCGGGTCGACCACGCCCGGCGGGATGAGGCTGACAGCCCTCGGGGTCATCAGGCTCGGGTCCATGACGAGGGGATGGCCGGCCTTGGGGATAGTCAGAAAGGAAGAGAAACCCGTCGTCACGTCGTCAAACCGCGAGAAGGGACGTTTCAGGAGTGCCTGTTCGCCGATCCGAGGCGGTTGTGCCGTCTCATTCTCGGTGCTATTATTCACAGGTGGCTGTCCCTCAACATCGGCACAATTGGGACGGTTCGTCTTGGAGGAGGAAGAGGTAGACGTCGGTGCATAGCCTTGACAGACATGTCTCCGACGTTGACAAGTGCCACAGAACGGCTTGAGTTCTTCATGGAGTTGATTAGTATTTTAAGTAGTCAGAAGCCTATGTAAACTTGAAGAGGCCGAGATGATGAGCAGAGGACCATCTGCTCTGAAACATCTGGCCTGTGCATATAGTCCCGAGACATAATATGAGCAGGCGGGCATTCCACCTTTGAAATGGAAGATAGACTTCTTTCAATACAAGATGACGAGAGTTGATAGCACACCCAGTATTACTCACCGTCACATTTGATCTTTGACTTTTTACAGTCAAAGCAGCCCCCCCTGGACCGTCGGTTCATCGCCGATGCGATGGCAGTGAGAAGTGCAGCAGGTGCCCACGCCCGGGAAATTTCGTCCCTGTACGATAAAGTAATCCTGGTTGGCTTGTGTGTGTGCAAGTTATTGTCCCGAGCAAGAGAGACTGTAAACTTGCGGTAGTGTAGTGATTTCGGGCGGGTGAAGTCTTGATCGAATCTTTGTTGTAACTTTCAGAGCTGGAACTCTCCTTTGCTAAAAAATGATTAGGAGAAGAAAATTAACAAAACAAAATAAAAAAAAATCGAAAAGGAAAAAGGTACGGCCAGACTTGGTACAGTACAGAAGCGGGTAGGATTGAACACACGTGGGGATTTTTTTTTTTTGGCCCAGCTAATTACTGTGCATTATCAGATTGATTAGATCTAAAGGCCGGGGATCGCGGAAGGCCAAGACGAGGAGGATTCTCGTTCTCGCCCAAGGTGGGGTGACCTATTCCGTATGCGCAAGCAGAGACCGGCCTTTGCGGACCTCGCTCGGCGCTCGGCACCACGACGAGAGCCACTGCAATATGGGGCAACGAAGGGCAGGGTTGGAACGGGAACAAGAGAAGAAGAAAATAGGGTACCATGAGTACCTTGGCACTTGGTAAGGAGGGGGGGGGGGACCCAAGGAGATATTATGTGTCGTACATGAGCGTTCGATCTCCGTTTCTCTGGCCTGAGGTGAAGAATGGGAGAATGTTGTTGATTCATGGGCCATTGCTTGTTTGTTGGCTGGATTGGACCTTAGATATGGGGGTGTCAGCTTTGTATGTACTGTGATTTTTATCTTCCAAGTATCAAATCAGATCTCAGCGGATTTTAGGCCTGCTTGCATGCCCTTTTTGAACCATGTAATAATATTCTGGGTCTTGGTCTTTCAAGTAGTACCCTGGAGGAAATGATGTTATTCCAGCAGCAGCAGTCTATCACTCATTCATTATAAGAGCCTTCATCTGGGTAAAGTTAAAGCAACAATAAAACGATACTACGAGGATGGTCGTCAGTCACTATTCGCTCCTCGCCCAAAACATCGCTATGCATTCATTCAGTTTGAGACAGATAACACATACAAAGCCAAACAAGTCCCTCGATCCAACACTGTCTAATGATTATCCTGACACCTTGCACGGGAGTATCAACCAATTATTATATCACCGTCCAGCCTGCACCATCTGTTTCCGAACCATCTCTCCGGCCTCCGACGTCTCGTCCCTCGACTGTTTCAGGAACGGCAGCAGAGCAGTGCCTCCCGTGCCCGTCAGCTCCTTGTCGGCCGACTCCTTGCCAGCACTCTTCTTCTCGCTCTGCTGCCGGGACGACGCGGTGGCCAGGTTCACCGCGGCCCTCTTGTCGCCGCCGGGCTGGCCCCTCCACGGCTTCCTGGACGGTATGACAATGTAGCTCGTGATGATGCCCAGGTGCTTGTTCCTAAACTCGGTCAGCGTCTCGACGGCAGCCGTGTACGCCGCCTGCATCCTGGCGTGATCCGCCCCGCTCGTCGGCAGCATAGCCAGGGCCCGTAGGCTCCCACAGCGCCCGACATACTCCAGCAGCCGCCTGTGGCCGCCGGGCATATACCCGCGCACCTCCTCGTGGAAGCTCTTCTCCTCGGGCCTGCCCGCCTGGGCATGCGGGTTGTTGCTGCCGCCCGAGGTGTGCGTCACGCCCAGCACCACGTCCCAGAACTGGATCAGCGAGGACTGCCCGTTGCTCCCGCCGCGCCACTGCTGCCAGGAGCCGCGGCCGTCGCCCTCGTCGTAGAACACACCCCTGGGCAGGCCCGCGCCGCTCATGTTCTTGGAGCCTGCCAGGAACGGCCGGATGCGGTGGTAGAAGACCATGGGGTCGCACTGCTCGCGCATCCGGTCCAGGAGGGCGCCTACTTTCTGGATGCTGCCTGCCAGCTGGTCCAGGGCGGCGGTGATGGTGGCAAGGTCCCGGGAGGGGATGGCCTTGATGGCCTTGAGCATCAGGGGGATGACGCGGGCGCCTTGGGCCTCCATGGCGACGGACACGCAGAGGAACCAGGACTCGTCCCTGGTGCCGGTGAAGGTGTGTGGCGAGCGGAGGCTGTCGAGGTCGGTGAAGTCACCCGTGGAGGAGGAGAAGTTCCAGAGGTTGAGGGCGGCATATGTCGCCACGGGAGGCACCTCGAGATGTGAGGATACGGAAAGAAGAGGAACAGTTATTGGGGGTGGAAGCACCTAAAACCGTCCGAGTGTCAGTGTGGAAGTACTTGTAGGTGAAAAACCAAGCCTTGCTGTATACTAGCAGAAGCGAGAGAGAGAGAGAGAAAGAGAAAAAGAGAAGAAGAAAAAAACAAGTCTCACTCACCTCCGCTGCTTTTTCACCGCCCCAGATATATGCATGGGTCAAGAGGGTGAGTATAACATATGACCTCCTCCATTCTGCCTCTGTCCGTAGCCTCTCTGTGGACAAGATCGGGAGGCACTCGACCCTCTGGCGTAGAGTGCCGTTTGACAAGAGGCTTGTGAGGTTATGGATCAAAAGCTCCCACGGTTCGTAGTAAGGGTTTGCGATCCGAGCCAGGGGCTCTTCTGCTGGCAAGAAACCGTTCCGGGTGACGTTGAAGGAGGCCAGGAGTTCATCGTAGCCATCTTGCTGGGGGACGGCGTGAGGAGACATGATTTGTGAAGTCCAGAATTTAGGAGGCCAAGTTATTGTGAGAAAACTAATAGTATTGTCTTCTTCATGAAAGTTCCAACTCTCAAAATTGCAGGAATAGCAATGGAAAAGGCCAAAGTATTTTTGAGAGAAATATGGAGAAACAAGAAGAATTATAGGAACAATCTCGTTCTTTCAAGTAACAACTGAGAGAACAAGGCGTGTAAATATAAGCCTGTAGCGTATATTATCCTAGGGAAGAGGACGAGGAGGAGGAGGAAGAAGAAGAAGGGGGGGGGGGGATCATGGAAGAAGATTTACGGATGCCAGCCAAGGATGAATGGCAGTACCCACCAACAATGCGAAATATTACGCCCAGTCTCTCATAATCAGAGGCACTGAAAAGAAAGATGGCACGAGCAAGACGATGTTGACGTCTTGCCTCGTTCCACGAGAGAGGATCCGGATGGGGCCGTCCATCTCTTCTTGAGGCCCTTCAGCTTCCGCGCGGGCAAGTTATCTACCAACTTCCGCCGCAGCCAGGGGACAGACAAGAGGGAGAAAGGGCTGAGCGAATATGTCTCCAGCCCGGCCGCGGCCCAGGCCCAGGGAGGCCTTGTGAGTGACATTCATTTTTTTCTGTGCAAGGTGAGTGGAGTTTTTGCCTAGCTCATGTGTGTGAAGAGAAAGTCTGCTGGGAGGTGAAAAGACGATCGTTGGTTCCGCGGTTAAAGACGGAGAGCGTGACGGAAGGACGGAAGCTCGGATGAGGACCCAGGACCTGAGGCAGGCGCTATGCCGGGTGTCAAGGGCCTAACACTACAGTAGGTGGAGCAGGAGCATCCCCAGGGCGGGAGATTCCCAAAGGGCCTAGCTACAGTAGGCACGAGGCAATTACGCGCCCGTTGTATTGTATTGTAGTGTACAGCAAGCAACGGCTTCCGGGGGGCTGCCCAGGGCCGACTACGGCAGCGGCACTTCCCCGTACCCTCCGTAGTATACTGCAAGTCTCTTCACTGAGGCGAGTCACGAAGTCGGCCAGTAGTAGCAGTGAACCTTCTTCAACTACAAAGTGTTCCAAGTGACCCGTCCTGTGTTGCTTGCTGGAGCAGCAGAGAAGACAAGGAGGTTTCGTCCGGACATAGAAAGAAGTGTTGTTTGTCGTTGACACTCATCGACCTTTTCGAGCATTCATCATCATCACCATGGTTATCGCCGTGACTGCGGTCAAGATCCGTGCCGGCCAAGCCCCAGCATTTGAGGACTCTTTGGAGTATGCACAATCACTTGACGCCTCAGACTCTCTCAGGCACCTTCGTGATGACTATCTGTTTCCCACCAAGGCCTCCCTCAAGAGCAAATCGCTGCAGTGTAAGTTTTCCTTTGTTCCCCATACAGAGAAGAGAGAAGAGAGAGAGAGAGAGAGACGCACGGACGGACGGACGGACGGACTGGGAAAGACACATGCTAACGTCAAGGTTCTCAGCCACGTCAGCGCCCTCGTCTGAGAGAAAGGAAGATGAGGCGTGTATTTACTTCTGTGGAAACTCGCTGGGCCTGCAGTCGAGGACAACCCGTCGGTACATCAACGCACAGCTCGACACGTGGGCCGCCATCGGGGTCAACGGCCACTTCATAGACCTGGAGAACTCGCCCCTGGTGAACTGGCAGGACATGTCTGCCGACTGCGCGCGCAAGTCTGCCGACATCGTGGGCGCCCTCCCCAGCGAGATCGTCTACATGAACACCCTCACCGTCAACATCCACATGCTGCTGGCCTCCTTCTACCGCCCCACCCAGCAGCGCCACAAGATCATCCTCGAGTGGAAGCCCTTCCCCAGCGACTACTACGCCATCTCCTCGCACATCCGCTGGCACGGCCTCGACCCGGCCCGGTCCATGGTCGAGGTCTGGCCCCCGGAGGAGAACCTGTACATCTCGACGGCCCAGATCCTCGCCACCATCGATGCGCACGCCGACGAGACCGCCGTCATCCTTCTTCCCGGCATCCAGTACTACAGCGGCCAGCTCTTCGACATCCCCACCATCACCAAGTACGCACAGGACCGCGGCATCGTCGTCGGCTGGGACCTCGCCCACGCAGCCGGCAACGCCGACCTCAGGCTGCACGACTGGAACGTCGACTTTGCCATGTGGTGCACCTACAAGTACATCAACAGCGGGCCTGGCTCCATCGCCGGCGCCTTTGTCCACGACCGCCACGGCAAGGTCGAGTGGACCACTGGGGCCGAGAGCGAGGACGGGCAGCCAAAACCAACCTTCCGCCCCCGCCTGAGCGGCTGGTATGGCGGCGACAAGAGCGTGCGCTTCCAGATGGCCAAGCAGTTCCAGCCAACGCCCGGCGCAGGCGGCTTCCAGGCCGGAAACCCGTCCGCCCTGGACCTCGCCGCGCTCAGCGGGTCCCTGGCCAAGTTTGAGGAGGCTGGGTTCCAGAACCTCCGCAGCAAGAGCCTCGTGCTGACCGCGTATGCCGAGTACATGCTGCACCGCATCCTGGCCGATGAGAAGAAGAAGAAGGAGGAGGAGGAGGGTGGTGCCGTCGACGACAAGCCAGCCTTTATGATCATCACGCCGTCCAGCCCGGCCGAGCGAGGCGCGCAGCTCAGCGTGCTGCTGCGGGAGGGCCTCCTGGACAAGATCCTGGCCGACTTCCAGGAGAAGGCCATCATCTGTGACAAGCGCAAGCCCGATGTCATCCGTGTGGCGCCTGTGCCTATGTATAACAGCTTTGAGGATGTGTGGAGGTTCATGGAGGCCCTGCGATTGGCCCTTGGTATAAGTAAGAGGTAGAAGGAAGAGGTAGTCAGGAGATGATTATTCTTTTTATCTTACATATAGACATAGAATCATATATCGTCCATCTTTCTAAAGAGATCGTGCAAACTGTTTCTCCCAAGTTGCATCAGAATTTGATGCTGATATGTGACAAACCTGAGATAATGATTACAGCACGATCAAATCCTCACGGATGTCATTTATCAAGTGATGATATATTCCTTGCCGCGGCCACAACCGAAACTGTGGCGCTGGCTAAAACGCCCTTAAAAACAGTGCTGGATTTATTTACAGTATAAACACTCGATATAAACATATCATTAGCTCGGCCCCGCAGTTGTACATAAAGGGTTCTTTTCAAACCATCATCAATGTCTAGGGACACTCTTACCACATCGTCATTCATCCATTGCCAGATCTCATCTGTGACGATATTCTTCCTACAAGGCATTGGGACTCTTTTAAACTTTCTTCCTTTTCTTTTCCTGGGCCACATGCTCTTTACCATTTCCCAATCCTGCTTGTGCTCCGCAATAAAGCAAGCACCTCCACAATCGTCATGACCTCTTCTTCCCCTTCACGGATCCGATCCTGTCCAGATTGCTTCACCGGCACGATCCACACCGCCCAGCCCGTCGGCCACGTCGAGGTCCTCCATGACGTGCCCACCTACATCACCCGCGGCTCGTCGTCGTCGTCGGCCCCGTCCAGCTCGTCCAACTCCACCATCGTCTTCCTCACCGACGGCTTCGGCTTCAAGCTGGTTAACAACCAGCTCCTCGCCGACCAGTACGCCGCCAGGACGGGCCTCCGCGTCCTGGTGCCGGACCTCCTGCCGGGCGGCGGCGTGCCCCTAGTCATGCTCTCGCTCTCCGCCGCCATGACCCGGCCTGTCGCCTGGTACAACCTCCTCGGCCAGGTCCGCCGCGCCTGGGCCGCCGCGAGGCTCATGTCCATCCTGCTTCCCTTCAGCTTCAGGGTGCGCCGCATGTACCCTGCCGTCCTGGGCTATGTCCGCGCCGTGAGGGCCTCGCTTCCCCTCGGGGCCAGGCTGGGGCTCGCCGGGTTCTGTCTCGGCGGCCACTGGTCCTCGCGCATCTGTGGCGAGCCGGCGGTCGAGGACGGCGGCGGCGGCGGCGGCGGCAATGCAGACCTGCGCCTGGTCGATGCGCACTTCACCGCCCACCCGTCCAGCGTCGCGCCCGACGAGTTCGCCGCCTTTGCGGGCAGATTCCGCGTCCCCTTCAGCCTGGCCCTGGGCGACAGGGACCAGATGATGTCTGTCGAGCAGGCGCGCGAGGTCGAGGCGAGCCTGCGCGGGGTCTTTCGGGATGAGCCGGAGAGGTTGGAGGTTCATCTCTACGGGGGGTGCGGGCACGGCTTTGCCCTGCGCGCCGACCCGAACGAGACGGGTGAGAATGAGGGGGCTGAGAGGGCGCTTGATCAGGCGGTCAACTGGTTTCGGAAATTCTTGATCTGAAGAGAAGAAGGGGAAATTGTACAACAGGTGAGATGATGGCTCACAGGGAGATTGCTGTGTCTACTCAGGTTAATAAATGTAAGCGACTTGCTTTATTAAAAGTAATACTTTTATGCATGTGCTCTTCTATTTGATCATGAGCACGGTGGTGCAATTATTGCGAGTACATATTCAAGTGACAACGTCCCAAGACAGTGACAGCTTACTTTAGTTATGGGGATTTCTTTGACTTCTAAATAATCATTTCGGAAAACCTCAAGCTGTTGAGAAGATAGAAACATATAAGTATTCACAACCAGCTATTAATTAACAGGAGAAAAAGCCTTGTCATAATCACCTCTGATTGTTCCCCTCTGTGCACTTGGAGGGGGAAAACTTGTACACACCCTCACCTCCTCCCCAGCTCAACAGAGAGGGGACATTTTTTTCTTCTCAAAGCATTCCATATACTCGTAAATGCATATTACTTCCCATCACATCAACCTTGAGCCAGAAGCCCCCTTCAGCCTGCCTTTTACCCCATCTGTGTGCTTGTATAACATCTTATAATTATGCAGACAAAATCTCCCCTTTCTCTTGGGTTTTCAAATAAGGAAACCACATACCATAAATTCATATCTGCTGGTTCACTGGTTACCAGGGCATCATCAACCTTTCATGATAACAACCCACAGCCAGGCTCAGCCTTTTTCCTTTTTTTCCTTTTTTTTTTTTTCTTTTCTTCTTTTTCTTCTTCTTTCAGAACTCTCCATGCCACTGAATCTCAAAGTCCCTCTCCGGCTGAGGCTTGGTTTTCCACCCGGTCATCTTGACGTTATTCCATCCCATCTGCTCACTGGTCATGGTGCCCTGAAAGCGCCTGCAGTCGTTGCCAGAGAACACCAGGTACCCAGACCCGTGCACGCTGGCCCTGTTGTCCGAGATCTCGTCGTCGCCGTCGCCGTCGCCGCCGCCATAATCATCATCATCGATCGCGTCGAGAGGCACGCCGTCGGTGACGACGACGCCTTGCCAGCGGAACCAGAACTTGGGCTGACGGAACGAGTTCTTCTCAAAGGTGGCGACACGTTGTCGACGGCGGCCCTCTCCGCTGAGCTGAGAGGCAGCACCGTCATCATCATCATCATTCTCATCCTCCTCATTCTCACTATCCACCTCTTCTCCCGAAGCCGGCGAGTCAGAGTCGTCCACCTCGCCATTAACGCCTTCACGGGACCCCCGCCGGCGGTTCCCCCCCCTGGCGACCCCGTTGTGCGTCGGGTCAGCCCCTCCCCCACCTCCGAGCTCGCGGGTGATCTTGGCGAGCGTCTTCCTGCTGCCCGCAAACGCGACCGTGGCCTCGAAGGTCCTGCCGCATCTCAGAGAGCCCAGCAGGCCGTCCTCGTCGTCGGTAAGGCGGTAGATCTCCAGGACCACGTCGCCGCCGCTGCTGTCGGCCACTCCCTTGCTCTGCTTCTTCTTCTTGGAGGAGGAGGAGGAGAACGATGGAAAAGGTCCAGCTGGACCTGCAGCTTCAACTGCCTTCCCACCACCCGCCTTCCCCTTGCGCCCTCCTCCCGTCTCGGCACGTTCGCCGCCTGTCTTGTTTTTCGTCTTCTGCTGCTGCTGCTGCTGCTGCTGCTGCTGTTGTTGCTGCTGTAGGAGGTGATCGAGGGCAGCACATTTGATCAGGTGAGTCCCCATCGTGCTGCGGACCTTGAACTCATGGCGCACGTTTCCAAGTTGGCCGCCACGGTCGTTGTGGTTGTGGAGGTGGCGCGTGTTGAAGGCCGCGTCTTCCCAGTCTCGATCGTCCTCCATTCTTTTTTTCCTTTTTTTCCCCTGTTGAAAAGTGTCTTCCCTCCCTTCCTCTTTCTCTCTCTCTTTCTCTCTTTCTCTCTCTCTTTCTCTCTTTCTCTCTCTCTTTCTCTCTTTCTCTCTCTCTCACTTACTCTCACAGACAAAAAGAAGAAGAAGAAGAAGAAGAAGAAGAAGAAGAAAAAGTGTTGCGGTGCTGACAAACTCGAGATGCGAGGATGGAAAAAAGACGACACAACATACATGGATTGTGAAGGGGAAAAGAACGAGGAGGGACCACGCAAGCAGAGCAGAGCAGACGTGGCATGACGCTGCGCGCTAGACTCCTCCCGAGTTTCCCCCCCCTCACGTTCGTTCTCCGCCTCGACCAGGGATTTGGACCATACTTTAGTGCCCATGGGTGTATAAACAGAATTGAATTGATATGCTGAAGCTTGGAACACCTCATTTTCAGGTATTGTAGAGAAGGGAACGATTGGATTTCATTCGCCCAAGTGTATTTTGTCGCCGAGTTTCTTCTCACTTTGACTCTTTGTACATCTCATGCTGCCAGTGGACATTCATCTGGAGAAAGAAAAGGAAGAAAGGAAGGGGAAAAAAAAGTATGTATTGACAATCCAAGACACAGCTCAATCGTTCATAACAAATAGCAGACCATTACTCCTCTCGGACCTCCTCTCAAGGCTCACCAAAGAGCCAGATGCCCGTCTTCTCGATCAGAGCATCCCTCTTCAGCCTCCCGTCCTCCGCCGCGTCCTTGTCACCACCCAACCCTCCATCCATATCAAACCCGTGCCCGGCGTCTGACACGCACAGCCACTTGACCTCGCCGTGCTGGTCCTTGACCTCCCAGGCGAACCTCTCGTCCCCCTCGGTGATGAGCGTCCCCAGCGCGCCCCCGGCTGCCGGCTCCTCCTGGCCGATGCGCTGGTCCATCCCGGGCTCGGGCCGGCCGGCGAGGCGGCAGGCCGTCCTCCAGCCCTCGTGGCCGAGCATGTCGAGCTCGCACCCTATGACCCAGATCCGGCGGGGCAGGCTGGCGCGCTCTGCGTACAAGGGCGACAGCAGCGGGTCACATAGATCCTGCCCGACAGGGATATCTAGGCCAACCCCCAAAGGAAACAAGAGTTAAGCAAAAGCCAGTAGTAGTAGTAGTAGTAGTAGTAGTAGTAGGGGTGGGAGAGGGGGAGAGAGAGAGAGAGAGAGAGAGAGACAAAAGACTTACAAGCCCAGTCAAATACAAAAGCGATACCGGGCAGAGGATCCTTTTCGCTACCCCTTGAGCCCATGAGCTTGGGCTTGTACCTCCTCGTGGTCGTCTTGGCCTCTCGAGACGTGGCAAAGTCGGTGACGGGATAGATGGGCACGACGCCTGCCGTGATCCTGTCCCGGACGGCGGGCATCTCGCTGACGGTCAGGGCGAGGTTGCCGCCGGCCGAGAAGCCCATGATGCCCACCTTTTCGGGGTTGATATGGGCAGCGAGGTCCTGGTCGGCCAGGACGGCGGCTATGAGGGCCTCCGCATCGACACGCGGTCCAGGGTAGGGGTTGGCCGGGGCCTTGGCGTAGTGGAGGGCGACGACGAGGGCCGAGTGCCTGTCGGAGAAGATGGCGTTCCACGCATCGTTGTCGGAGGGCTCGCCGACGACAAAGCCTCCGCCGTGGATGGAGAACAGGAGGGGGAGACGCCGTGGCGAAGCCCTGTCGTAGGACTTTGGGAAGAAGATCCGGACGGGCAGACGCGGCCGAACGGGATACGCCTTGGTCAGTGTCGGGTTTGTCTCGCCGGGAAAGAGACGCTGGCGCAAGTGTCGAATGGCCATGGCCGGGGTGATGAGCAAGTACTGGAACGAGAAGACGGCCATGGCCAAGAGGCAGCGCTTGTGCAGAGCCAGCGCAGGCTTTCGAGGGTGAAGGTCGCCGCCATGATTGCTGCTGGCCCCGGCTTCTTCTTCTTCTGGTGTTGTGGCCGCGGCGCCTTTACCAGCTCGTGCCCGTAATGACATGGTGCAGGTTGATGTACAGATAACGTGTATATCTCTCTGTGTCTGTCGGTGGGTGTGTGGGTGTGTGTGTGTATGTGTGTGTGCATGCGCGTGTGTCGGTGGTGATGGTTTGTCGCATCAAGCCATCTTTCTATTGCCGCAGTGTACCGAGGCAGCTTCAGCCGGTAACTAACCTCGTATCCGTATTGAATTTCAAACCCCCCGGTTCAGAACTGTATCATCATGGTACTGCACACAAAGTTCATCTGATGGCCCGAATTCCGAGACCAGACGAGCACTGTTCCGCAACGCAGCTTGTTGTCACCAATTTTTCTCTGGTCGTTCTCTTGTGGGCAGGATAAGGGGACGCTGCTGAATACAAAGGAGCGAGCAATGCTGCCCAAGATGGTTTCTGTTCGTGGTCTCTCCTGATTGGTGCCTTTTTGAGGTTGAGTATCAGAGGTCCTGCAGGTAATCCGGTAGAGTCGAGGTGATTGACGATCGTGAAGCCTCTCTGGAAGTAAACATGTACATACAATAGTTTGTAGGGGGCAGGCACTGACTCCCATCATGGCGCCAGTAGCAAGCTGGCAGTGACACCCTGGCAGGCTCGGGAGCGCTAAGTGCGGGGCTCATGCCGTGTGGGTGCGGAGGGGTAGAGAGAGGGGTATTGAGCATATTACGTTAGCACTAGGAAGCACTCACTACAGGGGCGTCGTGGTAGCTACAGGGGCGTCATGGTAGCTACAGGGTGCTCCCCTCGGGGCCTCTCAGGGCCTAACGTGACTGTCTCCAAGTACTTCGTCATCTATGAGTAATCACCAGGTAAACAAGTAAACAGTCAACTTCAGGTGGTCTTGTTGTACGGACTTCCAAGAGTACTTGCTTTACTTGTACAACCAACAATCGACTCACCATCCATCCATCCATCCATTCATTTCGTCCATCCATTTCTTCCCTCCCCCCTTGGTCCAACAAATAACAACATCACCACCACCACCGCCACCAGACAAACTACCCGACATGGCCCCCGACCAAAAGATCATCCTGTTCGACCTCGCCAGCAAGGGGGATAGTGAAAAGTGCTGGTCCCTGAACCCGTGGAAGACGCGTTTCGCCCTCAACTTCAAGGGCCTGGACTACGAGACGGTCTGGCTCGACTACCCCGAGCTCACGACCCGCCTCCAGCCACACCTCCCCGGCGCCGGCGCCTACACCAGCCCTACCATCGTCTATACCGACGGCCGCTACGTGGCCGACTCGAGGGTCATCGCAGACCTCCTCGAGAGGGACCACCCAAGCCCCCCCCTGCACCTCGACGACCCCGCCCTCAAGAAGCTGGAGGACCTCATGCCCCAGATCATGCCCGCCGTCCGCGGGAACTACTTCTCGCTCATACCCAAGCGGCTGCTCAGGGAGGCCAGCCTGGACTACTGGTACAGGACCCGCGAGGAGAAGGTCGGCATGACCCTGGACGAGCTCGAGAAGACAGAGGGCGGGGAGGCAGGCTTCGCCAAGGTCGCCCCGCTGCTGCAGAAGGTCACGGGCTGGCTCAAGGAGAAGGACGACGGCCCCTTTTTCATGGGCAAGACGGTCAGCTATGCCGACTTTGTGTGGGCTGGCTTCCTGATCTTTTTCCGGCGCATCGGAGACGATCAGTTCAGGTCGATCCTGGCGAGCACCGGCGATCCTGCAGTCCACGAGGCCCTGCTTGCCGCTGTCGAGCCTTGGTCCAGGCGTGATGATCACTGAGGAGGGGGGTTGGGGGGGGGGGGTTTAGAGGATGTTAGGAGTAGGGAAGGAGAATGAAAACGGGGCTGAACTTTGAGTGAGCCCAGTGCGAAACAGCATTCAACCCTGCCTTCTTGTGTATATAGGCAAAGGTCCTATGGAATCATATGATGTTACCTTTCACACACTCACACACACACTCTCTCTCTCTGTGCAGGTCTCTCGTCGTCAGTCATTCTTGTCCCCAGTGGAAACAATCCCCCCCGGTACAGGCGAGATCGAAAAACTCTATAACCAGGTCCTCCTGCACGGGGATGTTGTGGGTGACATTCCACGCACTATACGCCTCGAACCAGCCCCTGTTGCCATACTCCCATCTTGTCCAGTTGGCCAACGGCGTGTCCAGCGAGGTGCTGGTCGGCCGCTCGCCCAGCCCCAGCACGCCCGTCCACGCCTTGATCTCCTCGCCCAGGTTGGTGTAGTTCAGCGTCTCGTCCGCCGTCCCGTGGAACACCTGCATCTTGGGCCGCCAGCCGTGGCCGCCGCCGCCGCCGCCTCCACCTCCATACCCGGGATACGCAGCCCGCACAACGGTCGCCCACTGCTCCGGCGTGTGCCGCACCAGCCCGTCCGCGCACGCCGTGTTCCAGTAGTCGACCGCCGACACGTTGGCCGGGATCTCGGCGCCAAAACACCCAAACGCCACGCCTGCAAACGCCGACCCGGCCGCGAACACGTCCGGGTACGCGCCCGCGAGCACGTTGGTCATCATGGCCCCGGAGCTGACGCCCGTGACAAACACGCGGGCGGCGTCGGCCTGGTAGTGCTCCAGGGTCCACCGCACCATGCTGACGATGCCGAGGCTGTCGCCGCCGCCGCCGCCGCCGCCGTGGGTGAGGGTCGCCGGGGAGGAGACGTCCCAGCACTTGTCGGCGAGGTTGGGGCTGTCTGGGTAGATGGTGATGAAGCCGTGCGCCGAGGACAGCTTGGCAAAGGTGGAGTCGGCGTACGCGGCCGGGGCGTCTCCGTGGCACCAGTGCGGGTTGACGAGGATGGGCGGGCGGGGTGGGAGGCTGTCTGGTACGTAGATGTAGAAGCCCACGTTGGTCGGGTTGTTGGCCAGGGTTACGTTGAGCTGCTGGAGCGTTGCTGCCCTGGTGGTCGTCAGTGAGCCGGCCGACAACAATAGGGCGGAGAGGAGTGTCCAGGTGATAATAGTACAAGACATGTTGGTATAATTTTCTCCGCAGGGCGGTGGCTAGAAAAAAGAATTGGGAATGCCAATTGTTGAGAACTGACAGCTGATAATATACTGAAGACTGTTGTTGTTGGATGTACTTGGCCACTGTCTTCTCTCGAGAAAACGAGTTGAATGGGAGGGGCCTAATTTCTCCCCAGCTTCCAGGGTCATTGAGGAATATACATGGGCAAATAACGTTCATGATCTCCTCGAAATGTACCTTGCCCACAACAGCGATGTGTGGCTTCTTGGAGAACAGCACGCGTGCCGCTACATCAGACCATCAGGAGCAGTTGTGGCGGAGGAAATATGTCCGTATGGACCGGTACAGTATGGCCTCAAAGCACCACCACTTCTTCTTTTTGGGGGGCCATTTCTCCTCATGGATTATGAGTCCGCCAATCACCGCCAATGCTACCTGCAATGCTTGTTATGTTGTGCATATAGCTCTGCTAGGACAGTCTGGACTTTTTACAATTTCCTTTTTAAGCAACCTGTTAAATACCAGGTAGGTCTTAGAGCGATGTTACTTGACAGAGCTTGCCCCTTTGGGGAGAAAAGAGTGGTGAATTTTTATATTATCAACAACTGAATACAGGATAGCAACATGCAGCATTGCATAAGTACTAAGTAAATATACAAGAGACACATTTAGATACTGTGATCCTGTACATGGGACTATGCCTAGCAAAATCATAGGCATTTTATACTCATATTACATTGCCTAATTAGCACGGTCTGCTCTGGAAGCATCCTCCATTTTTTATTTTATTTTAAAAGGAGCCTTGCTGCCTATTCACTGCTTGATCTGATCTGATCTGATATTCTTCTTCTTCTTTTTAATTATCTTAAATTTTTCTTTCCCCTTTCCTTCCAAAGTACTGTCAATATTGTAGAAAATGTGACCGACGAAGTGATCCTCAGATGATCAATAATCATCTCACAATCTCAAAAAAGAAAAAGAAAAAAAAAAGATGGAATACGCTCTCTCTCTCTCCAGTAGCCTCACGACTCATCTGGCTCATAAAAAACTAGACACCGAACCTCAATGCTCTGCCTCTCCTTTGCGTCCTTCGGAGTAGCAGGGTCGATGAAAGCAGTATGAGGCGTCAGGGCCGCGATGCCCTCCTTGCCATCGGGCTGGCCCTGGCCCCAGGAATCAAAGCACTTGATAAACATGGCCTCGTCCGGGGTCATGTCCTTCTGGTAATACAGCTTGTGTCTGGGACTGGGTGCGACCGAGTACGTCTCGCCTGTCACGTGACATGAGATGCTCACACGCTCTTCGTTAGCATACGCTCATGAATATTATTATATCGTCAAAAGGGAGGGTTCGTTCATGGGGAATGAGCCGGCTCAAGGGACTGCGCCGTCGGCCCTTTTGCCCACTCTTCAGACACACACACAACACCTACCTCTTACTTCATAGCCCGTAGTATCCTTTGCCCTGTCCGGATCAGGGAGGATCTCTTTGCCACGATCATCATTCCCATCGCCGACATCCCTGTTGCGCGTGGGATACAACAAGTTGACTTTGACCAGGTCCTCGGGCGCCGTGGTGCGCCAGTCGACGACGGCCAGGGGAAAGTCGCTCGCGGCGTGCCCGATGGGCCGCCAGACATTAATCAGCTGGAACCGGCCCCTCAGCAGCTCGTCGGCCTCGTGGGCGGGGACATGCCTCCGCACCCTCGCCTCGGCGGCCTTGGGGGTCTGGTCGACGTGCACCTGCTGGACGGGCTGGCGCGGCGAGGTCGGGTCGTGGCGGCGGATGGTGTGGTCGAAGATGACGACCTTTTTCACCGCTGCTGCTGCTGCTGCTGCTGCTGCTGCTGCACCACCACCACCCAGCTTGTCGCGCAGCAGGCGCTCGACCTCGGGGTAGTATGTCCTGCGGAGTTCGGCGTCGTCGGGGGCGAAGAAGACGGCCGGGTCGGTGGCGGAGGGAGACTTGTAGACGGCAAAGCCAGAGACGTCGACGCCGCCAAAATCGGCCCCTGCGTCGCGGAGATTGGCCACGGAGCGTCTGCGCTCGACACGCTCGTAGGATGTCGCGTCAGTGTCGACCTTGGCCCAGGGGTTGACGGCGGTCGGGTCGATGTAGCGGAACACGCCCGTCGTCATTGTGAATTTTTGTTTGGATTAATTATTCTATGTTGCTGTGAGGTAAACAAAGTAGGAAGCAGAATGTCTTGTGAGTCGAGAGAGCTCAGCTGATGTAACGCCACGCCCCAACCCCTTCGAGGAAAAGGAACAGAATACTTGTTGGCTGTTAAGATGTACACGCTGAAGGTCGTTGTTTACTAATTGTCGTGTTATCGCCGAAGAAGATGTGAGCGGCACCACTTGATGCTATTGTTCCGTACAGTAAAAACATGCCCAATATCCACCCCAAGTTAAGAAGTTCTGGACCCTTCCACGCCCCTCTTACAGTACTATGTAAGTACCCTTCTGGATCCCGGGAACCTCGGCAGTTTATGTTCTTTTTGACGTCAGAGATGTGGTCTTCTCTGATGAATATAAGTGGTGGATGTCGACAATATTACTATTTAGCCTGTACATTGTGTGATACTTGGGAAAGACGCTGCTGACGGGGGGGGGGGGCCATCCTTTTTTTCCCTTCCCTTTTCATCTTTTATCTTTTAATATCCTTTATCTTTTTATCCTTTTTAGGACTTAAACTCTGGTCCCTGCTTTTCTCCGAAAGACCCAAGGGAAAGGAAGGAATATAATACTAATCACCGAACACCCAAAAGTACTTTGAACAGTTTGGTCTTGTACCCTCTTCTTGACGATGAGTCTCAGGCTCAACAAGGGCGCGACTCATTTACTGTAACTGTGCGTGCTGTCAGGTGGTTATGGTGACCTGGCGATCCCTGAAACTCGGACAGAGCAAGCTCTCGGAAAACGCCCAATGTCCCATGTCCGCCCGCAGCTGGAGCCTCTCTGATCGTATACGACTCTGTTTACTAATACAAAAGTAACTCTGAAGTGGATTTCAAAGCCTTGAATAATCTGCTGCAGCCTGGGCCTGGCCTACTTAGTTAAGTTTGGTTGATTCAGAATAAGGTCTTGTGACGAAAAGAAAAAGATACTTATAGGCATGAATCTCACCCATACTCACTCAACCTGTCTGGCCTTGAAACCTCATATGAAGCAGTCGTTTACGTGCAGTCCATAATTTACTGGACTGAAAACATCAACACCAAAGTCTCCCGTCACCTGACTGTGTGGGCTGTCATATAATTACCTCTCCACATATACGCGTCCTAGACAGACAAGAGAAGACAAATAGAGACAAGAAGAAGAAGAAGAAGAAGAAGAAGAAAGAAAGAAAAAAGATGGCCGCCTCCAGGAACCTCTTCAAGCCCCTAAAGCTGGGCCGCGCCGAGCTCTCCAACCGCCTGGCCCTGGCCCCGCTCACCCGCTTCCGCGCCGACGAGAACCACATCCCCCTCCAGCCCCTCGTCTCCGAATACTACAGCCAGCGAGCCTCGGTCCCAGGCACCCTCCTCATCACGGAGGCGACCTACATCGCGCCCCAGGCAGGGGGCTACCCCGGCGTGCCCGGCATCTGGTCCGACGCCCAGATCGAGAGCTGGCGCAAGGTGACGGACGCCGTCCACGCCAACAAGGGCGTCATCTTCATGCAGCTCTGGGCCCTGGGCCGCGCCGCCAAGGCCGACACGCTGCGGGCGGAGCTGGGCGAGGGCGCCAGGGTCGTCAGCGCCGGCGACATCGCCCTCGAGGGCGGCGCCACGCCCACGCCGCTGACCGAGGACGAGATCTGGCAGTACGTCGGCCTGTACGCGCAGGCGGCCAGGAACGCGGTGGCGGCCGGGTTCGACGGCGTCGAGATCCACGGCGCCAATGGCTACCTCGTCGACCAGTTCCTGCAGGACACCAGCAACAACCGCACCGACCGGTGGGGCGGCTCCGTCGAGAACAGGGCCCGCTTCGGCCTCGAGGTCGCCAGGGCCGTCGCCGCCGCGGTCGGGGCCGACAGGACCGCCATCCGCCTGAGCCCCTTCTCCTCGTTCCAGGGCATGGGCATGGCCGACCCCGCGCCGCAGTTCTCGCACCTGGTCCGGGAGCTCAGGCAGCTCGGCCTGGCCTACCTCCACGTCGTCTCGTCGAGGGTCTCGGGCATCGCCGACGTCGAGGCCACCGGCAAGGTCAACTTCCTCGTGGACCTGTGGGACAACCAGAGCCCCGTGCTGATTGCCGGCGGCTTCACCGCCGCGTCTGCGCACACGGCCGCGGACGACGAGTTCCCTAACAACAATGTCATCATCGTCTTTGGGCGGTACTTTATCTCGAACCCGGACTTGGTCTTTAGGGTTGACAAGGGGATCCCGTTTACGCCTTACAACCGTGATACCTTCTACCTTCCGGGCAAGCCAGAGGGGTACACTGATTATCCGTTCAGCAAGGAGTTTTTAGAGGCCAAGGCATAGGTGGTTTTCTTTTCTTTCTTCTTTTTGTTCATAGATGGATCTATAGATAGATATATATGAATTGATAGCGATGTGTGTGTGTTTGGGGAAGAGACAAAAGACAGTGATTTTTTTTATTGACATAACCTGTGATACTTGTGTCAGTTCTAGTGAAAGCTCCCTCATTCATCTGTGATGTTACATGTAGGCCAATTTTCATTTTTTTACTGCCCCTCCAAAAATGATACAACCAAGTAACATAAGACCTGGTCAATCTTGGATTTAAGACTTTGTGTAACAGCAAAAAAAGGTACCTGCATATTACTTACTTCGACGTTGAGAACACTAATCATTTCTCAGCAATTCTCTTATTACCACTGGCTATTCGTTGAACTAGGAGTAGATGTTGTATAGTGACACTATTCGCCCCCCCACCGTCAAGATAAAGAGCCTCCAGTTCAAAACATCTACAGTATCAGCCAAGAGAGAGAGAGAGAGAGAGAGAGAGAGAGAGAGATGGAGGCTTGTTGTACAGCTCGGAATCATGCCAAGTACCACATCATGAGCAGAACAGAAGCAACCCCCACAATATAGACTGCCGAGAACAACCATCCATTCACCTATCCAGAGCAGTTCGGGGTGCTTGCCACATCCGAAAACCCGAGCGAGCCTGTGGGTGCTTCCGCAGCCAGCTCCACCACTCTCTCCTCTGCGTTACATAGATCCGGGCCAAGACTCTGCAAGGTTCATAATTATAATAATACATGAGAATAAAGTCGAGGCTAAGAGAGAGAGAGGAAGAAGATTGGACGACAAAATGTTTGTGTGGTACGATTCGACGTTATGATTTGCCATGGCAGTTACAAGATCGAGAATCAAGAGGAGACGTGAGGAAGTTAATAAAAAAAATAAAAAGTGACCAGACTGTGGACTGGCATGTTTGTGTTTGATGGTATCTTTCATATCCTGATTCCACGCCGTCCCCCCCCCCCTTTTTTTTTTTTTTTTGCAACCTAGGCATAAACTCTGTCGTCCTGGACCTCCCCCCCCCTCTTGGTACCTCATGGTTGAACGTGAAACCTTAGACACTGATGGTCTTGAAGATGCTGAACTCTTGGCCGGTGGCCACCAGGGTACCGGGGATCTGAGGGTGCCAGTGGACCTCCTTGGCCTGCTCGTGGTAGTGCACAAACAGCAGCTGGGGTGGGACGTCCTGCACGCCCGCCGTGTCCTTGCTCTCCTCGTCGTCCAGCTCGACGGCCAGGTCCCAGAGGGTGACGGTGTTGTCGCCGGCGGCCACGGCGACGATGCTGTCGTCGGTCGGGTGCCACTCGACACTCGTGATCTGCTCCTTGTGGTAGTCGAAGCTCGCGACGGGGGTGGGCCGCCCGGCGGCGGCGTTGGGCTTCCACTGGCGCAGGTCCCACACGCCCCAGACACCGTCGTCGTCGCCCGAGGCGAGCAGGTTGGACCTCTGCCTGCTCCAGCTCATGACGTTGACGTCGGCCTTGCTGACCTGCATCGTGATCATGGGCCTGCGGCTCTTGCTCCGTATGTCCCAGATGCGGATCGTGCCGTCGGACGAGGCGGACGACAAGACCTTGTCCTCGCTGGGGCTCCACTGGACCTCCTCGACGCTGCCCGTGTGGCCGGTCAGGGGCCTGGTGTCCGTGACCCAGCCACCGCCGTCGGTTCGCGTGGTAATGTAGATGAGACCGTCGTTGTCGCCGGTGGCGAGCCTGCCCGCGGGAGACAGGGGCGACCAGTCCACGGCATACCCTTCCGACTTGTGCGCGCGGATGGTGGACAGCGGTCTGTTCTGCTTGTCGGAGACGATGGTGCCGGGGGTGTCGAAGCTGGCCAGGTGGGGGGTGATGTCGTGGATGTAGACGTGCGAGGACTCGGTCATGGTCGCGACGAGGGTGGTCGGGGCCCCCGAGGAGGAGGAGGAGCCTGAGGCGGGTGGCTGGTGGGCGCGGATGCGGTTGGTCGTGGACGATAGCGGGATGGACTTGGACTCGAGGATGGGTTCTGCGTCCTCGTCCTCGTCCTCGTCGTCCTCTTCATCGTCGCTGCCGTCGTCCCCGCGGTCCATCTTGCTCAGGCCGGCAAACTTCATGACCATGAGGGCGTTCTCCTGCGCCCGCTGGCCCTCGGCCTGGGTGCCGGAGACCGTGTACATGGTGGCTGGGTAGACCCTGCGGCTGTCGCCGAGGGCGTCGGGTATTATGTCGAAGGACAGGCAGGGCCACGGCGTCGACAGGTTGTGGAGCATGTGGTAGGTGGACGGGTCGGGGGCGAGGGTCTGGCCAGGCTCGAGCTTGGACCTGCCGACGATGAAGGCGGACGGCCCGGCAGAGGAGCCCGAGGGGTTGTCGACGTCCATCTCGGCCTGTTCTCGTTCCCTCTCGGCATCTGGCCTCCCGTCGACGCCGGCCTCGAGAACCTCGTCCTCGCTCTCGAACTCATCCTCAAACTCGTCTTCAAACTCGCCCATGTCCTTGTCGTTGTTGGCGGCGTTGTCCGTGTCAATGTCCATGTCCATTGCGTCTGGACGATGCCCAGCCTTGAGGGGGCCATCCTCGTGCTCACCTGCGCGCTTCGACATGGTGAGAAGAGAACTTGAGAGTTAGAAGAAGAAAGCAATTGAGAGCCAATTCAATTCCTTCGCTGAGGAACACTCAAGATGGTGCTCAGCCTTTTGAGAATGTATTTGTGCTGATTGAAGTGGAGGGCGAACTGGGGTGAGGAATTGTCTGGAGGGGTCAAAAAGACGACGCCGTTCAGGGCAAGTCCTCAGTGGTTCAGACACCCCTGCTACAGGAAGTTCTTAAATTTTTACAGCAGGGGACGATAAGATAAGTGATGCTTATCGATAATGTTCAGGGTACTTGGGCGGCTGGCTACTTACCTAATCTCAACCCCACTAATAAGTACCAAGTACTTAAGTACTTACCCAAGTATCTTTGGTCCTACCAACTTCCTTTGCTCCCCATGAATTATTGCCTGTGAAGCCTTGGTTGCTCTACAACCCACATTTGGATGGGAAACCTCCCTCTCTGCAAGCTTCTACACATCGGTACATCTCCTAAAGCAACCTTCAGAGCACAGTCTCGCTGCTCCAACAGCATGGATCATCTCACTCTCACAGCCGCCGCCTGAGTGCTGGACTGCGATGACATTGTGGTCAAGACTGGCCACTGAAGAGAGATTTGATGAGGACAGTACTTCACCTTGCTCATCAGGGTTATTGTTTTGCAGACAGGACATGATTGGCCCCCCCTGACTGGATGATGGGGATGTTTTTGTCATCCCTCAACACTGTCGAAATCCCATGTTGCGTGACAGCAAAAGAAAGGGAGAAGAAAAGAAAAGCCGTAGCACAGCAGCCTGTCCGTCTCAACGCCACAGCGAACGAATGCAAGGTACCGTGTCATAGATGCACCACGCTGCACAAGACAATATATATATATATATATATATATATATACTCAAGGCCACAGAGAGTCGTACATAAACAACCAGTCATCCCAGTACCCATCAAACCTACCCACAAGCCAGCTCCTCCCGTCACCCTCGTCAACACCCACCCTCCAAGGCCTCGTGTAGAGCCCCTCATGCTTCAGATGCCTCTTCAGCGCAACGTTCATGCTAAAAGAGCTGGGGCTCACGCCCAGAAAGTACTTGGCCTGCAGCAGCACCACAAAGTCCACCAGGGCCTGCTGGTCCCAGCTCAGGGCCCCCAGCCGCCCCAGCAGGTCCCGACTGCCCCCCCCCTCCTCCTCCTCCTCCTCCTCCTCATTCTGCTGCTCAGCAGCCAGGAGCTCGTGCTTGGTCAGCACGCGCAGGCCGTGCCCCTCCAGCGCGAGAGAGGCGAGCCGGGCCGCCTCGGTCGCGTTCCCCGTGGCCAGGTATGCGAGCCTCGGCGGCGGGGAGCCCAGCGTGGACGCCCTGGCGAGATAGGCGCTGGTCTGGTCGTGGAACGAGGGCCAGCTGCTCAGGGCGTCGCTCTCGGTGCGCAGGTGGATGCCGATGAAGGAGGAGGATGCATTATTGGCTTGTGCTTGTTGTTGTTGTTGTTGTTCTTGTTCTGACCTTGTCGGATCAGAGGCGGACAGGGCCGCCAGTGACTGCATGGCCGCCGCCGTCTTGTAGCCCAGCTCCAGGATATCGGAGCGAAACCTGAGCAAGCCCCCAAACGTGGCGACGAACTCGGGCCCGTCTCGGTACACGGGAAAGGTCCACTGCACGCCCCAGTTGAAGCGGACCAGCTTCGGGTTGGACGGGCTGACGGGGTCCTGGCCGAGCCTCTCCTGTTTCTCGCCCAGCCAGGCGTGGAACCGGGGGCCAAAGAGGTCGGCGTGGCGGTTCAGGTCGCGCTGGTCACAGCCGCCCCTCTGGCCGAGACGGTTGGGCGTGATCATGTCGGGCCGCACGTCGCCCGTGTCTGAAACCCCCGGTACGTCCTCCGGCGCATCGTAGATGGTCACCTGTGGACAGGCCGCGCGCAGGCTCTGGCGGAAGTGCTCCTCGTCGAAGAAGTAGGAGAAAGGCAGCTTCTTGCCGATGAATAGGTCATCCAGCCTGCTGGGCGACCTCGTCTGGATCGTCGGCATGGTGATCCCCGTGGCGCCGGCCTCGATGGCGTATCGGAGGCACGTGAGTATAAAGTTCCTGATGTTGCCGATGCCGCCAGAGTTGTTGTCACAGAGGAACACCAGGCCCGGTGTCCACCTGGTCGTCTCGGTGCAGACGCGGGCCAGCGGCCACGAGATAAAAGGTGCATCCGGAGCAGAGAGATCGGGCCCGCCGATGACGGCCTGACCCGAGTTCGTAGCACTGCTGCTGCTGCTGCTGCTGCTGAGAAACAGGTCCCTCTGGCCTTGAGGACATTGGTCAAAGATGCAGAGACGTGGCAGGCGGCAGCTCCAGAGCAGGGCGAGGCTGGCGAGGCTGACACAGAAGATCAGCCTACCGCTCCTCCCCACTGCCGGGATCATGGCGAAGCCCGAGTCTTCTGCTTCTTCTCCTTCTCAGAAGGGTTAATGCTTAGTGTGGCATATGAACCCGTCTGCACCCAACCCAGATGATCTTATCTCAATTGATGGGGGGTTGTCACCAGAAAGAATGCAAGGGCCAACCAAGTACGTACATGGTACATACATGTACGCACAACGTGTACTTGCTGCTTGACTTTCTTCTTTTTTCTTTCTTTCTTTGTGGGTCGAGTAAGGATCAGACAGTTTCGGCAGTCAAGAATGCTGATCGGGACGGCTTCGTGGAGGGGGGAGAGAGGGAGGGAGGGAGAAAGAGAGTAGTAAGGCCATTCTAAAAGGAGAGAGACCTGGGTGATGTCGACTTTCACAAAAGAAAAAAGGAAAAAAAGGAATTGTCAGACTTGTCTGCTGGAGTCACTCCACACAGCATTATGACTGAAGCCGACGCAGGCCCCTGCTTAATCTCCGTCCGGGACGACAAGACACATGTCCACGGAGAAGGTCGCTCCGTCCACTCGATCTGATTCCCTGCACACCACAGGGGGGGGGAAGGGGGGCACTTGAAGCTGTGGCCACTCCAAGTATCTCAGATGCGTTGGCACGAGCTCGAAATCCGTATTGATGATGAAGGAGGGACGAAAAAGGAGGAAATAAGAATTGATTATTATGTTTTGGCTGAGGGAAAGAAAAAGAAAAGAAGAAAAAAAGAGACAAAAAAAAAGAATCTTCCAAGAATTGTTATTGAATCGCTATGTCTATCAAGGCAATGTACCCAAACGCTGTGTAGTATGTAGTATACAAAGAGGATACATGTGAGTAGTAGTAGTATTTCACAATGAAAAACCAAAGCCACTGAAAGGAGGGGGGAAGAGGGGGGGGGGGCCTTTCATCCCACCATGCATGCATGCATGCATGCAAGCAGGCGCGCGTAGTAGTACAAAATCACGTCGCACCGATAGCCTTGTCCGTGGTGAAGTCGAACTTAACGGGATGCATCAAGACGCCCCTCAAGCACATGCGACCGGTATCCTGTTCGAAGTCGGGACCGCCCAGGCCGGCGTCTTCCTGGCCGAGCCACCGGTGCCACAGCTGTGGACCAAACTCGGTGTTGTAGTAGTATGTCGAGGTGAAGAAGTTGTGCTCCGAGGTGCCCGGGGTGAAGGGCCAGTAGTACACGCTCAGCTCGGGGGTCTCGGCGTGGTTGAAGACGGAGTCGAGCCTGTCGAGGGGCCACCGGCGGTCGAAATAGATGGGGTGGGGTATGTAGACAGCCTTGAGGCCGTGGTGCAGCGCGATGGAGCCCGGGAACATCTCGGGGAACATGGTGTGCTTGTTGCGCGAGACCTCCTCGTGCATGGCCTGGAGCAGGCGGCGCGAGAAGCGGCCGACGGTGATGATGGAGGTGCGGCGGGGAGGGACGGTGTCGTTGTAGCCGGTGATATCGTAGCGCAGAGACCAGGCGTTCTTGACCGGGTCGAACAGAGGGCTGAAAGAGACGAGGTCGGCGGCCTCGCCGACGCCCCACTCGTAGTTGTCCCGCTCGATGGGGGTGGGCGGGTAGGTGGCGGTGTCGACGATGCCCTCGTTCAAGAGCGGGCCCCAGGGGCTGGGCTCCCTGCTTGCGACGGTCTCCCTCTCGACGAGGTCGACAAAATCCTGCCAGCGGCCGTGGAGGCCCGGGATCCAGAAGCGCTCGTTGCGCTCCCAGAGGTACTTGCGGGGCTGCTTGTCGGCCCACCTGGCGGCAGAGTCGAAGAACTCGTAGTAGTGGCCGGTGTAGCGCAGGTCGAGCTCCCAGTTCCAGAAATACTCGTACTCGGGGTGGCGCTGGGCAAACCACTGGAGGGCAAAGTGGGGCACGCGGTAGACGCTGTAGATGGGCTTGTGGCTGTCGTTCTCGAGGGTCATGTCGTCGCGGAACCCTGGGTAGTAGGCAGCCATGTCTGGGACGGACCACGGCGTGGTGATGTCCCAGAACTCCTCGGGCACATTGTCGCGGACCATCTTCTTGGCGGTGGCCTCGTTGGAGATGTCGATGGAGTCGTCGACGATGTGCATGAGGATGTGGACGTCAAACTGGCCGCCGGACTTGAGGGACAGCTCGGTGATGAGGGCCCGGGTGTTGATGATGCGCATGGGCGTCCACTCGATGCCGGTCCAGGCGCGCAGGATCAGGACATTTCGGGGCAGAGGCTTCTTGGCGTCCTTGCCTGCCTGGGCCCACAGACGGCCGATGCCCCCTTCAGGCCTGGCAGCGTCCTTCCCGGTGACGAACCGGTCGCGGTTCTTCTCGAGGCACCTCTTCTGGACCGTGCCCCAGTTGATGTCAGTGTAGTCGTACTTTTTGATCATGCGGTCGAGGACAGGCTCGTCGGCGGGCGGCGTCTCGAGGCCGAAGCCGCCTTTAGACTTGGGGTACGAGTACCCATAGGGGCCGAGGCGACCGAAGCGCTCCCAGCACTGGTCGGGCGCCATACCGAGGTTCTCGTAGGCACCAAAGTAAGGAGCGGGCATATAGGCGGGGATGCCAGGGTAGGCGAGGACATCGGGGGCGGGGACGGTGTCGTGGGCGTCGAGGTAGCAGGTCTGGACGTCGTCCAGCTGGGTGTAAGGGTTGGCGGGAATGGGGTCGAAGGGGACCTTGTCGAGGACCCTGACATCACCAGAGTCCTTGCTCTGCTCAGGAATCCAGCTCGAGTAGTCGACGAGGGTGCGGATGCCATGATAGAAGGCATCGAGGCTGGGTCGGGGGTTGGGTTAGTCCGTTAGCTCATGATTTGGGGGGGGGGGGGAAGCGCAGGAGGAGTGAGGGAAGATGTGCAGCCCACCTTGCGTAGTCATTCCAGTGCCATGGCACCTGTTGCAGAGGGGTTTGATACTCCCCACCCGAGGGTGGCTGATCTTGTTGCTGATCTGGAGGTGACGATGGTGGCTGTGGCTGCGGGGGTGGAGGTTGTGGTTTGGCCCACTCGTCATGGACGCCTGTCGTATGTGTGGACCACAGTCGCCTGCCGTAGAGGAAGAGGCAGAAGCAGAGGACGGTGGAGGCAACGAGGAGCTGCCTGAAGGACGGTGGGTGCATTGTCCGGAGGAAAGAGGGTATGTAGGAACGGAAGGAGGAGGAGGAGGAAGAAGAGGAGGGAGAGGAAGAGTCCGTGGGGCCAAGATGATGAGATGGCAAGGAGAGGTTGTTGAGACCCGAAGAGGATTTCCTCCTGGAGCGAAGACGGTGATCTTTCCACGTGCGGTCTTCGTTATCCGCGCCTCTCATCGTAAGTCTGCGGGCTGTCCGTGGTGGCGCGGTGGCATGGGACTCGACAGTTCGACCTGCACCGCAGCCAAGAGATCCTCCTCTTGAGAGCCCGAACCGCGAGGAGAGGACCTGAGGGAGCGCCCAGGCCGGTTTGTACGCCCCTCCCCAAAGTATAGAGGTGTGTAAGTCTGTGTGTGTGTGTATGTTGTGCGTACTGCACGTATGATGCGCGCACTTGTACTCGGCCCTATCTCTTATGCCGTGTTGCTGATCTGGTGGGAGTGGCAAATGTGTGTGTTTGTGTATCACGTCTGTGTCGCGACAACCATGTGGCGATGGGAGGAGGAGGAGGAGGAGGAGGAGGAGGAGAGGTTTGACGATTATCTGGGGGGATGGATAGTCGACGTTGGCTGATAACGGAGCCCGTAAAAAGGACACCGGTTTGTCCCTCGTCTGGCTTCCCCGCTGTTCTATCGCTATCCAGTCTCCTGGTCGGGGATCGATCAGGACGACAAAAAAAGAAAAAAAGAGGCCCTGCGGTGAAGAAAGAATGAAGGCAGTTGGCGCGAGCAGCTGGGAGGTTGAAGGTTTGTTTGCAATTCAGGTCTGGAGAACTGTGCCGCTGGGGCGGGATGACAGAATGTCAAAGTTTGTAAATTAGGTGGTCTGGCACGCTGGGTCCCCCCTCCAGCGCGGCCTTGGTTTCAGAGGGCTGCTGGGCTCGCTAGCAGGCATTGGCACTGGGACGCATCCACTGGACCTTGGTCGAGCCCCCCCCTCCCAGGGCATGGATGCTTTAATTGGCTGATCCGGCCCCTTGCAACTAAAGCCTAATTCCTAACCCCTGGCCAGGGGTCCCCACGCCCAGAACGGGGCACACCTTTCTCGAATGGGGTTTGCTTCTGATAAAAGAATTTGCGTGCGGTATAATCTTGAGTCCAAAAAGCATCCACTCGAGGCCACGTTTTGTTTAGCTGTTGCAGCCAACCCAACCTTTCTCTCTTTCTCTCTCTGTCTCTCTTTTTCCTTGGCCAAAAAAAAAAAAAAAGGGAAAGGGAAAGATAGAAAGGAGTGTGGTAAGGGGGATAGAGACCGAGAAGGAGAAATAAAACTTGAGATGAGACCAGAAAAATAGAGATTGCCACAGACTGAGGAGGAGGGGGAAAAAAGAAGAGAAAAAAAGGGAAATGGAAAGAAAAGAGAGAGAAAAAGGAAGGGGGAAAATAGTATAATACAAACCAATGACTGTTCTTTTACAAGGAGGAGAGAGAGAAATGGAAATGGAAGACTGGCTACCTTCATCACATCGCTATTCCCAAGCATGTCTCTCTTTATTCCCGGACTCGACATCCTCGATATCCATGAAAGAAATGATGATATGTACAATGTCTCTCAGGAGGACACAATCCCATTCATTCCATTCTCGACACAGACATCATGACATCAACATCATCATCAAACAATGGATAAGGGTCTTCGGGTGGGAACCGAAGAAGGGGGGGGGAAAGAAAAGAAAAGAAGGAGAAGAAAGAGAAAGAAAAAAAAAACATTTGCAGAGGTACAATGACCAATTTATAGGTGGCAGCAGTAAGTACTTCTTATGGTAGTAAAAAGATGATGTCGGCCATGCATGTCATATGTCAAGCGAAAGTAATTGTGCAGGTCACCCACCACCACCCTCGGCCCGTAGACCTGACAAGATCCGCCAGACAATTGTGGTACAGTGTGACTTGTATGAGGACGTGCGTCTTGTCCAGGCTTCCGGGTGCTGTTTCCGGCGAGGCTTAGGGCCATGCGCGGGCATGATTCCGGGGGCTTCTACCGTACCCCATACCCCCCATACCCCCCATACCCCCCATGCCCCCCATATTCTAGTGGATGTAAGCTCTGGACTTAAGCTCTCGGAGGAGAGAGTACAGTCTGTATGCAGTACTGTGCATGCTGTGGTCGAGAATTCCCTACTTGAGTGCGTGCAACAGCGCATTGTCTGATGTAACGAGGCGGCTTAACTGGATCAGTCAATGAATGCATCGCAGGACAGGACACACAGACTGGCCACGGACATAAGCGAGGTTTTGCAGCGACGAGTAGCCGACGACTTCGGATCTCTTCCCGCAACATCACGTCAACCTTCGGGGTAGATGAGAGACAGTGAGTGCAATGACATCCGGAGGAGGTATGGATGAGAGCGTCGCCACAATACGCGCTCGCAACTCGGCCTCTCGTCCTGGCGAGGGCTCCTGTCTGGAGAGACGACTTGCCGTCCCACACATGCAGCATCACCGTGGGCTTCCGAACAAGTATATAAGGCCATGTCTGGCTCGCCAAGACCATTGGGAAATTGGAGAAAGAAGCATCAACATCCAGACCAAAACCAGACCATAGGCAGAAGAAAGCTTCAAAGAGCCTCTCATCTACATAACCTCTTTTGCCTGATTACACAGACTCTTAAAAACTCACGACAACATCTATCCTAGACACCCTCAAAGATGTCGAGCACCACAGCCCAGGACAGCCACACCCCATCCATCGCCATTGTCGGCGGTGGTATTGCTGGGCTTATCCTCGCGCTGAACCTGATCAACCTGTCCAAGTCCTCATCCTCGACAACGCCCAGATATACCGTCACAGTCTACGAATCTGCCCAGTAGGCCATCCCCCTCTCCCAAGATGACCCCACAGCGCCCACCAGGTTTGGCTAATCCGTAAAATTCCAAAAACAACAGTGCCTTTGGCGAGATCGGAGCAGGAGTGGCTTTTGGGCCCAATGCCAGCCATGCGATGAAGTGCATCGGGCCCGAGGTGTACACGGCCTTCGAGAAGACGGAGACGACAAACCAGTCTGACTCGAAGAAAGACGTGTGGTTTGACTTCCGCTTCGGCGAGAGCGTCGACGGCAGGTACAAGGTGGAGGGCGAGGCGGGGACCAGCCCCGAGGACCGCGCCGGAGAGCTCATCGCGACCGTGCGCTGCAAGAGCGGCCAGCGGGGCGTCAAGAGGAGCGACTTCCTCGACGAGCTCATCAAGCACGTCCCCGAGGGCGTCGCGCAGTTCAACAGACGCGTCACCCACTACACGACGGCCGTCCCGTCCACCGGCGGACGGGTGGTCGTGCTCCACTTCAAGGACGGCTCGTCCGCCACGCACGACGCTGTCGTTGGGTGCGATGGCATCAAGTCCAACATCCGCAAGACGCTGCTGGCCTCGACGCCCAGGCCTGAAGCGGCCCAGGCGGTGTTCAGCGGCAAGTTCTGCTACCGTGGGTTGATCCCCATGGACGAGGCCGTGGCTGCGCTGGGCGAGGAGTCGGCCAAGAATGCGCAGATGTACCTGGGGAGGCACGCTCACATCTTGACATTTGCCATCGAAGGGGGCAAGTTGATGAATGGTCCGTCCTTGAGCTCAGCCGGTTTTTTTCTTCTTTTCTGGTTCTCCCCCCCCCCCCCCAAAAAAAAATGGATAATCATCCACCTACACAAACCTTAAGAGATCATGGGCTAACAAACAGTGCTATTATTCCCCAGTCGTCGCATTCAATTCGTCCAAAGAATGGACAGACCCGAACTGGGTTGTCGAGGCCGACCACGAGGCGCTCAAGGCCTCCTTCTCGGGCTGGTCCTCGACCGCGACCAAGATCGTCGACTTGATGCGCCGGAACGACATCTGGGCCCTCTTCAACCACCCGCCCGCCTCGACCTACATGTCTGACGACGGCCTGGTCTGTCTGATCGGCGACGCCGCGCACGCCACGACCCCGCACAAGGGCTCGGGCGCCGGCATGGCCATCGAGGACGCCTACCTCCTGGGCAACCTGGTCGCAGAGGCGTTGGCGAGAGGAGGAGAGGGCCAGGGGAATGCGAGCAGGGCGATCTCGGCTGCGTTCCGGACATATGACGCGACGAGGAGGGAGAGGACCCAGCGGCTGGTCGAGGACTCCCGCGAGACGGGGACGGTCTATGAGCTGGAGCACCCCGAGTTCGGCTGCGACAAGGAGAAGCTCAAGGCGACGCTTCTCACCCGGATGGACTGGGTGTGGGACCATGATGTCCAGGAGGAATTGGCCCAGTCCTTGGATAAGCTGAGCAGCCTGATGCGTCAGGAGTAGGAGGAGGAGGAGGAGGAGTAGTACTAGTAGTAGATAGCTCACTCTCCCTGGTCGACTGTGACCTTTTTTCATTATTATTTAGATCTAGAACCTTTAATAGATTTCATATTTAGAGCGGCTGGATTGGCTATGTTGGCCTTGATCATTATGTCTCTGCGGTGGGCGGCGTCGTTGATGGGATTGTCTCGATACACTTGATTCCTTAATATCATTGTCGAGACGAGGACATTGAGTAAAAGCTCATGCATGCAATCTTACTGTGGTGAAGCAGGAGTCATCCGACTTACAGCAGAGGTACAGCTAGGCTGGGCCGATGTAATGCGGTAGAAGGCCTATTACTCTTAAAGTCAGTACTGTGCAGCTGGCTAATCAGCCATAGTAGATCTGTCATACAAGTCCAGTATAAAAAATCTTGTCTCCATTTTGAATAATTGCTTACCCACGGAACAATTTATGAACATAACCACACCGATGGAAAAGCTTTTCTTCCTGTGTGACAAGCTCGCCAATATCCAACAAGAAACACGCCGATTAAACCCGAGACCGCGGCCAAGCCTCGCCCGCCGTGAATTACAGTACAAGACCGCTGCTGCGGGACACGCTCCACAGAAATAGTCAGCGGCGTGCATCCACAATCAGCTGACAACAAAAGGGAAGTGATGGCGACCTTCTGATCTCATGCAATTATCGAATTGATAGAGATCACCTCGGGAGGGAAAGAGGAGGAGGGAGGGGGGGCTACTGCTGCTTACCGGCTCCACGTTCTGCCGACTTGCCCTTCTGGGCATCACACAAGGACTGCGAGTCGGAAGCGGATCGGGACGCGGAACAAGACTTCGGATCCTTTTATCTATGCTTGTAATTATTATACGGAGCGCGGAGCACGGGGTAGGTATGTTCGCCTAAATATACCTACTTTTGATGTGCTTGGACATGGTAGAATTACTGGGACAACTAATACATTTTGTCTATTCGCATCACAAGAAGGGTTTCCTGCTTTACCGCCCATTCCTTATTGTTTGTCATTCATCATCCCAAAAGTTAACAGCAATAAATAGCCTGGTGCGAATAATTCAATCCTTCTGATACCAGTCAATCTGCCAATAATTACTTGCCAACCAAAGGTCAAGAGAAGAAGAAGAAGAAGGGGGGGGGAAAGGCCCTCAGAATCCAGCGGGGATGCTCACAATAAAAATCACCTGAGAACCAAAAGGCCACACCATCCAGCAACCACAAACCCCCCTCTTTACACACAGCAGCCAGCCCTTTTTGACCAATGTCTTCCTTGGTCTCGGCCACGCAGCTTCGTCTGCGCTTCGCTAGGGCTCTATCGCGGATGTACCAGCAAGAGTTGCCACAGTATGCGGTCCTGCAGAAATTAGTCGACCAGGTCAACACGCAGAACCGTGCGACACTACCCTTGACAGATATTCCACGCCATGGCGCTGTCCGGCTGGCCTCTGCCGCTGAGCTGCACATGGCTGCGAGGTTCTTCAACACAATGTAAGTTTCCGAGGGTGTTTTTCATCTTCTTCCTTCTTCTTTTTCTTTTCTTCCTTTTTTCTTTTTGTTCTTTTTGGGTTTATACCCTCGCCTCTTTCTTTGAAAGCCAAATATTTTAGTTTGACATAATGATCATCGCGACCGCAGGACTTGTCGAGTCTTGTATAACTCCCTCGAACTGGCTACGGATTTCATGACGTTCAATTTTTCCTGAAAAGGGGCCTTACATGTTCTCTTGTTCTTCTTTTCTCTGACGACGGTATAAATAGGGGCATGAAGGCAGTCGGACATTACAATCTCTCTGCCACACACCTACCAATACACGCGACCGCCTTCCGGCCAGTAACCCAAGCAGGACTCTCTGCAGCACCTTTCAGGTTATTCACATCCGTGCTGCGGACAGAACTGCTCTCCCCAGCCCTGCAGCCTCTCGCAGAGAAGCTCCTGGCCCAGAGGTCCCCCGTCTTCAGCCAGAGGACGGTGGAGCTGGTCGAGGCAGCCGAGGCCCGGGGCGGCGGCCTCACCGCGGCCGAGTCCGAAGAGTTCATCCAGGGCGGGTGCGAGACGCTCGCCTGGCGCAACCAGGTGTCCATCACGAAGCGCGAGTATGACGCCCTGAAGGCAGACGGCAGCGGGGACCTGCTGGTCGACATCCTGGCGTTCCGCAACCCGCACCTCAACCACCTGACGCCTGCCACGGTGGCGATCGATGCCGTGCAGCAGAGGATGCGCGGGGGTGTGGGGCTCGTACCCAAGGACCGCATCGAAGGCCCGCCGGAGAGGAAGTGCAACATCCTGCTCAGACAAACAAGCTTTTTGGCCGTTGACGAGGGTATCGTCTTCAGCGGGGTCGACGGCAACGAGCTGAGGGGCAGCCACTCCGCCCGGTTTGGTGAGATCGAGCAGAGGGGCGCTGCACTGACCCCCAAGGGCCGAAAGCTGTACGACGAGATGATCACCAAAGCCTCTCGGTTGGGCCTGCTTCAGGCGGGCAAAGAGCCAGAGTACAATGCGGTGTTCGACGATGCCTTCCCAGATGACTGGGAGGCTCTCAGGGCCGAGGGGCTCATCTGGGCAGAGTACAGCCTCACAGAAGAGGGGAGGACCAGAGCAACATCCGGGGAGCCCAGGGAAGCAGCAGGTGCAACACCAGAGACGCTCCAGCAAGCTCTTGCACACGGACTCGTCTCATGGACACCTATTCAATACGAGGATTTCCTGCCCCTCTCGGCGGCTGGGATCTTCCAGAGTAACCTGCACCAAGGCCCAAGCAGCAGCACAGAGGTGATCGATACGGCAGACGCCACGGCCGAGTCGAAACGCCAACTGCAACAGATCCTCGGCGAAGAAGGGATATTGGATGAGATGCAGCTCTATCAGGCGCAGCAGATGAAGAGCATAGAGGAGGTCTGCGCTGCTCTTGGTCTGACTGAATAGTAGTAACTGGGCATTGTTTGATAAGTTGGAGCCAGTGAGTAGGCTTTAACAATAGCCTCTAGTGGCCGATCATCTGTGAGGTACATGCATAATTATTGGCCCGGATCTGATGTGTAAAGTCGACTCACTTCAGTAGATCACAGCATGCATATCGAACAAAATATGGATCCATTCGAGGATTAAACTTGCAGGAATTACAACGGCGCTATTTAGACACAGGTTCTTCTTTTCTTTTCTTTTCTTTTCTTTTCTCTTCTTCTTCCTCAGGCATATATAGGGGATTTCTTTCAAGAAGTATGCTATAATTATAGTATACCTGTCGTCTGTCTCTCCCCTTCTCCTCTGTATTTTTCCAGCCTCTTTTCTGCTTAAACCGAAACAGGAAGAATTCGAGAGTGATAGTAGTGAAATAGTATTGAGATGGAATTTAAAAAAAAAAAAAAAAAAAAAAACCAAAAGAGAGAGAATATCTAAATGATGGAGAACAAATTTCAGGGTTAGGGTAGATATACCTCGCTTTTTCCACACCTCTTCCGTCTACATGCACTCGACTGGAAACGTCAAAACCAATAGTTTACTCTCTTCAGAATATCATCTAGAGAATCATCTTCCCCCTACACACAAATCCTAAGAGCTAGGCCCAAAGCAGTCCTCAGTATTCTCAATCTTGTTGTACAGCAATCCACGGTTGATTTGAAATGGGCTGTCATCGATTTGTCGACGTCCCTCACCCCAGTCAGCCGCTGAGTCAGCCCGCCCGGAGCTAAGTCTCCTGTCTATCCGAATGAATGAGGAAAGTAAAGATAAAGAGAGAGGAAGAAAAAAAAAATGAGGCGGGCGAGGCCGCTACCCCCCCCCCCCATCAGTGCCCGTCACTGCCCATCTCGTGTGTTGCGTCACGATTTTTTGGGGGGGAATTTATTGATTTTTTCTTTAATATCCACCCACTCTCTCCCAAAGAGGAACAGGCGCCAGAAGGTTAGGACTCGTTCGTCGCGGGGCACGTCACGATTCTGTTCACATGGTCATGGACCCCGCCGAAGAGCAGGCAGAATCTAGATCATCTTGGTCTTGTCTTCCACATTGCTTTTATACTGTCTGTCTGAGGGTACGTTTGGAAGAGCGAGGTTCCGCAAACTGTCTCGTCAAACATCGTCAAGGAAGATAGAGAGCAAGAGAGAGAGCTAGAGAGAGAGAGAAAGAGAAAGAGAGAGTATGAACTGCTCAGGGCCGTTTAGTACCTCTTGTTGCTGACCCTCGCCGTCAACATGCCTCGAGCAGCGCCAGCGCCCGTGGGCTCGGCAGCCTCCTCTTCCACTCCCGCCTCAGGCTCCAACACTGCCTCGTCGTCGTCGTCGTCCTTCTCCTCCTCGCGCCCAGGCCTCACCCGCCCCATGCGGCTGACCTCCTCCGGGTCGTTCCACGCTGGCGCCCCCATCCCCGCCTTCCCGACCCCGTACGGCCTGCGCGCAGACCCCTCGAGCCGCAGACGAAGCACCATCGCGGGCACACGCCGGCAGTCCACCCACAAGTACCATACCTTCCCCACGCAGCCGCCCAAGACCCCCAGCGATGCGCCCGAGTCCTCCGCCACCCTCTCTCCGACTTCCTATTCCGATGGCGGTGGTGGTGATGGCGGCAAGAGCCGCTGGGGCCGCCACCGCGGGCGCGGGCGCGGGCACAGGCACAGGCATACCGGCAGCAGGGACAGCAACAGCCATGCCACCCCCTTGCCCGTCCGGCAGTTGGCCCTCCTGGCCCTCCTGAGCATCTGCGAGCAGACTGCCCTCAACTCCATCGGCCCATATCTGCCCAATATGGTCGCCTCTTTCCCCGAGATACCAGACGGGCAGGTCGGCCTCTACGTGGGCCTGCTGGCATCCTCCTTCGCCCTCGCCCAGCTCTTGACCAACTTCCTGTGGGGCTATTTCTCAGACAGGGTGGGTCGCAAGCCCGTCATGCTGCTCGGGACCGCCCTGTTGATGGTCTGCTTCGCCTTCTTCGGCCTCTGCCAGCGGTACTGGCAGGTCATGGTCGTCCACATCGCCATGGGCTTGCTGAACGGCAACGCCGCCGTGGTCCCGACCGTTCTGGGCGAGTTGACCGACAGGAGCAACCAGAGCAGGGCCTTCACCTGGCTGCCGGTCATGTACTCCCTGGGCGGCATCACCGGCCCCGCGCTGGGCGGGCTGCTTGTTGGGGAGGTCGAGGGCCAGAAATACCCTTACCTAGGCCCTAATGTCATGTCGGCTGCCGCATTGTTCCTGGCTGTCGTGGTCTTGGGTATATGGTTTGAGGAGACGCTCGAAGACGTCCAGCGGACGCGCGCCTTGACCGGGCTGGGCTGGGCGGAGAAGCTCTGTCTCTGCACATGTCTCGGCCGGAACAAGGGAAAGAAGGAGGGGGGCTCTTCCTGGAGACCGCACTGCCCCAACTCTGCTCGAGACTCGGGTCCTTGGGAGGAACATGGCTCCGACCATGGCGCAGACGACGAAGAGACGGACACGGACGAGGAACAGGCACTCCTGCATGCCTCTACGCATCCAGACATTGAGTCTCAGGATCATGCCAACACAGGCGACGACGGTGCCGAGTACGGCAAGGACAGCGGTCCTTCTCGCCGGTCGACCCTGCGCCAGCTTCTGAACTGGACCACTCTGAGCATCCTCTTCACGTACCTCATCTTTCAGGTCGCCAACATCTCCTTCAACAGCCTGTATCCCATTTTTGCGAGCGCTGCACCCCCGACGGGACGTGACCTGGGCCCAGGGACCATCGGTGTGAGCATGAGCCTGGCCGGCCTGGTTACTATCGTCTTCCAGATCTCCTTGTTCGAGCGTATCAAGGCACGCCTGGGCAACCTGGGCACCTTTAGACTGAGCCTGCTGGGCCTGGCGCTCTGCATGATCTTGATCCCGTGGGTTGGGTATCAGGATCAGCGAGGCTTATTCGGGTGGGCAGACGGCAGATCATCGCTGCTAGCAGAGCTTGGCGTCATCCTTGTCCTCAAAAATCTGAGTGCCGTGGGTGGCTTGAGCTGTGCCCTCTTACTGGTAAGCTGTGGCCCCTCCCTCCTGGGGTGGCTCCGTGGGGCCGAGGCTCACCTCAAACGAATACTGACCACTGTCATGTGCTCGTTCCCATAGATTACAAATTCCACGCCATCTCACGAGACGCTGGGCACCCTCAACGGCATCGCTCAGACCCTATCCGCCGCTGGCCGCAGCTTCGGCCCCTTCACCTCTGGCGCCGTCTTCACGCTCTCGACACGCATCCGTCCCAAAGGCGAACTCCTCGCCTGGGGCCTGTTTGGCGGCGTGGCTTTCTTAGGGTGGGTGTGGACCCTGGCGATCAAAGGCGGCAACCTGGAGAGTGCCGACTTCGTCGGTGAGGATGACGAGGAGGAGGACACTGATGGTAGCGAGGTCGACGACCCCGTATGTGGGCACACGGCAGGTCCTGCCGAAGGATACGACGAGCATCAGACATAATAACAGCTAGAAAAGCCCCCCCTCCCCCCCCCCGCTCTGGCGTTCCTCTTTGGGGCCCTGACAGAGCAGAAATGGAAAGGCAACGGCGGCAGAATATTGCCAGAGCCAAGCCATCGGCCCCCCACGCCATCACGATCAAGTAGCCTCCACATCTGCATGTGTTGCATGTTTGACAGGTCCTCGTGGGCCATTCCTGTCACGACGAACAAAGTCTAGGTAACAACAGCGGCCTGCGAACCCGCCGCTAGGTATGCCATCTGCCCCAAGTGGGACGGACGTATGACCCGGATCCTCGGGTCCACAAGAGTCACCATACGAGAGCCTAAAATCTCATTGTCCCAGGGTTTCTTTGAACCGTGTCTGTATGCGTGACGGAGTGTGTGTGTGGAAACGGTAATGCCGAACAACAAGAGCAAAGGGCTCTCCAAGACCAATCGCAGACGACACAGCTAGTCCGCAGAGTCTCACGGCAGATCCGCACGGATCCTGGCTGGCTATTGGTATCCGCCGTAGTATGCACGCAGACCGAGGCAGGCTCTGGCTCCGGGTTGGGTGAGACGAACAGAAAAGATGACGCATGATGTACCCCGGTGTTATGCATGCACGTTGTGCGCTCCCAGTGCCAGCTGCAGCCCTACAAGGCTGAGCCGTGCCGAGCTCTTTCTTTCTCACCCAGGCACACCCACACACCTTGTTGCTGCCAGAAGCAGGGAAAACTATACCGCCATTTCATTAGTCAAACGCATCCCAAAATATATCCCTTGACGTAATCAAACATGTTGACCAGTGAGAAGCTCTAGTTCTGAACCCCCATTTTGAAAATTAAACCGAGGTTCTTTATCGAGATGAGAATTGTGTGCTTTTGCCCACCACACACATATACACACCCCTGTGAACTTGTCGAGCCCAGGCAGGGAAAAGGTGAGCGTTGCCTCGTCGCTTTCGACTGGCCAGTCTCCGGTGGAACAGGATCTCTTTCCAAAAGAGAGAGAGGGCTATGCAAACCTTGATGGAAGCACTAGAATATTCTCTCCCCCATCCCCATTCCGTGGGTGTCGTGGGGGTGTGTTGGCACTCCTCCTTGGGAAAGTTTTGATCTTGTCCACCTGCAGGCTGCAGTAGTCCGGCGCGTGACCCTGCCGGCGCATGTAAGAATGGAACGACGACAGTCCGGAAACCGAGCATTCTAGAGCGAGACGCTGTCCCCTCTTCCTCCTCCCTTCTTCCTCCTCCCCTCTGTCTGTCCTCCCCTCTGTCTGTCCTTCCTTCTTCTCGGAAGGTTTTGTCACGGTGTTCGAGTAGTACGTCATTTTAAATCTTCCTCTTCTAGTACGCCGGCTGTACGGAGGTTCTAGGCAGCGGTCCCTTGATAGAGCAGTCACCCCACCTTCTGCGTGTGAACCCCCTGTGCCCATCCCTCTCTGCATGACTGCCAGAACATTCTTGCATCCTGAGATCTTCGAGTGCGAAGGCTGCCCACAGGCTGAGGGCTGAGGGCATCGTTGCGCAGCTGACGATCTGCTTCCGGTCTATAAAAGGTCCGGCTCGCTCGGATCTCGTCATGACCCTTCAGCTGGGGAGTTCCAGAGGCATGCCCTCAACACACCCACGCCAATACCCACAAACTCACGCGAGAGAAAGAACCTCTCTCGTCTCCACCTCAAGTTTCAGCATCAGCCACACGCCTTTGACAGCGCTACTGTGCTGTCCCACGTGGAAGATGAGCATTTCAGCCCCGTCGAGGATGGAGGGAAGAGGATATCCACTGGGATGACTTGCCGCTGCTGCCCTATAGGGTGCCGTCATCTGCGGCTCTGCCCTTTCCGATCCGATCCTTCGGAAACTCCTGGATTGTGCGCACTGATATAGCGAGAGGGGCGTTTTTTCTTCTTCTTAGCGTCATGTTAAATTTCCTTCCTCATTGGGCAGCCAATTATTTGATTCGCTGGTTGACGGATGCCAGAGTTTCCAATTTAGGACCGAGTGAGGCAGTGGAAGGACGAACACTGCGTATAGGCACCCATGTCTATCCCACCTCATCATAGCTGCTCTTCCAGTATGGCTCTTGGATTTGCCATGGGACGTTCATCCCCGCTCCGCGTGGCCCCCAGCTTGAGGACCCACACGATCCCAAGCTTGGTCCTCGTTCTTCTGACTGTTGCAGAGCGGACAGTAAGGGCCTCGGATGTTTTGTGATGCTCATGGCGAGTAATTGCGGCGGTGCTAGCAGATAGCATCTGGACAGATCGTTATACTTTGTGAGTATAAATGTGTATATAAACAACATATAAAAGAAGGGCTTCTCACAGGTTTTTTGTGTAAACTATTGGCAGCAAACCCATTAGCTCTTGTGACAACTCGTCCTCTGAAATCAGCCTCCCGCGCTTCGGCCCGACTGTACTTATAATAATCCCAAACGCTCCAAACACCCCCACCCCCCCAACACCAAAAAACCGGAAGGCCTCTTGGCATAATGTCCTCCTCTCGTTCTAGTCGTGGGTCTCATGGGAGCAAGAAGGATAAGGGAGCTCAGGTACGAATTTGCCTTCCCCATCAATGGATCCTGGGCGATTGGAGTCAAAGGGCCATCACCTTGCGCCCCATTTTCAACATGGAGAGGGAGAGAAAGCCAACAGAAACGGCGGCAAGAGATGATATAAAAAAGCTGGATCTGAGAGTAGACATGAACAACTGACAAGGCACTTTCTTTTTCACAGCGGTCCCTCCGTCGAATGATCGAGTCTCTGCAATCTCACTCCGTGAACACGTTGACGGAGCTTGTCAGGATCGAGCGTGTCGCCGCCACGTGTGAGGATGAGAGCGACGCCGTGGCCTTCCAGGGCCCAATGACGGAGGCATGGAGCTACTATGTCAGCAGCAACCAGTTCCTCACGGAGCTGAGGGGCCTCACGAGGAACTACCCCTTCTGCGGCGACATCCTGGCGGATGCGCAGGCCCGTGTGCGGAATGATCCAGAGAGCAATCGCAGCTGGAATATGGCCTGGCTCTGCCTTCGCAAAATAGTTGATGAGTACGTGAAACGGATCTTCTTCCTTTTTTTTCTCTTTCTTTTCTTTTTTTTCGGTCCCCTACTAGTCGAGAACAAACCCGCCACTTGTCCAGTGGACGGATGGGCGAGTTTGTGGTGATTACGAGAGTCTCGCTTTCCAGTAGATAGGCGAACGGCTGGCTGATGAAAGGGGCACAGGAACCTAGTATCGTCGTACTCTGTGCTGGAGGCGTCAAGACCTGAGATGTGGGGAGGTCGGGCGCCCACGGCGGAAGAGGTAGATCAGCTGGCCCGGTGCTTCGAATATGAGTGGAACTCTGCCGTCGGGACAATGCTGCGCCACTGGTCTGTCACCCCGACGTGGTACTGAGAGATGCGTGTAAGCCAAAGGTGCTGTAGCATGCGTGATATGTGTAGTGCATGTACTACCTCAACAGAGGTCTGAGATCCGGATGGCAGGCACATCCGACGAGGAGGAGGAGGAGGAGGAGGAGGAAGTCAGGTTGTAGTGACCAGGTGTTGCTTGTTCAGTCTGCTGTTTTTTGGAGGATGGAAAGGAGTCTTTGTGTCTTGATGTCTTTTAACAAGGAGGATTTGGGTTTGAGAAGAAGAACGGCGCGGCCCCATAGATCTACAATCAAGCTTCAGAGCTCGTTTCTTTGAAATGTTTTCGGAAGGATCAGACACACGGTTTAGGCTCGAGATAGTGCACGCGCCTATCTTTTTGAAGTGACGTTGGCAGGGTTAGGGTCTGGTGCACAGCAGGTGGCTTGTCTGTGGTGCAGTGGGTGGGGGTAGGCGCAATCCTGGTTCCTGGGCAAGTACGAACAAGCCCAGGCTGCGACGTCACTTTTGGTCGCCCACCCTCTCTCACTCTCACTCTCACTTGCACTTTCCACTTTGTGTGTGAATCCCCTCTCAACACTCCATGGCCAGTGGCATGCATAACTTCTTCGATTCCAGCCTTGTTTAGCGACTCCAGGTGCTATTGTTCATGGACCAGCAGCCCTTTCCGCCTCCTGCCGCCGGCGGCTGGAAGGTTGACCATGTTGGCCCTCTGATGTCGATGTCATCTTTGAAAAATGACACAGCCGGCAAAGACGTAAGTGTCTCGAGATAGACTTGACGGATTTCTTCATGGAAAACTGACGAGGGGGTCTCAGTCAGAAACGTCAGCCTCTCTTCCTGCCATCGTGGCCGCTCTGGTCCCGTCCTTGACAAGCGCTGTCCTGCTCTTGCTGGTCTTTGTTATCATCAAGAGGCCATTTCGCAGGATCTACTCGCCGAGGACCTACATCGATGTAATACCTGAGAAGTAAGTCCCATGTGTGCCGCTGGGGGGGGGGGGTTGATACGTATGTCCTCCTGAAGCGCCATGCTGACCGTGTGTGCATGTGTTTGTGGATGAATCAGAGACCGGACGCCAATTTCCAGCCTGAAACGCTTCGAATGGCTGAGAACCATCAGACAGCTGGATGACAAATTTGTGCTTGAGCACTCCTCCCTCGATGCCTACCTGTATCTCCGGTTTCTGAGGACCACCATCTTCACATGTTTTGTCGGCGTCTGCATCACCTGGCCAGTCTTATTTCCCGTCAACGCCACTGGTGGTGGCGATGCTTCCCAGCTCGACAGGCTGGGCCTCGGCAATGTGCATGACAAGAATCGACTCTACGCACACGCCGTGGTCGCCTGGCTGTATTTTGGCTTTGTCATGTTTGTGATCGCCAGAGAGCGCATCTGGTTGATCGGGCTCCGCCAGGCCTGGTATCTGTCCCGAGCCAATGCGTCTCGTCTCTCCTCGCGCACTGTTCTCCATCTCGACCCTCCCAAGGGTGCCTCATTAGATGCCGATGCACAGTCTACGTTCGGCGATGGGGCGAGGTCCCAGTGGGTCATCACCAAGACGAAGACCCTTGATGATGCTGTGACGTCCCGAGACGATAAAGCAGCAAAACTGGAGTACGCAGAGGTGTCATTCGTCAGGCAGGCAACGAAGAAGATCACGGAGTCAGGGAAGGCCGCTTCTTCCACGGACAATGAGCCTCCGCCAGAGGTCGACGTTGAAAGCGCGCGTCCACGCCAGAGGGCTTATTATATCGCCGGGGCCGCATCCGACCTGATCAACCATCTGCGAGGCGGTGTCAAGGAGGCAGTCCAAAAGGTCAATGACAAGAGAGAAACATACACAAGCCAAGGGGCAGGGGGTCATACTCGCAGTGCCGTCTTTGTGGAGTACACGGATCAGTCAGCCGCCCAGAGGGCATACCGCGGCGAGTCCAAGCTCCGGCTTCCCGTTCCGCCCAACCTTGCCATCCAGTCCAGACTCATTGGCGTCGTCCCGAGTGAGGTCATCTGGACCAATCTGGCCATGCCACAAGCCGAACGCCTGTCGAAGAAATCAGTCGCCAACATTTTTATTTCGCTCTTGATCATCTTCTGGTCTATCCCGACTGCTATCGTGGGCACCATCTCGAATGTCAATTACCTCGCCAGCTTCGAACTGCTTCGCTGGATCAAGGACCTTCCCGAGCCCGTGCTTGGCCTCCTGACCGGTTTCCTCCCCCCTTTTCTCACAAGTCTGCTCGCCTCTTACGTACCGAATCTCATGAGAAGTAAGTAGTTATCCGCACGCCGCTTCTTTTATGTCCTGCTGACGCGGTCCTTGCTGTAGAAATTGCCAGAGCATCTGGTGAGCCGACAACTGTCTCCTCTGAGCTCCAAGTCCAGGCGTGGTATTTTGCCTTCCAGATCATACAGGTCTTCTTAGTGACTGCCCTGAGTTCCTCGGCTACTGCATTCATCCCAAAGATCATCAACGAGCCGCATCACACACCCCAGCTGCTCGCCGACAACATCCCCAAGTCGTCCAACTTCTACCTCACGTACTTTATCCTGCAAGGGCTCGCTTCCTCCACCAAGAACATTATGAACTGGTCAGACCTCTTCGAGTATCTCTTGTTCGAGATGTTCATCTACAAAACCCCACGAGATAAATATCAACAGTACACCAGTCTCAAGGGCATCGGCTGGGGTAAGGTTTATCCCAAGTTCACCAACTTTATCATCATCGCCCTGGTGTACAGCTGCATCTCACCGCTCGTCCTCGGCTTTGCGACCGTAGGGCTCTTCTTGTTCTACTGTAGCTACAAGGTACGTTGCTCCCGAGCATGCAGGATGAATAGTAGTCTCCCCCCCCCCCTTCCCCCGGGCAGACCTCGAGACGGAACAAATGCATTTGTATATTGCCGGATACTAACATCCAGATCCCATAGTACAACCTTCTTTTTGTTATTCAACCGAAGATTGAATCCAAAGGCAAGTGTTATACACGTGCACTGCAACAAATTCTTGCAGGCGTGTATATCGGCGAGCTGTGTCTCATTGGGCTCTTCGGGCTCCGCAAGGCCACGGGACCTTCGATCATGGCCTTGATTCTCTTCTTTGGCACGATTGCATACAACGTTCTTACCAACCGCTATCTCAAACCCCTGGAGGACCATTTCCCGGACAGCTTGATTTCCGAGGATGCAGGCGGAAGAGATCCTCAACAAGAGCCTCTCTTGGCAGCCGTAGAAGAGGGAAGGGCCCAAGAGGCTGAGCTACACGACAACTCCCGCATCCAGCACATTGGACGTGAGGTCCACATACCTCACAAAGTCTTGGATCCTGTAGCCCGATTCTTTGAGCCACATGTCTATGCATCCCAGAAGGCTATGAGGGCGTTCTTGCGACACACAGCTGCCGAGACCGACCCTCCACCGCAATATACGGACGACCAAATCCAGGGGGCGTACAAGAACCCGAGCCTGAAGTCGAGCACGCCTATTGTCTGGCTGCCGAAGGACCAGTATGGCCTCAGCAAAAAGGAGATTGATTCACTGGCTGCAGATGGCATTGAGGCTACCGACGAGGGCGCTTGGGTCGACGGTAAGGGCAAGGTGGATTTTGACAGACAGAACCTGCGCTCCTTGCCTGTGTGGAAACAGGTACCTGCATTTTGAGTGGCGATTCTTTTGGTACAGAGAATACCCGCATCGACTTCGGTCATATACCATGACTTGAATACATATGGCTCGGCCCTTTCCCCTCGAGGATGTGCCATCCTTCTTCGAGCCCAATGTCCTTCTGCCGTGGTCCAAAGCTCCCCAAGTCATCCTCCGCCCCCGTCCTCCTTCCTGAGTCTCAAGCTAGGATCCTTGTGCAAGTCGCCGTGCTCTTCTCAGCTTGCGATGTCGATGCCAAAGTAGTGGAGAATCTACAAAAACCGCCGAAGAAATTCAACCAAGGCCATGATGGCCATGGCCTGTCCATATGGCATGCTTGTTACAGGGATATCTTTATAATGCTGCAGGGTGTCTCTGCGGATAAGTTTAGCTCAGGGTCTGTTTCATCAGGGAAAGAGTACGTGTGTGTATGTGTGTGTGTGTGTGTGTCCTTCACTTACCCCACTGATGTGCCGAAGGATGTATTCAGCAGCTCGCCGCTCTCGTCCACGTTCTGCAGGATCCCCTCGATGGCCTTCAGCGCCACCTCGTCGTACGGGCTCTGCTTCGAGACACCAACCCCAAGCCTCTGCCCATCGGTAGCCTCGGCCGGAGAAAACGAGGCCGAAGGGTCCAGATAGCGCTTCCGCCGCCCCTTGAGGAGCCCAAAGGCAAACCCCGCCGTGGCACTCGCCTCCAGGTACGAGCCCTCGCTCTCGGGGACATCCAGGAGTGTCCGCCAGAGACCCGAAGAGCCCTGGAGCGAGGACAGGGCGGAGCACTGGGCCTCGAGGACGTTGCGCAGGTGCACGCCGATGGGGTCAGCCGTGACGTCGAGGTCGAGGAGCTCGAGGAACTCGGGGATGACGATGGTCAGCCAGCTGTTGCCCCTGGCCCACCTCGCCTCGGCGTAATTGTGGCCCTGTCCAGCAGCAGCCGCAGCAGCAGCAGCAGCATCGTCACTACCTGGCTTGTAGAACTCCCAGCCGTGGTAGAACAGGCCCGTCTTGGGATCGAAGAGGTACTGCACGTGCAGGAGGAACTGCCTCTTGGCCTCGGCGACATAGTGCGGCCTGCCCAGGACCAACCCGATCTTGGCGAGCGGCAGGACGGTCATCATGAGGGTGTCATCCCACAGCTGCTGGTCGTGGAGCGCGAGGTAGGTGACGTGCTGCATGCCGCCGAAGCGGGTGCGCTCGAGGTCCCGGTACGCCCACTCGGCCCAGCTGTCGAGCCAGGGGAGGTAGGTCGGGTTCTTGGTGCGCTCGTAGACATAGGCGAGGGTCAGAAACACGGCCATCGTGTTGATGTTCTTGGTGGTCCCGCCCGCCGCGAACCGGGCTGCGAACCAGGACTCGATGATCTCGAGGTAGGCGGCCTCGCCCGTGAGCTCGTAGTACTGCCACAGCCCGTAGAGGCCCACGCCGTGTGTCCATTCCCAGTCGTTCCACCCCTTTGTGTCGATGACGCGGCCGTCTTCGAGCTTGAGGAGGAATTTTCCCGTCTCGTCCTTGATGTTGACCATGCCGTCGATCAGGAGGCGGATCTTGGCGTGGACGTCCTGGGACTTGATCCCTTGTACTTCTGCCGGCATGTTGGAATGAATTGATGGGTGATTCTGATTTTTAAGCACTGTACTGTACGAATGCAGTCTTCTCGAACCGCAGTTGCTGAAGATTCAAAGTTATATGTAAGTACTTGCCACAGAAATCTAAATAGGCTTTGAAACGACCAACACACACTCACACTCACAGTCACGATCTAATTACCAAGATGAAGAAGAAACCAGTAAATTGGATATTCCCACACCTAAAATACACAGCACGGGTGAAGCAGTAATTATCAACAGAACGCTGCAGTGGGCCATTTCGGACCGAGACTATGCCGAACATGAGATCCGGAGCAAGAAATCATTTTAACCCCCCCTTCCCCTCCCATGAAATGGCCCCAGATTTCTGGCGTTGTTGAGGATGGAGAAAGTCTTCCCCAGATTTGGTTCCAAAAGTCTCCACAACGGTTTCCTTCCCCTCTCCTTGTGAGAGTCAGTCGAACAGGTTTTCCCCGCGGGGTTGCTGTGGGATGGTGGGTCAGCGTGGACTGTGATGTGGATATGGGGTTGTTGTGGAGGAGAACATCAGGTGAGCGTCTTCAAAAAGTCGATAGTTTTGAAGAAGAAGAAAAGGGACTCTTCTTGTACATCTTGTGGATGTAAAGACAGAGTGTCGGCTGCTTAGTTCCGACCTTCATTACGATGCATTAGAAGGGTCGTTGTATTAAGTCCTGAATATGCCAAAATAGACATGGCATCGTGTGTGCATTTTGGGGGGTTCACTTATTATGTTGACCACTCAGCACGAACATAATGTATGAAGAAACTATTGCCGAGGTTCTGGCTCTCTTCCTCTCTCTTTCTCTTGTAACGTAGGATGCCATGTACAATACTACTACAATGGTAGATCCTCCCCAAGGTCTGACCGCCCCAATGAAACCCCCCCTCCCTCTCCCCCCTTGAACCATTTCGTATCTCCGCACTTTGTTTTTCTTCTTTTCTTTTTGCCATTGGTTATAATTTGTCGCCTAATGAAGCCGTCCGGCCCGGGGCAGGTTCTCTCGAACCTAGCGGAATATTTCCCATGCTGTTGAGCTCAATGCAATTATACCCTTGCACAGGCGGAATAATGCCTGAATTCGGTTTCTGGGGACTTCATGTGGTGCTCTGCTCTTTCTTAGTTCATGAGTCTTTCGATTAAGAAATAAACTCGCTATTTCTCTCTCTCTCTTCTCTCTCCGTGCACATTCCTCCCGCCGTCCCACTTGGTACTTTACAACTTCTCTCGTGTGCCCATAGTCCTCTTTTTGCGCAGTACATCATCTCTTGTTTACTTGTGCGTATATGCAGCACAGAGTGAGCCAGATTCCGCCGTCAATCCCCTTCAACTACAATGACGACTCCAGGCTCGACTGAAGGCGTCAACACGCCAGCCAAGCAGGTTGTCATGAGCCAGCAGAAGGCCCCCAACGACGACGACATCAACAAGGCCGAGAGAGTCCTGTCGGCAGACGAGATCGAGTTCATCAAGAGTCACCAGGACTATGGAAAGGTCGACAAGGAGCTCGCGCAGTACGTGTCGGAGGCGCGCATCGAGATCTCGCCCGAGAAGAACGATGAGCTGCGGCGCAAGATCGACAAGCGCATTCTGGTGGTCATGGTCTCCACGTATTTCCTGCAGGCCATCGACAAGGGCACGCTCAGCTTTGCCTCCATCATGGGCATCGTCGACGACACGGGTCTGGTGGGCCAGCAGTACTCGTGGCTTACGACTTGTATCTACATTACTATTCTCATCGTCGAATATCCTCAGAACTGGATCATTGCGAGGTAAGTAATCTAAAAAAGAGTGTCTGCCACTCCCACGACCTCGGGGGAACTCTTTTCCCAACAACAACCAAGATGTTTGCTGATATCTCAACGTCTTTGTTAAAACAAAAAAGGGTTCCTCTCGGCAAGTATCTCAGCTTCTGTATCGTCGGCTGGGGCACTGTCCTCGCATGCACTGCCGCCTGCACCAACTTCGCCGGCCTGGTCACGGTGCGCACCCTTCTGGGTCTCTTCGAGTCCGCCTGCCAGCCCTCCTTTGTCCTCCTGTCATCCATCTGGTACCGGCGGGACGAGCAGGCCGCAAGGGTCATCTACTGGTACATGATGAATGGGATGCAGCAGATCGTCGGAGGCCTGCTGGCCTACTGCTTCACCCTCATCACCACAGGCCCGCTCAAGTCCTGGCAGTGGATTTTCCTCGTCTATGGGATCATCTCGATTTTCTTTGGGCTTTTTGTAGGCTGGTGGATGCCCGACAGCCCTATGCGAGCCAAGGTAGGGGTTTTTTTTCTTCTTTGAACTGCTTGCAGGGGGACCAAAAAGAAAAAAAGAGGAAATGGCAATGCTGACTCTGGAAATAAAAGTGCTTCTCCGAAGAAGATAAACACCTCATGATCGAACGGGTCCGAGACAACCAGACAGGTGTGCAGAACAGAGTCTTCAAGAAGGACCAGCTTATCGAGGGACTCTGCGACCCCCAGATCTGGGGCTACGCCGTCATCGCCCTCTGCACCACGCTGCCCACGTCTGGCTTGGGCTCGTTTGAGAATATCATCATAGAGAGCCTGGGTTTTACCACGCTGCAGACACAGCTGCTGGCCATGGTTCTGGGGGCCTACATCATCATTGTCCTCCTCTCGTCCCTGTGGCTGGTCAAGAAGACGCAACAGAACCTGCTTGTCATGTTGGCCTTTATGATACCGTCAGTGCTAACCCTAGATCTGGTTTGGACTTTTCCTTCTTCTTATTTTCTTCTTTCTTTCTCTCCCCTCTCTGTGGCACCACAAGCTGACATGATGATCCCAACTGAAAGTTCTTTCATCGGCACCATCTGTCTCATGACCGTCCCCCTCGAGACGCGCTCCCAGCATGTTGGCCTGCTGATCTGCTACTACATCACATTTTCCTTCTGGAGCGCGCAGACACTAGGCCTGTCCATGATCTCGAGAAACGTTGCCGGACAGACAAAGAAAGCAGTCGCCATCTCGGTCAACTTTATCATCTGGGCTACTGGCAATGCTATCGGTACGAGGAATCATCTTCTTTTCCTTGTCGTAAACCCCCCCCCCCCCCCGGTCTCGTAAATCCAGATCATTACCTTTTGGGGGGCCAGTGTGTAAAGCATGAAAGACTGACTTATTGATTGACATTGACCACAAAACAATAGGACCCCAGGTCTTCCTTAGCTGGGACGCGCCGCGCTATTTTGTTGCCTTTGCTACCCACATCGGCTGTTACTCGCTGCTTGTCGTTGACATATTGTTGCTCCGGTGGTACCTGACGTGGCAGAACAAGAAGCGTGACCAATTGGCTGCGCAGGGTGTGCGGGAGGCACGTGATGAATCATATCTGCATGCCTTTGAGGATAATACGGATAAAGAGAACCATAATTTTAGGTACGTCTATTAAGGGGGAACTTGGCTAGGTGTACGGTCGATAGGTTGAATATAGATAGTACTGGCCTGTGCTGTCGGAATTGGTTCGTAAAAAAAATCATTGTGCCTTGCAAATTCATGTGATTCTCGAGGAAATCTCACGCTTCTACAGTCATGATCTTCACACTCAGAAGGAAGAGAATAAATTCATAAGTAGGCTTCGATTACCTGAAAGGACATCAGGACTAGGATAAATGATTGCTCAAACAAGACTGATGATGAACATGGCTGTCTCGAGGCCATCAAGTCCCGCAGCGATCCCCACAGTCCCGTTCCCAACCTGCCAAGTCGAGTTACCCCAGACATTTCCAGAGACACCAGACGCAGTGATGCCAGAGGGAAGGCTCACCGTGACCGAGCCCGCAACAGCGTAATAATTCAGATTCGTCACCGAGACCAGAGCCTGGCCCCTCGCGTCGTCCACCCAGATCGCGGCATCCACGTTGGCCCCGCCCGCGACCACCAAGTCCTGCGTCCGCGGCGTGCCGATGAGGAACCTGGTCACCGCTGTGTTGCTGAACAGCGCAGCCAGGTCGCTGGTGATGGCAGACAGCTCCGAGGTCGTGGGGAAATCCCAGTTGACCACCGCCTTGGCCCCGTGGTTGACGGCCAGCAGGGTCATGAGCTCCAGCTCCGGGGCGGTGGGGTACCTCGTCCAGAAGGTCTCGTTGCCAAAGGCCTGCGGGGCGAACCACTGGGTCTTGGCCCAGCCGATGAGGTTGTCGCGGCGGCGGAACTCGTCGAGCCGGTGGGAGATGTCGGAGAAGACGGTGCTGCCTGCCCCGCAGTCGTCACAGCCGCAGCAGCCATATGTGGCGTTGCAGACTGTGTCGTAGACTGTAGAGTAGGTGAGGTTTGTGGAGATGGGATACACGTCTGTGTGGTTGTCTCAATTATTAGTTACTGAGCTGCTCAGGACTTTGATAGCCTAGGCGCTCACAACTCTCAAGTCTCTATAATACAGCATAATGTTGGAATAGAGTGGAGAGATGTAGATTGTCCAGGGCCCACGAATACAGTAGAGTCTGAGAGAGAATCGGGGCGTACCTGGGGTGATGATGTCCGCTCCCGCCGCATAGTCCTCGTAGTAGAAATCATAGCAGCTGTAGTGAAGAATACTACGGGTCAGCATACGCAAAGAGTGAAAGAGGGTGAAATAATAACCAAGTTGAACAGATGAAGAAATGACTGACTTGAGAGCTAGGCTGATTGGATGATAAGGATCCAGACTCTTAATGACATTGTAGGCTATGCCGGTCGAGTTGAGAGGGTTGCTTTTGCCATCGGGCTCATCAGACTGACTGGAGACTCGTGTGTGAGTAGGGTTTTTCCAGAGAAGAGGGTAACGAGAACAAGATATTTTCCACAGAGAAAGAAAAGAAAAAATAAATAAATAGATATGATTCCATGAGGGGAGGGGGGAAAAGACTCACTACCAGGACAGAATACTTGGATGTGTACGCAGCGTGGACACCTGCTCGATCATGGACGTAAGGTTGTCAGGCGTCCAGAGGACATCGTACTGCAGCCAGATGCCCAGCTCGGCGGCACGGTCGAGGTAGGGCTGGAACTGATCCCACGGAAAGGGCTCATCCTGAAGGGTGCCCGTGGGCACGATATGGATCATGTTGTAGGTGGAAGAGAAGTCGTCCAGGGTGCTCACGTTGGCGTCCCAGTACAGACTCCACTGCACATAATACGTGTAAGGGTAGATGTCGATCCACGAGCTGTTCCTGCCCCTCTGCGCCTGGGTGCCGCCGTAGAGGTTGTCCAGCCTGGCCACACTCCCGTACGAGTCCGGGTAAGGGAGGTAGGAGAGATTAGTGCTCGTCTGGTAGGCCGCCGCCGCCGCCGCCGTCGAGTTGGCCAGCGCTGTGGCCTGGACCTCGAGGCTGTAGGGGTCCATCCTCGGGGTGAGGAGAGAGAGGTCGACGGCGACCTCGTTGTCGACGGACCCAGCGCCCAGGACTGCCGAGCCGAGAGGCACGCCGCCCGAGGAGATGGTCACCTGCAGCTGCTGCCCGTCCGCACCATACTGCGAAGCCGTCTCGGCGTCCACGAGGAGGGCAGCAGCGGCGTCCGTCTCGAGGTAGATGCTCATGCGAGGTTTGGCCTTGAGCCTCAGCGATGAGCTGTTGGTCTCTGGGGCGACGAACCAGCCACCAGGGTTAAAGGATGCATTCCTATTTCGCGAAACAAACAATGTTAAAAAAAATCTTACTTGACTGAATGTATACACTGAAGGTGGCAAGTATCACATACTCTGGTTTGTAGGCCTTGCCACACCATATGTCGACGCCCGCAGGGTTGTTGAACTGGGCAGCCACCTCGCCGGCGCGGGATGCGAGGAGGAGCAGCTCCAGGAGGAGAGCCGTCCATGTCGAGAGTGACCGCATGGTGTACATTTTCAAGGTGGTGGTGTTGCAGGCAAAAGACAGCTGAAGCCTGAACGAAGCTGAGCCCTCAAGTCTCTTGCATGATAATTTATGAGAGGTTGGCCGCAGACAAAAAGAGACGAGTCTTCTTATTGTGCTGCATGTCCAATGTCGAGCCACGTACGCACTCAACAACAATCATGGCCGTCGGGTTCAAAAAGCGAGGAAGGAAAAAAAAAAAGAGGGTGGCATGTCAACGTTACATTGAAGCCTGCCATATATGGGTTTGGCAATTTCACCGCTTCGTGGATTCAATAGCAGCAAAGATAGATAACATAGTGACATAAAAGTAGCAGCAGGGCAGCGCAAAAGAACGAGCGACCCCCCTTGGCTTTCCCCATCTATAGCCGCGTTGCAACGGATTGCGTATCGAGCCATGAAGTCCGGCAATCTGCCTTCTCCACTCTTTGAAGTCCGCATGTTACCTATTGACGCCCCTTTACCTTTTGAGTGAACGTGACTTTGAATAAAAGTGGAAGGGAGGCAGGAAAGGGAGAAGGAAAAAAAAAAAGAGGAAGAAAAGAAATAAAGGGAGAAAGAAGGGGGGGGGGAGGGGAAGAGGGCTTGGTGGAAGAAGTAGAAGAGGAAAGACACGAGAGTATTGATTACATCAACATGGTGGTATGTTTTTTTAAAAAAAAATTTAATGATAAGTACATAAGGCAGTACACAGGCATTTTCTCTTCTGTTCCTTTTTCGTTTGTCTTTGAGTTTTCTTCAATGAAGTAGAAAGAAGAAAGGAATAAGAAAGAAGAAGAGGAAGAAGGAAAAAGGAAGGGGGTGGTTAAGTCAAGAGCAGGCAAAAAGGGTCGAGGCACAACCGGGTGACGGATTGAATGGGGTTTGAGTCAGTCCCCTGCACACGCCCTGAAGCGCCACTGCAGATCAGCCACTGTACCTGCCAAGCCCGCGTCACTGTACCTATAATTGTACCCTGTCTGTACCTGTACCTGTACCTACTGCACTGTAGTCTGCTACTACTACTACTGCGGCCTCAGCGGGTAACCCATCCACGTGCGGATGAAATGGGACAGCCAAGCACCGCACAGCTCGATTCCTGTTTCAAGCTCGGATCGTCGAAACACTGGACCAGACAACAAATGCATTGAAAGCCAGCAGTGGCCAAGAAGATGCTGCTGGTGCCTTAAGTCGTCTTCCTGCCACGATGTAACCCCTTCACAGATTTGACTTTTGCTGTGTTGTCTCCTCCTCTCGTCTGGAGACATCAAGCAAAAACAACAAACCACAACAACCAACACCATCCAGAAGAACGAGTACGAAAATCGATAAGTCGACAGTCGACAGGCCCCACTGCAAGGACGTAACTGGCCGCAGCAGCTTCGGTTTTCCTGCTGCTGTTCGCCCCGCGATGATGGACGAGAGCAAGGAGGGGCTGCTCAGCCCTTCCCAGCGTTACCACCACGACTCCTCCGTCGACCCCGAAGCACGCCGCTCCCTGTCCTCTGACAGCGGCTCTGATCTCGACGCTACCGACTTCCTGACCACCGACCCTCTTGCTGCTGGCCATGTCGACCACGACCACGAGCGCAAGCCTGCCTTCCTCACCGGCCACAGGACGAGGTTCAGCCTCGCCGCCCTGCAGCGCCCCTTTCGAACCCGCTCGCGGTGCTGCCTCGTCACCTGCGCAGCCGTGCTCATAATATGGCTGATCCTCGGGGCCGGAGGGGCGACTATCTATACCAAGTTCAGGGCGGCGCCCGCCTACGGGCAGTCCCCACCGTGGTACCCGACGCCCAACGGCGGTAGTGCCTCTGGCTGGGCCGAGAGCTACAGGAAGGCCGCGGCCATGGTGCAGAACATGACCCTGGCCGAGAAGGTCAACGTGACCACGGGCACGGGCTGGAGGATGGGCCTCGCGGTCGGGACCAACGGGCCTGCCGTGCACGTTGGCTTCCCACAGCTGCAGCTCCAGGACGGGCCCCTTGGCCTGCGCTTTGCTGATAACGCCTCCGCCTTCCCCGCAGGCGTGACGGTCGGCGCCACCTGGAATAAGGAGCTGATGTACTCTCGTGGCAAGGCACACGGGAGCGAGGCCCGCGGCAAGGGCATCAACGTCCTCCTCGGGCCCTGCGTCGGCCCTCTCGGACGTATGCCTGCTGGGGGCCGGAACTGGGAGGGCTTTGGGTCTGACCCTTACCTCCAGGGAATTGCGGCTGCCGAGACGATCAAGGGGATCCAGTCCGAGGGCGTCATGGCCACCATCAAGCATTTTGTGGGGAACGAGCAGGAGCACTTCCGACAGCCCTGGGAATGGGCCCTGCCGAATGCCCTCTCGTCCAACATCGATGACCGGACGCTACATGAGCTCTACGCCTGGCCGTTCGGCGACTCCGTCAGGGCAGGTGTGGCGTCGGTCATGTGCTCGTACAACCAGGTCAACAACTCGTATGTCTGCCAGAACTCGAAGCTGCTCAACGGCATCCTGAAGGACGAGCTCGGCTTCCAGGGGTTCATCATGTCAGACTGGGGCGCACAGCAGTCAGGCGTGGCCAGCGCCCTCGCCGGCCTCGATATGACTATGCCGGGTGACGGGGCGCGCTTCTCAGACGGCTTGTCCTATTGGGGTCCCGAGCTGACCCGGTCTGTCATGAATGGATCCGTGCCCCTGGAGCGCCTGAACGATATGGTGTCCCGGATCGTTGCTGCGTGGTACCAGCTAGGTCAGGATGACAAGACCAAGTTTGACGGGCAGGGGCCCAATTTCTCCTCCTGGACCAACGACCGCCTCGGCACCATGGCCCCTGGGTCCGAGTCACCGCAGGAGCCCGTGGAGGTGAACAAGTACGTCAACGTACAGGGTGACCATAAGGACATTGCTCGCGCTGTTGCTAGGGAAGGCATTGTCCTGCTCAAGAACGAGGACCTGCTGCCGATTGATCGTATGGGATTTACCGACGCCAAGAAGAAGCGTGATGTCCGCAGGAGACACATGGGCAAGCTCAAGATTGGCATCTTTGGCGAGGATGCCGGACCGGGAAAGGGCCCTAACGTGTGCATGGACCGAGCATGCAATGACGGGACGCTAGGGTCCGGATGGGGCAGCGGTGCTGTTGAGTTTCCGTACCTCGTGCCTCCTGTCCAGCCCCTGCGGGATGGGTTCAACATGTCCAAGGTCGAGTGGTCCGAGTATCTCACCAACAGCCCCTCTTTCGACGCGGACCCGAGCATCCTCGACCAGGACGTGTGCATTGTCTTTGGCAACGCAGATGCCGGAGAGGGCTACGTGCGGTGGTCAGATGTGGCCGGAGACCGGCCGGACCTTTTGCTGCAGAAGGGCGCTGACGACCTGATCGTGAAGGTTGCCGAAGGCTGCGGCGGTGGCGCTGGGGAGGTGCTCGTCGTAATCCATGCCGTCGGCCCGGTCGTGATGGAGAAGTGGGTGGATCTGCCCAACGTGAAGGCCGTCCTCCTCGCCAACCTCCCCGGCCAGGAGAGCGGCAACGCCCTTGCAGACATCATCTTTGGTGACGAGAGTCCCTCTGGTCATCTTCCTTACACAATCGGCAAGTCCCTCGGCGATTACGGCGCGGGCGGCCAGATCATGTACCTCCCCAACGGGGTCGTCCCGCAGCAGGACTTCAGCGAGGGGCTCTACATTGATTATCGCTACTTTGACAAGAAGGACATCGCGCCGCGGTTCGAGTTCGGCTTCGGCCTGAGCTACACGACCTTTGCCTTCTCCGACCTGCAGATCACCCAGGCCAAGGACAAGACCGCCCTGCCTGCAGCCCGGCCGCAGCCGGGTGCCACACCCCCAAAGTACAGCGACGAGCTGCCCGGCGCGAGCGAGGTGCTCTGGCCTGCCGACCTCAGGAAGCTCGACAAGTACATCTACCCCTATGTCGACGCCGTCCAAGACCTCGTCGCGGACCCTTACCCTTATCCCGAGGGGTACAAGACGGAGCAAGCTCTGTCCCCTGCGGGGGGCGACGAAGGAGGCAACCCGGACCTGTGGGAGACATATGTGACCGTCCGTGTGAGCATCACCAACACGGGCGCCAAGGCCGGCAAGGCAGTGGCACAGCTGTACCTGTCGTACCCTGGCCCGCAGAGCGGGAAGAAGATCATCGATTTTCCCCTGAGGGTGCTCCGCGGCTTCGAAAAGGTGCACCTCGAGCAGAAGGAGGTCAGGACGGTCGAGTTCAACCTTACGCGGCGAGACCTGAGCTACTGGGACGCGGAGGAGCAGAACTGGGTGCTGGTCACCACGGGGCAGTACACATTTACGGTGGGCCAGAGTTCGAGGGACCCCAAGGCCACCTCTGGGAAGTGGTAAGGCAGATAGATGGGAGATGACCTTTTTTTTAATTTAATTTTCTTCTTTGTGTGTGTGTGTGTGTGTGAATAATATGATCTTCTCATCATCATCATCATCCCCTGTGAAAATTGTCCTTGGCCGTCTCAAAATAATGTGACATCTCCGTGCCCGAGTTGTGATAGCCGCACTTGGCGTAGAAGGGCTCGTTCTGCGGCCCACAGTTGAGTATGTTCTTGTAACAGCCAACACTCTTGCCAACAGAGTCGAGCGCCTGAATCATCCTCAGGCCAAGGCCCTTGCCCTGGTGTTCCTTGGCGACGGCAATCTCCTCTACATGTCCGACCAGACCGCGATGATGGATGCTACAAGACGGAGGAACAAAAAGAAGAGAAAGAACAAAATATGTGAGCTAGCTGCTGGCACAAACTCGGACCCCGAACCCCCCCCCCCCCCTTTTCAGTAGCGTAGGAAAGAAAAAGAAAAAGGTCAATTCGAGGGTGTGTGTGTGTGTGTATGGTACTCACAATTTTCTCTCCACGACCAACGAGCCGGTCCCGACGATGCGGTCCTGGTGTTCGAGGACAAGCAGGTAGTAAGTACCCGCGGCCCTCTCCATCTCGGTATAGCGCTCGTCCCATTCGGCCTCGGTGAGGGGGCCGACCCAGGTGAGGACCTCGAGGCAGGCCAGGTAGCCCCTTTGGAAATCTTGTCTCTGGAGGGGGCGGATGGTGAAGCCTTGGGGGAGGGTGGCTCCGACTTCGGGGGAGATGAGGGCTGGGGAGAAGAGAGGGGATGCGGGCTGTTGGTGGTGGTAGGACATGGTTTTTTTTTCTTTTGATTTTGTTGGTCAATTTGATTTGGGTTTTTATTAGAGTGTGTAGTAGAGAAGGTTGAGTTGAGAGAATTGTTTGATTTGGAAGGGTTGAAGGGTGGAGGGGGTGATTATGATGAGGGTGAGTTGATTCATGTTGCTCCTGCTTTGCTTGCTGCTTGCTCTCCCTCTGAAGATTTTTATGTAATAAGGAAGGAAAGGTGATGATGTCTGCTGTGCTACGTAGTACCAAATCGTGGCAGAGGGAACCTTGCTTAGTGTACCGGCACTGCTTAGGCCTGACGCCATTCTACTACGGTAAGTACTTACTCGGGCAACCTTAATTCTTTTCATCCTCCGCTTCTATTCCAGAGCATGTGAATCCACTGTCTTTCTTGTCTTGTGTAGTCAGACAGGAAAGAAAAGAAGAGAAAAATAAAAAATACTAGGTGAGTGCTAATTCCTGTAGTAATTTCACCAGTAATGAGATAAGCTTTATGTATCGTGTTGATTCAAAAAGTTAGTAATTTATCTCGAGCCAAGGAACAAAACATGCCTCCTCCACCTGGACGTGAGGTGTCACTAGGCGTGGGGGCCCCTAAGTCGCAGGCTAAATAGGCCCCTGAACCCTAAAAGAGTGCGAGATCGTCCCCCCCGGGCCCCCGGGCCCCCTTCCAAGCATATACTAATATGCGCCCGTTGCCCGTTATCTTTCCATTCTCTTTTTCCGACTGAGGGCACTGATTACACTATGCTGAAGCCGAAAGAGCTTTGATATCGAAGGAAATCCGTCTCTTTGATTTGCTACAGCCCCGTCTAACCATTAGATCATCTTTTGCTATGTCTTATCTCTGCGTACATAGTAGTAACATTTTCGAACCACCCCCCCCCCCCTCTTCATCCCATGGTACTGTGCACATGTCAGGGCTATGCTTTACTATGTAGCTCATTGGCTGTGGTTTTGGTTTTTTTTTAAAAAAAAATTAAAAAAAATAGGGAAGCCCGCATCCTGTCTAAGTACATAAGCTCAAGAGTCCGAGCTGTCAGCTGGTGATGATCATTTATTGTGTGTGCGTGTTGTTATTGTTGTGATAGCCTTATACCATCTTTGTGCTACTGTGACTTTCTTTGACACGGCCGTGTGGCATTGAAGGAAAGAAAAAAGGTCAAGACCATACTCGGGCTCCATCTCTTGACCGTCCAAGTTGGCCCCTCCCTTACATATCTATACTTGAGGCTTACGAGGAGGAGAAGAAGAAGAAAAAGAAGAAGAAGAAGAGGAGGAGGAGTGTGAGGCAAACCAACTTGGTCATCATCATCATCACCCCCCCCCCCCCCTTCGTTTCCCTCTCAAAAACACCACGATCCCGTCATCATCTCTACCTTACAGCCAAGATGGTGCACGTAGCATTGGACCCAGCCTATGGATATGGCATTGTCCTAGGTCTGGGGGCTCTGTTCGCCCTGGGTATGTCCCCCTCTATTCCAAGCTCAAAAAAACTTTCTAGATGTGTGTGTGTGTGTGTGTGTGAGAGAGAGAGAGAGAGAGAGAGAGAGAGAACGTAGCTTCTGACATGTGATGAATGGGCTAGGAATGATCCTCGTCACCTTCATCCTGCGAAGGTACAACAGCGAGCTGCAGACGTCCGAGATGTTCAACACAGCCGGCCGTACAGTGAAGTCAGGCCTCGTCGGGAGTGCCGTGGTCTCATCATGGACCTGGGCAGCCACGTACGTCTTTTCTTTCCCCCCCCCCCTAAAAAGAAGAAGCCACAAAACATAAAGAGTGTCCAGTTACAGTATTAAATACTGATTCTTGTCGTCTGTGAACCTCCCCCCCTCCCCCCTTCACGCAGTCTTCTCCAGTCCACCGGTGTCTGTTACCGATACGGCGTCTCTGGCCCCTTCTGGTACGCCTCGGGCGCCACGGTGCAGATCCTCCTGTTCGCGACGCTGGCCATCGAGCTCAAGCGGAGGGCTCCCAACGCGCACACCTTCCTCGAGGTCATCAAGGCGCGGTTCGGCACCCTGCCTCATCTCGTCTTCATGGTCTTTGGCCTCGTGACCAATATCCTTGTGTCTCTGATGTTGATTGTCGGTGGGTCTGCCACTGTCAGTGCCCTGACGGGCATGAATGAGATTGCTGCGATTTATCTGTTGCCAGTGGGTGTCGTAGGTACGTCAAATCACTGATAATATGAATTTTCTTTTTAGAAAAAAGAAAAACATTCTCTATTTTGACCCCCTCCGCCCTCCCCCCCCCCAAAAGCTAACAATTGTATATAATAATAGCATACACTATGGTCGGTGGTCTCAAGGCGACCATCTTGACAGACTGGATCCACACCTTTATCCTCTTGATCATCATCATCATCTTTTCCCTGACTGCCTACGCATCCTCGGATGTCCTGGGATCCCCCGGCGCCGTCTACGACCTCCTGGTCACCGCCGCACTCAAGCATCCCGTCGACGGCAACCAGGACGGCAGCTACTTGACGATGCGCTCCAAGGAGGGTGCCATCTTCTTTGTCATTAACATTGTTGGAAACTTTGGCACCGTGTTCCTCGACAGTAAGCAAAGATACCTACTCAAGCAAAAGAGAGAGAGAGAGAGAGAGAGCCAGACAAGAAAGAGACAAAAAGGTTATAATTACATACTAACCAGGACGAAATTCTCATAATAATAGATGGTTACTACAACAAGGCGATCGCAGCATCACCGGTCCATGCCCTCCCAGGTTACATCCTCGGTGGTCTGTCGTGGTTTGCCATCCCATGGCTGACAGCTACGTGAGTGAGATGGACATCTCCCCCAGAAAACCGCCACGGGTCAGAATAATAATTTCTGTTTTTTCTTTGCTTGCTGACACAAAAGGTGTTGGCAGGACAATGGGCTTGTCCGCACTGGCTCTCGAGTCGAACCCGCGTTTCCCAACATATCCAGACCGCATGTCCGACGCTGATGTGTCTGCCGGTCTCGTTCTTCCCTATGCTGCTGTTGCTCTTCTCGGAAAGGGCGGCGCCATCGCGACTCTGCTCATCATCTTCATGGCCGTCACCTCGGCTACCTCTTCGGAACTGATTGCTGTCTCGTCCATCTTCACTTATGATCTGTCTGTCCCCCCCCTTTTTTTTATTTTTATTTATTTATATATATATATACCCTTTTTTTTCCCTTCCCTTCCTTCTCCTTTCAAAGGCGTCTCACTAATGCGTGGAATTTTTAATTGTTTTTCATATAAAAAGGTACCGCACATATTTCAAGCCGGATGCGTCGGGCAACCGTCTGATCTGGATGAGCCATTGCATCGTCGTCGGCTACGCTGTGTTCATAGCCAGCTTCTCGGTCGGCCTGTTCTATGCAGGTATCTCCATGGGCTACCTCTACCTCATGATGGGCGTCATTATCTCGTCGGCCGTACTACCTGCTACCCTGACCCTTACCTGGGCTGGTCTCAACAAGTGGGCTGTAAGTTTAAAAAAAAAAGTCTCTCTCTAAGGGTTCTCCCAAGATTTTTTTTAAAAAAAAATTTCCATGTGTTTATCTAACCTTGGTCCAGGCCGCCCTCTCTCCCATCTTCGGCCTCGCCTTCGCCCTGATCGCCTGGCTCGTCACCGCCAAGAAGACGTGCGGCAGCCTCGACGTGACCTGCACCGGCTCCAACGACCCCATGCTGGCCGGCAACGTCGTCGCCCTGCTCTCCCCGCTGGTCCTCATCCCCATCCTCACCCTCTTCTTCGGCCTCGACCACTACGACTGGAAGTCCATGATGAGCATCCGCCAGGGTGACGACCACGAGCTGGCGGCGGCGGCGGACATGGACCTGGAGGAGGTCAATAGCGGGCATGCGCGGGCCCCTGATGACTTTGAGGCGGAGCAGAAGAAGCTGTTGCGGGCGGGGAGGATCAGTAAGACCATGACGGTGGTCATGACGTGAGTTTGCCCCCGCCCTTTTGTTTACACCCTTTTGTTTACAAGCCCCCCCCCCCCCCCTCTCTTCCCCCCCCGGATATTCTGGTTCTGACGTTCTTATTCTTGCAGCATTGCTTTCCTGGTGCTCTGGCCTATGCGTAAGTTGGTCCTTCATCTCTGGCCTACGTGAGATATCAGTAACCAGGACGGACCCCTTGACTAACGTGACCTGAATCCAACAAAAACAGCAATGTATGGCAGCGGATACATCTTTAGCAAGAAATTCTTCACTGGTAAGCCAGCTCTCCTTCTTTTTCTTCTTCTTCAATAAAGTGCCTCCCCCAACCCACAATCTAACACTACACACCACACAAGGCTGGGTCGTCGTCGGCATCATCTGGATTTTCTGCTCCCTCTTCGCAGTCGGCCTGTTCCCCGTGTTCGAAGGGCGCAAGACCCTCGCCAACACCGCAAAGCTGATCTACCTCGACGTGACCGGCAAGAGACACCCTGGGAAAAACCGGAACCTGCACATCGAGGGCGAGGCCGGGGAGACGGAGGAGGAAGGGGGACAGGAGCATGACAGGCAGGTGCAGGAGGTCAAGAAGGCTGGGGAGGATGAGGTGAGTCCGGTTGAGAAGTGAGGAGGGAAAAAGCTTGGCAGGTGAAGCCAGCGGGGGCAAAAAGGTAGGAGAGGGGGAAAGAACGGGAGGCCGCAGCATGGATGCTATTGTCCGTGGGGGAGAAGAGAAAGAGAAAAGAGACTCCTGGCAATGAAAGTCGTGAACGTACATGAGGACGACTGCCATGGAGAGGATGTTGTGGTCAAATGGGATGTTTGAATAAGCAACAGCTTTTCAAGTATACAGCAAATCGTCAGGCATCCGGTTGACGGATTTGTCTCAAAAACTTCAGTCGGGTCTGGTTCTAATACCTACTTTGGATAAAATACAGTCGTGTAGAGGTTCAAGTCCGCGATAAGGACTCTATTGCGAGACAAGAGACAAGACAGAGCGAGTCAGTGAGGCGAGCGAAGAGGGTGGAGCCCCAGAGCAATCCGTTTGATCATCAATGTTAAAAATTTCTTCCAAGACAACAACGCTTATAATCTATCCTGCAGTTTTAAAAACAAAACATTTTCCAAATTCATTCATCTTGGGTGTTATTTTTCATCATTCTCCCCTATTCCCGCATTGGCCACGTGGTGGTTCACGAACTACTCTCGACCTGGTCCAGGATGCCCTGCAGGTTGATGCTCTTGGGCCGCTCGATGGGCAGGCCCAGAGCCCGGTCCCAGATCAGCTGCGCAAGCGGTCCCAGGCCTCTCGACACGCCAAAGGTCGCGGTGTAGTAGAGGGTCTCCGTGAAGCCGTAGTGGTGGAAGAGGACACCACTGCTGGAGTCGACGTTCGGGTACGGGTTCTTTGTCTTGCCGTGCTTCTTGAGCACCTCGGGGGCGATTTCGCTGTTCTTCCTGACGAGCCGGAACACAGGGTCCTGGGCGATCTCGGGCCGTGTAGCGGCGTAGTCCATGAGGGCCTCAAACCGCGGATCGGGTTTTCGGAGAACGGCGTGGCCGTAGCCGGGCACGACACGACCGGAATTGAGGGTGGACCAGAGATAATCGTGGACATCTTGGTCGCTGTAGGAGGCGGGTATGGCATCCTTCATCTGGATGATCCAGCGCAGCACTTCTTGTGCCGCAAGGCTGCAGAAAAGAGAGGTCACCTGTTCAGCATGGACCTGGAAAATGAAAGCAGAAGCAAGAAGCAAGAAGCAAGAAGCAGCAGGCTTACCCGTGGAGAGGACCTGCAAGACCCTGCAGGCCGGCGCTGTAGCTCAGGAAGGGATCGCTCAGGGCACTTCCCACGAGGTGGGTTGTGTGGGCCGAGACGTTGCCACCCTCGTGGTCGCCGTGCAGGGCAAGGTACAGGCGCAGGAGGTCCTGGAAGTTCTCGTTCTCCTTGCCGCCCTTGCCCAGCATGGCAGCAAAGTTATAAGACCAGTCCTGTTCGAGGTCGACGTCGGCGGGGAGGGCACCACCGCCCCTGTACGAGTTCTGGTAGATCTTGGCGGCGATGGTGGGCAGCTTGGCGAGCAGGCTGATGGAGTCGTCGAAGGTGGGCTCCCAGTAGTCGGCCTTGTTGAGGCCCTTCTCGTAGGCCTTGGCGAACTTGGAGGTATAGTTGAGGGCGGCGACGGCGATGGCGAACTGCGTCATGGGGTGCAGATCCTTGGGGAAATCATCGAGCATCTTGCCGACAAAGGCGGGCAGCTGTGCCTGCTCCGCGAGCTGGCGGGACAGGACGCGGACCTGGGCCGTGGAGGGGACCTGGCCGGTCAGGAGAAGCCAGAACATGGCCTCGGGCAGCATCTCGGTGCCCGTCTTGCCCTTGGGCAGCTCCTGCTGGCAGTCCTTGATGGTGCGGCCGTGGAAGCGGATGCCCTCGTTGGGATCCAGGACGGAGCCCTCCCAGACCATGGCCTTGAGGCCGCGCATGCCGCCGAGGGCATTCTCGACCTTGACCTCGCCGATGACGGCAGAGCCGTGGGCCTTGACCTTTTGGAGGAGTTCCCTCTTGGCGGGGATGATCTCTCGGAGGGTGGCCTTGAGGTCTGGCTCGGAGGAGGAAGAGTATGCTCTTGTGGACAAGACGGGCGCGAGCTTAGCCGTGGCCGATCGAGGATAGGGACGGACGGTCAGGAGCTGTACGATGGTGAAAGCAAGGGCCTATTGTCAGCAGGCTGGTCGAGTGCGAGTGCTAGACCTGGTGATAGCCATGGTCTATGGACGGGCGGCCAGGCGTTCACTTTACCTCTGCCCTGAAACAGCGAATGGCTCTGGAGGAGCCATATAACCTGGTGGCCATGATGTGTGTGCACTGTCTGTTGATTACCTCTCCCGGGAATGTCGTCGTCGTCTCTCTGCGACTCAATAAGTCTCAATTGTAGGGAGTGTCCTGATCAGACCTTCTCGGGAATTGACGACAAAAAGAGGGGCTCAGCAGCGGAGGATGGAGCAACGTCAACACGATCCGGAGAGGTGTGGGATAAGAAGGAGCAGGAGAAGCAGGTAAATGGTGGTAATGGTGGTGGGTGATTGTATGTACAGTAGATCCACCTTGGGAACAAAAGTATCCTCGGGCCAGCTATTATCGTGTGGTGGTGTTGGTGAGCCCTGTGGCCTGTGACGCTGTCCACAGTGCCACGCTCGTGAATAAGAAGTACACACCCTTACCGATCAACCGAGGGAAACCGTTCAGTGTCGCTACAGCGTGAATACTATGATCCTATAGCACTCTCTTTCTGCCAGGGGGTGGCCTGTCTTACCCCGCACCGTTAACTGAACCACCACTCACTCCCTCACCCCCAATTCCCCTCAATCCCCCTTGGCCCGGATGCCCTTTAGCGGCCCTGAGCCCGGTACCGAATCGGCGACAGCGGTAGCTTCGGCCTCGGTGCTGAGTGGGCATACATTCATTGGGGTTTCCCTCGGCTCTCTGCGGCCTGTCGCCCCCAGCAATCAACCTCCAGCTTTACCATCGCAAATCCTCATGTCTATCTAAACCACGCCCGCCTCTAATAAATACCCCATTATAAATGAAAATCCCTCACAAACACTACGTCGAACGAGAGACAACCGACCAGCTTTGAGCCTCCCTTTGTACACACTATACAGAAGATGCTGCGGAGGATACCGGCATCGCTGTCGGTCCCATGGTCCGTCCGCGGCAGGGCACAATCGAGGCTGTTGATACCAACGTCCACGACGAGATGCCAGGCGCCCTCGCTGCTGCTGCCTCTTCGTCGGCTCTCCACTACACAGACTCACAGAATGCCCTCGTCTTCCGTCCTCCCCGAGGTCACGCCTCCACTGGCTGCCTCTTTGCCCTCCGACTCCTTCCAGCTCCTCCCGGAGTCGAGTAAACCAGGTTCGCACGAAGACACACTATATGAACAGCAGATCAAGGATGTCGAGGCGTGGTGGGCCACTCCGAGATATGCTGGCATCAAGAGGCCCTACACCGCCGCAGACATTGTCTCCAAGAGGGGTTCTCTCCAACAGTCCTATCCCAGCTCTGTCATGGCGAGGAAGCTGTGGAATCTGATCCAGGAGAGGCTGAGCAGGGGCGAGCCTCTACACACAAGTATGAGCCTCTTCTCTTGTTTCCTTTTTTTTTTTTCTTTCCCCCAAAATCTATGCTCCTCCGCTGAAGATGCTGACCGCGGCTCCCTTTCTCTCTCTCTCCCCCCCGGCAGTGGGCGCCATCGATCCCGTCCAGATGACCCAGCAGGCACCCCATCAGGAAGTCCTCTACCTATCCGGCTGGGCCTGCTCGTCCACCCTCACCCCCACCAACGAGGTCTCCCCAGACTTTGGCGACTACCCTTACAACACCGTCCCCAACCAGGTCCAGCGCATGTTCAAGGCGCAGTCCATGCACGACCGCAAGCAGTGGGACCTGCGCAGGCAGCTCTCCCCCGCCGACCGTGCCAGGACACCCTACGTCGACTATTTCAGACCCATCGTGGCCGACGGTGACACTGGCCACGGCGGCCTGACGTCCGTCCTCAAGCTGGCCAAGCTCTTTGCCGAGAACGGCGCGGCTGCCGTCCACTTCGAGGACCAGCTGCACGGCGGCAAGAAGTGTGGCCACCTGGCCGGCAAGGTCCTCGTCCCCGTCGGCGAGCACATCAACCGCCTGGTCGCCGCCCGCTTCCAGTGGGACCTCATGGGCGTCGAGACCCTCGTCATCGCCCGCTCCGACTCCGAGAGCGGCAGGCTGCTGAGCAGCTCCATCGACGTGCGCGACCACGAGTTTATCCTGGGCGTCACCGATCCCGACATCAGACCGCTCGCCGAGACGCTGCAGGAGATGGACAAGCGCGGGGCCCCGGGCCCTGAGATGGACGCCTTCGAGGCGGCGTGGGTCAAGCAGACCAAGCTGGTGACGTTTGACGAGGCCGCCCTTGCCCACCTGGAGGCCGAGGGCGCATCGGATGCGAATGTCGAGGCCTACCAGAGACAGGTGGCAGAGGACCGCGACATGGGCCTGGCGAGCCGGAGGGCGCTGGCCGCCAGCCTCACGCCAGGTGGCAAGGAGGTGTTCTTCAGCTGGGACGTCCCGCGCACCCGGGAGGGCTTCTACCACTACAAGGCCGGCATGGAGGCGGCGACCAAGCGGTCCATCGCCTTCGGGGCCTACGCCGACCTGCTGTGGGTCGAGACGGGCGACCCCAACGTCGACGTCTGCACCAAGCTCGGCCGCGCCGTCCGGTCGGCCCACCCGGGCAAGGGCCTGGTCTACAACCTCAGCCCCTCCTTCAACTGGATGTCCCACGGCTTCACCGAGGAGACCCTCAGGTCGTTCATCTGGGACATCGCGAGGGAGGGCTTCGTGATCCAGCTGATCTCGCTGGCCGGCCTGCACAGCACCGCCACCATCACGAACCAGCTGTCCAGGGAGTTCAAGAAGGACGGCATGCTGGCCTACGTCGACCTGGTGCAGAGGAGGGAGAAGGAGCTCGGGGTCGAAGTGCTGACCCACCAGAAGTGGAGCGGCGCGAGCTACATGGACGGCATCGTCGGGGCCATCCAGAGCGGGAGCTCGGGGAGCAAGAGCATGGGCGAGGGCAATACGGAAGGCCAGTTTTAAAGTCGGAAAAGGGGAGAAGTAGAGGGGGGAAAGGACATACCGATCATGTCACCTCAGATATTCATCAAAGTACATACGACCCACAACACGAACCAGATTCATGATGAGGAGAACCATCTGGACGAGCAAACTGATGATGATGGAGGAAGCCCCTCATCGAGAGGAAAGAGGACCCCTCTGGATACGGTAAAGAGCATTTACATTGTGCTTCCGTGAGGTATAAGGGGAAACAGGAGACGGGAGTGGTTTCATCTATGGTGGCTTTAGAGCCTGTCAATAAAATCAAATGCGCAACCCATCGAACACCAGATACCAGATCGTTTCTGACAGATCCCAACCAAGAACACCGATAGACCACCTTCTCCACAAAAAACTCTTTATCTATAGTGGCGAGGACAATGGATTCTACAAAATCCGCTATACACACAAGGTCTCTGACCGCCACGACTACCCCGTCCAGAACCGCCGCCGTCTAAGCGTCCAGCGAGTCCTTGAGGGCGTTGTTCACAGGAGCTTGGGGCGCGGGGCCCTCGGGGGTCACATAAGCCTTGGTCATACCACCGTCGACCACCATGTCCTGTCGCATCATCAGGTCAGCTTTCATGGCGCGACGTAGCACAAAGAAAATCAAAAAAAGACACCACAGCGCTGGGGCAGGTTACGTACATGACCATTGACGAAGCTGCTCTCGTCGCTGGCAAGGAAGACAACGGCGTGAGCCTGCTCGACAGCCTCGCCGAAACGACCAGAGGGGAAGTGGATCTCGCGGCGGAGCCTCTTGGGCTGGTCGTCGCCGAGCCAGTCCTGCAGCAGCGGGGTGTTGAGGGGCGCGGGGCACAAGCTGTTGAAGCGGAAGCCCTCGCGAGCGTGTACCATGGCCAGCTCGCGAGTGAGGGCGAGCACGGCGCCCTTGGAGGCGGTGTAGGCCAGCTGCGGGGTGGCGCTGCCGACGAGGGCGACGACAGAGGCTGTGTTGATGATAGAGCCCTTGGTCTTCTTGTGGCGGCGCAGGGACAGGACGGCGTGCTTGGAGCCGAACCAGACACCCTTGACGTTGATGTCCATGGTCAGGTCCCAGATGTTCTCGGGCGTGCCGACGGCGTCGTCATCCTTGGCGTGCATGATACCGGCGTTGTTGAAGATGACGTCCAGGCCGCCGGCGGAGTCGAGGGACTCGACCATGGCCTGCACCTGGGCCTCCTTGGAGACGTCGCACAGGGTAGTGTTCACCTTGGCGTCGGGGACGAGCTGCAGGAGCTTGGCCTTGGCCTTTTCGAGAGCGGGGGCGGAGATGTCGGCCATCAGGACGTTGGCGCCCTCCTTAGCGAAGAGGATCGAGGTCTCCAGACCGATGCCACTGGTGGGGTAGGTTGTTGTGGTGAGCAGGTGGTCCCAAGCTGGGGGGGCTGGAGGAGAAGGGAGCTTCATCTTCGGGAGGGGAACAGAGCTCAACTCACCCAGCAGCACCGGTGACTATGGCATTCTTGCCAGCCAGACGTCCCGCGGAGCCCATTGTGTGTAGTTATGTCGTAGATTGTAGAAGGGGCTGCTGGCTTTATGTTGGCCCACTGCGTATATTGGGGGAGGGGGAGGAGGAGGAGGATGGAAGGCGGTGAGTTGGTAGCTAGGAGGAGAAGGGAAAAAGAGAAGAGAGGACGGGTATCGAGTGTTGAGGATCGGGTCACACAAGAGCAGTTGGTGGTGCCAGGCTGTCGAGGACTGGAGGTTGTTTATACTATGGTGCAGGGCACACAAGGCTTGAGTCGTATCTCGATGGAGGGGCAAAGGGAGAAAATCATGGACGGCAGTACAACTTAGTCATGGAGCTTGGAACGGAAGCAGCGATCCAGGCTGCGCGTGGTCATTGCTCAGGGCGTTTCATCGTGAGACTTTCCTCCGAGAATCGGCGGGCTGTAGTGCCTTAGTAAGTTCGGTTACACAAGACCTGCAGTGGTACCTGCCCATAGTACGTGAGATTATGTCCATGGAATTACAAAGGTACAGTGTAAGAAAAGATCCTGATAGGCCATACGCAACGAGTCAATTCATCTTGTTTGCTAGTCAAATTCCTGCTGTTGCTCTCGGTGGCTCGCTCCGATCCATACTGCTGGCCAGTGAACACCGACGTATTATTTTCTTATCAGTACAGAGTGCAGAGACCCTGCATACATACATAGTACACACACGGTTTGGGAGCGAGGTATTAATCGGTTGCGGAACTTGACTCGCTGGTGATAAAGAAGGATGGATCTACAGCTCAGGTACATAGTAGTAGTCATGGCATTTGGTGTCCTGTAAAAAAAGATATTATTCAGGGACTGAAGACGACCCTCTTTTTTTTTCTTTTTCTTTTTTTCCTCCTATTTTTTCCCCTTCTCTTTTTTTGTTTTGTTATTACTATTAATTTTCCTTTTCTTTTCTTGTTTTGTTCATTTCAGAAAAAGTACATACATACAAAGTACATAGCTATGGCCCTTCTTGGCTGCGGGGCATTGGAGAATGAGGGGTAGCTCCGTTGGAAGCTGCTGTGATGCTATGAGGGCTTACCGCTAATGCTAACACAGACAGAGAGACTACATAGTACTGTATAGTGGCGTCAGGGGTGGGGGGGGGGCGCGACCAAGCGCCAGGGCCAGGGCCAGCCCCGCCATCCAGTATGACCTCACAGGATTTGATACGCAAAGTACATAGTACTGAAGTAGCTTTTATAGTTGACTTGGCTGCCTATCTCCCTCTTGAAAATCATCCCCGTCACTTCCCACCCCTCCCCAAACCCCACCACCTCTCTCCCTGCAAGGTTCCTACACCGGCAGCCCTACGCAGATCGCGACGACCTCACCCTCCACCTATCGGCTCCTTACTCGTGTTACTTATCTGCTTGTGCCCTGCCCTGCTCTTTTCTCGTCTTGGGCAGCAGATTCCAAAAGACTGAGTGGCATTATCATTCGTATCCGTCTTTTTCTTCTTTTTTCCAACTTTCTTTTCTCGATCGGCCAGCCTCCCCCACCTATTTTAGAAAAGAGGGTGACCACCAGAGACATAAGACACAAGACTATAGAGAGACGTGAACTTAGCCGATACGACGAATTTTCCTCTACAACGCGTGCGTACCTTACCTCGTCCGATTGATACACACCATGGCTTCTTCCAAGAAGCCCTCCCCTCATCCTGAGGATATCACCGTCGAGGCCCTGCCCTCCATCCTCGCGGACGACAACAGCGTGAAGCTCGCTGGCGTCGACGTCGACGGTATCCTGCGCGGCAAGCTCGTCTCCAAGAAGAAGTTCCTCTCCATCGCCAAGGCTGGCTTTGGCTTCTGCTCTGTCATCTTCGGCTGGGACATGCACGACCAGACCTACTTCCGCGAGCTCGGCATCAGCAACAAGGAGAACGGCTACAGGGACCTTATCGCCATCCCAGACCTGGCAACGTTCCGCAGGATACCATGGGAGGACAACATGCCCTTCTTCCTCGTCTCCTTCTACGACCCGGACACCAATGAGCCCCTGAGCGCATGTCCCCGCCAGCTGCTCAAGAGACAGGTCGACAAGCTCGAGGCCAACGGCTGGGGGGCAATGGCAGGTGGTATGTTTTTTCATCCCGGGGCTTCTTCTCTCTCTCGCGCTACACGTTGATCAGAGGCTAATTTATGTGCTTCCTTGCAGCCGAATATGAATTCTACCAGTTCAAGAACCCCGAGGGCAACACCTCCGCCGCCTCTTACCTCAAGGACAACACCACCCACTCCCTCCCCGCGCTGACAGAGGGCATGTTCGGCTACAGCCTGATCAGGCCTGTACACAACAAGGACTACTACTACGACGTCTTCAACACCTGTGAGGCGTTCAACTGCAACATCGAGGGCTGGCACACCGAGAGCGGCCCCGGCGTCTACGAGGCTGCCCTCGAGTTCGGCGAGATTCGAGGCATGGCCGACCGCGCCAGTCTCTTCAAGTACGTCGTCAAGTCCGTCGCCACAAAGTACGCCATCACCCCTTGCTTCATGGCAAAGCCCAAGCAGGGCCTGCCCGGCAACTCTGGCCACATGCACGTGTCGCTGGTCGACAAGGCAGGCAAGAATCTCCTCTTCCGGGACACCCCAGACGCCTCTGCCCCTTGGGCAGACATTGCTCACCTCTCTGATGTCGGCCGGCACTTCCTGGCCGGCCTCCTCGAGGGCCTCCCGGACATCATGCCCCTGTTTGCCCCCACCATCAACAGCTACAAGCGCCTGGTGGAGAACTTCTGGGCGCCCGTCACCGTGTCCTGGGGCCTGGAGCACAGAGCCGCCTCCATCCGCATCATCGCCCCGCCAACCGCCAAGCCGGGTGCCACCCGCTTCGAGGTTCGCGTGCCCGGCGCCGACGCGAATCCCTTCCTTGTCTTCTCCGCCATCCTGGCCCTCGGGATCCGGGGTATAGAGAAGAAACTGGAGATCCCCTGCCCTCCGCTTGGCAAGGGTGAGGACGTCGGTGGTGCGTCTGACCAGGGTCAGAGGTTGGCCAAGAGCCTGCGGGAGGCCGTCGACCGCTTCACCAGGAAGGAGAGCATCGCGAGGGAGGTCTTTGGAGACGAGTTCGTAGATCACTTTGGAGGCACCAGAGACCATGAGATCCGCCAATGGGATGAGGCCGTAACCGACTGGTGAGTAGGATTCATCCCCGAGGGGCCGCCCTTGGTCATGTGTGCTGCCAGCACCTTCGTCACCCGCTACCTGTTTTGCCTCTGCTGACCTAGATTTTTTTTTTCTTTTTCCCTTTTTACTAGGGAAATGAAGAGGTATATCGAGACTGTCTGATGCCCGCGCCCAGGTGGCAGCATGGGAATCCATTGGACAGGAGGAGGCAGTCTTGCATGGTATTTGGGCAAATTTCTTTTTCACTGCAACCTACATTCTTGGTATGGAGCCGGCAAGAATATACAAAAGGGAAAAAAGAACGGAAGGTTTCCGCGATTTGGGTTTCTCCACAAGATATACCCCGTCTCATATAACAACAACTTTGCAGATCTGCCTTGAAGAAGCGGTGTAAGAAAGAGTGAGTATAAGAAACAATGCGATGCTGACGTTGGTATGGATGACAATGACATTTATGCGACGAATGACTCTTTTTAGTGCTTGTTCCTCATGCACTGCTGCACTGGCCAACAGGTCGGGTTCCTAGACGTTGCACGTCCGACCACAGCGAAGAAACCTCCAGAGAAGCCGAACCCGAAGGCGCGGGCCCGTCGCCGCGTGGCGAACAGGTTCGCTCTCATGGGTTTTTAGGGTGCAAGCAAACTGTTACTTGTGGGTACAGCAGCGGGGGGGCATGGCGCACCAGACCGGAGAACCGGGACCGCGCCAGATTAGCGAGAGGGAGAAGAGGAGGCGGGGGGGGGGTGGTATTCAACTCCTCGTACGGGTATGGTACGGCTGCGTTACACCACCATGGCCAGTAAAAGCAGCCAAGTGTAGAACAGTTACCGGTGGAATGGTGAAGAGAAGGGGAGTGTAGTAGGTAGGGTAATCTCACGTTGATAAAAGGACGAGTCCAGGCCCTAGCGTCAAGACCTAAGTTCTGCCTCTCCGGTCCAAAATTGCCAGGCACGGCGAGTTGGTCCGGAGCCATCAGAAAATAGCCCCAGGACGGAACGTCACCAGACGACCAAAGACAACAATAACAACCAACGTCCGCCTGTCTCCCACGCGCGGGGGGGTTCAAGATGGGAAAAGACCGCAGCTCGCATAAGACCTCGATTAACATGCTGTCGTCACACTGCAGAAGCTCTGGGTACGGGGTTCAGGCCAGGTTTCATCTGGTCTTTCATCAGCACCAAGCCTGCCGCAGAGTGCTTTTTCTTCGATCCTGCGTTGGCCCGTTAGATACTGTACATTGTAGTACTGAACTTACTGTACCCTGTAATATTACAGTGGGGGGGCCTTTCCGCGCTCGCGGAGGATTTCCGCTGGGTAACACGGAGGCACCGTTGGACAGCCAATAATGGAACATGTTTCGACTGGTTTTCATGGACTACTACCAAAGTGCGCGCCGATGCCTGTCGGGGTTCTCGATCTTTGCTCGGCCCCTCGGGGAGGAGGGGGAGGGGGGGGCTGGCCTACTCCATGTAGTGCAGTGCAGTGCAGTGCAGATAATCAGATCAGATGGGCTGGATGACGACGACAGGGTGGGGTTTTTTCCTTCTCTTCCAGACGAGGTTTGTGTGTTCTTGTTCTCTCCGTTTTATCTTCTTCTTCTTCTTCCTCGCCTTCTTCTTTCCCCATCACGAGGGCCAGATTAGTGATGGTCAAAGGTCGTGCTTTCTCGTTGGAGAAGAAAGTACTCTAATACCACTTAAATGGGAAACCACGACCTGGACTGGACCTGAACTGGACCTGGACTGGACCTGGACCTAGGTTGACAGTTGGGAAAGCACGTTCGGCATGTGAACGAAGGGGACCCGTATTATTGTGAAGATGGGTTGAACCTGCAGGCTGTGCGCGCGTGGTCCCATCTTGTGGGCTAGATTTCAGGTGTACACTATATATGTACATATAAATATCAATGTCTCATCGCAACGTTGCCCACATAATCGGTCGCCGATTATTAGATCGCCTTCACAGCCATCCACCCACCCACCCATCCAATCAATCATCCATCCATCCTTCAAACAAATACCGCCAGTTGCTTCCCAGCCTGCGGTGATTATTTGCCCATCAGCCCCCCCCCCCCTCTTCTCTTCCTGATACTACCATCTTCCAAAGACCTCCGCAGTCACCGCCCCAGGAATCCCACGAGCTCATCACAATCACCCGTCCATCGAGATAAAGTGTGCTTTGTTGACATCGAGACTGTCTATACCAACCAGACAATGGGCAATTACGATCCAGAGCTCCCTCGAACAACCCTCGAGGACGCACATGAGGCGTCAGAGTCTGGAGACGGCAGAAGGGAGGTCATGTATCCCTTCGCTTTCAAGAACCTCGACTGGGACGAATATCATCTCTTTCGCCCTCGATATCCACAGTCCATGCTTGAAATGTGGTTGGGATATCATCGCGAGCACGGCGGCGAATTCCATTGCCTCCACGATGTCGGTGCTGGTAAGCCAAGAGACCACCATATAATTGTTCTGTCTCTTTTTTCTTTTTCTTTTTCTATCCTTTGCAGGCGGCTGATAGGTTTTTCCCGTTATTTTCCTTCGATTTCAGGCCCTGGGACCCTATCCATGAGCCTCCATCCTCTCTTCGACCACGTCGTGGTGAGTGATGCCGGGTCAGCCAATATTTACTCAGCAAAGAGAAGCCTCGCCTCGACAACCTTGTCACCCAAGTTCGAGTTCATCCAGAGCCCAGCCGAGACCGTCCACGCCTCGATCCCCCCTTCGTCCGTCGACCTCGTCACCGTGGGCATGGCCTTCCACTACTTCAACGCCCCAAAGGCCATCCGCTCCATCGCCCACATGCTCAAGCCGGGCGGCACACTGGCGGCCGCGACGTACGGTTTCAAGCTGCGCTTCCCGGGCCGGCCCGCCCTCGAGCGCCTGTGGTACCAGGTCGCTAGCAAAGAGTCACTGCGGCTGCTCCGCGAGGGGCGCCTGTTCCCTGCCGCCGTGAAGGGCATGGCCGCGGCCATGGCGGGGCTCGACTTTGTCCCGCTGCCCACGGAGCTGTTCGAGACTGGGGCGAAGCGGGTCCTCGTCAACGTGGAGGGCGATCATGACGGCCGGCCGTTCTGCTTCGTTGATGAGGACACAAAGTGCTGGCAGCCGGCTCCGAATCGCGTCGGGGCCACTGATGTGCAGAAGTCTGTTCATGACGCGAGCTGGCGGCGCGCGGCGGACGCGGCGTGGCTCAGGGGTTTTCTGGCGAGCTGTCAGATGGGGTTCGGGCAGCAGACGTGGGACACGGCCGAGTGGATGCAGCTGGAGGGCATGGTGAGGGCGGCTGGAGGCCAAGTTGTGGTGGAGTGGCCTGTCGCTATCATACTGGCGACTAGGAATGATCGGCCTGTCCCTGCTGTCGAGGCGTAACACACGGGCACTCCCGGCCTGTAGCTGCTCCGTGTGCATCGATAGGTTTGGTCTCTGGTGGTGATCACGCTGGCTGGCTGGCTGGCTTCACATCATCAGAGGCGGCCGCCCTCAGAAGCTTTATAAAAATACGGCACTTGTTGGCCCAGACGATATCATACATTAGTGGTGGAGAGTTAGGCTCTTGAGCGTAGTAGTTTCTCGAAATTGTGCCTTCAACTCGAGAGATATAACCATATCCCCTCCTGAGCCGATCCTCTTTTTCTTTTTCTGCCCTCTCTCGGCTGACCTCCTCCAACCCTTAAGTGTCTGTCTATATTTCTCTTGTCTACTCTTCCAATCAAGACACCAGTCATGTCGCCCGCTATGATGATGCTGTGGGAAGAATGATGATAGCCAGCCCCATAACACTGACTGCACCTTGAACATATCTCTCTCTCTCTCCACAGATCCTCATCCAAGTGGTGATAGGATATATATAAACGACATAGATGACACCAGTGAGATGTTGACATCGTCCTTCGACCCAGACCACATCACCCGCTACACGGCGTCTCTAATGCGTGACACCAGCTTGACACAGCCAAAAAATCAAAAACAAAAAAGGACACAGTGCGAGGACATTAAGGTGAGTGTCTATTTGCGTAATATGCAAAAGAAGTCTCTCTTTCAGCGAAAGGTGCCCGATTGGACTGGAATTACCGGGGCAAAGGAGCTTGGACTTTTGGGTTTGAGGTGACCTTGGGTCAAAGACGAAAGGGCTCGCTCCTTGGTGCCCGGCGGTGTGCCCAAACATACGTTAGGAAAGGGGGAAAAAAAAACCCCCCATACCCAGGCAGTTGGACGATGAACGAACCTGAGGATTCAATGCGGTTCCCAAGGCAAGCAAGCATCTAAGGAAGGGGGGTAATTCCGTGCTAGTGACGATGTAGCGCAGCGGACCCAGCCGAGAACCGGAGATCTGGGAAAGAAAAACAGCAGAGGGGCAGAATCAATCAATCACTTGTGTACTTAGCTCTCGCCCTCTCTCGCCCTTCTTTCTTTGCTTCCTTCCTCCCAGATCACCTCAGGACGTGGGGCGCAGCAACTTGTCAGAAAGAGGATAGGCCGTTCTGGCCGGCCCCTCCCCCATAGAGGTGCAGGCACTTTGGGGAGGGGGGGGGGGGTTTAAGCCAAACTGTGGGACTCTTTTGTATGGTGGTCTTTTTCTGTGGTGGAATTTTTCCTCGAATCGAAACGATGGCCCTCCAGAGACTCGGCAGATAACTACTATGGTATGATGCGTATTATTGGGCATCCTGGCCAGGTCACTCCCACCTTTAACAGTACAGAACAGGAGTTACTTGACAAGGGTGCCCTTTTTTCAGTACGGAACCATAGTAATGAGGTCTTTTAGGGAAAGTCTCTATAGCAACAGTACACTTTTTTGTAAGTGAGTGTGCAATATATTTTTCTTTTTATGAATTATTTAATTAATTGTTTCTTTCCTCTCTCCCTTTGCCACTTCTCGGCCTTCGGTATTATATCGTAATGGAAAAATTGTCGAATCATCACCATTACCATAAATCCCATGCCCCCTCACTTGCGGGCTGGCGTGGAAGGAAGAATCGGTCTCTCAAGCTGCGTCCGTTGGTTATTCGAAGGAAGCAGCGATGATCATTCCTTAGGTGCGGAGCGGAGGTGAGGAGGAGGTAGTTCACTAGACTGCTTACTACCATAGAGTGTACATGTATCATTGTAATATGCACTGCAACTGCCCGCCCTCTCGATACTTTTGACCTTTCTTCCCCACCTGCCTTGGGGCTGATCAGCATGCGGGGTGCAGGTGGTATTTATCCCCCGCCCCATTAAATTTACCTGTTGATCGGCGTCTTGCAGGCTGATAAATAATTCAGTGGAACCAGAGACAACGGAGAAGAATGTTCTTTATGATCGATCCGACAAGGTGGGCAGGCTGATCAGTATCCTCTCTGCCCAACCATATATCGCCTATGATAATTCATCCGTGGGAGAGATATGATTTAGGAGATGGAAAAGAGACAGAAAAGGGACAGGGAGAGAGGGAGGGGGGGGGAGGGGGGAGCAAGAGACGGACCTCACCTGGCCCTCACCACATCGAGCCACTTGTGCATGGTGGGTTGCGATACCTGCGTCACACCATGGACTTGTCCTCCTAAGCCTTCCCGGGTAAGGTACGAAAATGGTCATCACCAGACACAGATACTCACTCAGACAGCATGATGCGTGGGTGTGTATGTGTACGTGTCTCATCAATCCTTTGGGGCCCCTTTTTTTTTGGAGTGGTGAGGAGGAGGAGGAGGGTGACTATTATTGCCATTAGTATATAGAGCTGCCGCCCCCTTCCCCGGCTCAATGGCTTCTTTTTTTCCCTTTACCCCCTCTTCTTCTTTTCCCTCCTTCAAGTTGCAGCCACACTTTTGACTTTGTTGAAAGTATCAACAACCATATCATCATCATCATCATCATCATACTTTGATTCCTTGAACACATCATAATACCATCACTAACCAACCCCCTCTCGAATTATCATGTCTGACACCGCAGCCACAACCACCACCATTAATGCTGTACGTTTCCACGGCCAGCGAGATATCCGACTGGAAAAAGTTCCCGCCCCGACGGCTGTCAAGCCGGGCTGGGTCCGTCTCGCACCCAAGTTCTGCGGCATCTGCGGAACCGACCTCCACGAGTACATTGGCGGGGCGAATCTCATCCCCACGCCAGGCCACCCGCACCCCCTCACGGGTGAGACACTTCCCCTCACCATAGGCCACGAGTTCTCGGGCGTCATCGAGGAGTTGGGCGAGGGCGTCACCCACGTCAAGCCCGGCGACAAGGTGTGCGTGCAGCCCACGCTCTGGGACGGCAGCTGCCGGTCCTGCAAGCGCGGCCTGGTCAACTGCTGCGACGGCAACGGCTTCCTGGGCCTGTCGGGCTGGGGCGGCGGCATGCAGGAGACCACCCTCGCCCCCGCCATCGCCGTCAAGCCGCTGCCCGAAAACATCTCCCTCGAGGTTGGCGCCCTGGTCGAGCCCCTCGCCGTCGGCTGGCACTCGGTCGACATCTCGCCTTACAAGGCCGGCGACACCGCCCTCGTCCTGGGCGGCGGGCCCATCGGCCTCTCTGTCATCCAGGCCCTCGTCACCAAGGGCTGCAGCAACATCATCGTCTCCGAGGTCGCCAGGCGCCGCCGCGAGTTCGCCACGCAGTTTGGCGCCCACCACGTCATCGACCCGGCCACCACCGATGTCGTGGCCGAGGTCGAGAAGCTGACGGGCGGCCTGGGCGCCGACGTCGGGTTCGACTGTGCGGGTGTGCAGGTCGCCGTCGACTCGGCCTTCAAGGCCATCAAGGCCAGGGGCACGCTGGTCAATGTTGCTGTCTGGGAGAATAGGGCCACCCTGAACATGAACGATATTGTCTTTCGCGAGCGTGCTTATATGGGAGGTGAGTAAAATTACACCAGAGACGGAAAAAAGAAAAAAGAAAGTTGCTGACATAGCCCATCATAGTTGCTACATATGTCCAGGGAGACTTCGAGGCGGTCATCGAGGCCATCGCGTCGGGAAAGATGAAACCCGAAGCCATGATTACCAAGAAGGTCGCCATGGACAAGGTCGCAGATGAAGGCTTCAAGACCCTGATCGAGGATAAGGATAACCACGTCAAGATCCTCGTCGACCTGACGCAGCCAGTAGCATGAATGGAGAGGGAGTGCGGGAACAACCCATCGCCGATCAACCACACATGAGACCTGGGATAGGATAGCGAAAGAAAGAGAAGAAGGAGGTGGAAAAAAGACAAAAAGACAAAAAGACAAAAACTTGAGGCGAGCATCTACAAATCTCCTCTCTGGTGCCCTGCACGCGTTGACTTTGAATTGATTGATACCCGGGTTGCCTTCATTCTTAGTATTCCTTTCTTTTTTTTTCTTTTTTTTTCCCTTTTTTTCTTCTTCTTTTTTTTCTCTTTTTTCTCTTTTTTCTCTTTTTTCCCTTCTTTTTCTTCTTTTTTTTTTTCTTCTTTTTTTTTTTTTTTTGATAGTTGCAATTTATGTTGAGAAAACGTTTCGTTCCTTTTTGAGAAAGCTGAAGTCATCTTGTGGTCAAACATTGGCTGGTATAATTTAAAGTACCTGCTAACATATAAGTCCTCTCGCGAGATGTACGTGTACTTGACTTAATGACTGACTGACTGACACCAGCTTGAGACAGGAGAGAGAATAAATTTTAAAAATGCCATTATATTCTTGATAAGAATCCTACCATATGGCCCATTATCTACTTAGGTAGAGAGACAGACTTTGCAGGAATATCATTGCTCAAATAGCTATCCGGAAAGAATAATCAGAGAAAGGTCCATGCTTTTAAGAGCTGAGAGAGAGAGAGAGAGGGAGGGAGGGAGGGAGGGAGAGGAGGGAGAGACCAATACAATGTAGAGCACTTAGAAAGATAAAGCCAGATCAGCTCTACAATTTCCATCTTTGAAGCCTGTGGCTATCAAGTAAAATATAGCGCAAGTCTTGAAGATGACTATTTGCAGCTAAATCATGTTCAAAAGCAAGCACCAGTACATATATGTCCTATGCCTCCAGCCCCCCCCCCCCCAAGAGAAATAAACAGCATACATATGTATCAAGTCAGGCTGTCACCTTCTTTGCTTTGCCTTATGTTGATGGCTACGACACTACTTGATTTACTCCTCCTCATATCCACTCAAGATATCATCCACCTCCTGTCTTTTCGCAAAGTCGAGGAACCTCTCATCTGCATTGAGTGTGGCGGGAAAAGAAAAGAAGAAAAAAAAGTCAGCAACAAAACACACAAACACACCTGAGAACAGATTCTTTTCTCCTGCTTCCTCTAGCAGGGTCCACAAAAAAACACTTACAAGTAATCCTGGCCCCCTCCCCCTCCGCAGGATCAAACAGCTCCTCCAGGTCCGCGCCGGCCACGCTCAGCCCCGCATTGGCGGCGACCGCGGCCAGCTCGTCCCGGGTGAGGGATGCCTTGAGGGTGGGATCAGTTGCCGCCCACGCGTCCTTGTACACCTGGTTAGCAAGTCGTTGACGCTGCAGCCGGGCCGACATGGTGCTGAGGCCCCGGACGGCGCCTGCGCCTGCGCTCGTGGGAGACTTCAGGGCGGCGGCGGCGGCGGTGGTGGTGGTGGTGATGCCTGGGGGCGTACCCTCGGTCTTGGTCTCTTCTTCCGTGGTGGTAGTGGTGGTGGTAGCAGTACCAGCCGGCTCGGGAGACTTGTATGGCTGTCCGGTCATCATTGTGATGAACTCTGTTGTTGTGGTCAGTCTTTATGCTCTCAATTTGTTCAGCACGAGGAAGGTTTTAAGGGGATGAGGTGGAGGGGGGGGGAGCGGCGAGGAGGGGTGGCTTCGGCCAGTCTGATATGTGAGGATACAGGGGAAACAGCTGCTGTTTAAATTCTTCCCCTCTCTTTATCTCCTTCTTACCGTCAAAGTTGATGGTGCCATCACCGTCAAGATCAACCTCCTTGATGATCTTGGCAACTTCGTCGTCGGTGATGGACGAGTTCGTCTTCCGCATCACCCGGCCGAACTCCTCGGCGGAGATGTTGCCACCTCGATCTTGATCCTGCGCATATGATTAGCTGCCGTCTCAGCAACCCCCCCCCCCTTCCGCCGGGCGGCCCATAGAGTCCATCTTGGGGGCGAAATACTCACGTATTCATTGAAGCACTCCCGGAAGATGGCGATCTCCTCGACGCTCAGCTTTCTGCCCGTAGCCTGTTGTTGTTGTAGTTTGTACGTCGGTCAGCTTTCTCTACCAAGCCTTTTAGGAAAAAGAAGAAAAAAAAGACTCCAAATCCACCAAAAGCAGTGCCCATGAGGCATGGGATATCCTAAGAATGAGGATTCTCCGTTCTCACCATTGTAAGGGTTTGTAGAGTGATGAGAGACTCTTTGAAGATCTGGTAATTAATATCAAAGGTATGCCGCGGATCTGAATGATGACTCCCTGTGCTTTTCGTTTGTCTTTCTCTCTGTCTCTTTCTTCTTGTTGGTTTCTATTCTTTCTCCCACTCACGTCCAAAAAAAAAAAAAATCAAAAATCGAAACAATCTCGTCTGTTCAATTTAGTCGTCTGTTCTTTTCCAAGGGGGGTTTTTTTTTTTATAGTCAAGGTGGTCCAAAACGAGAGCACGAAATAGGACAGACAGACCACAAAAGACAGATGGAACGATGGCGGTGGAGATTGGCGAATTGTATCATGTGGGGATCTCCCAAGGTTCGCAAATCCATGTCGATAAAATAGTGCCACTCATGCCGGTGGTATCGCCGTAACAGGAGATCAGCTCCGAGGGGTTCTACCATAGTAAATATATACTCTCGTCGTAAAATAAAAATGCACGGGCCGCCAACCTGAGAAAACGGGGGCGTGGAAAAGGGATCCTCTCTCTCTCTCTCTTACAGTATGTTGCTTCGCGCAGCCCGCAGAACAGAGTCATGGATAGAAGGGGAAATGATTTATTACTACTTTACGCACTTATTGGGCATCATGTACCCAGGATCTTGCCCTTTCACACGAGATGGATGGTGTTGGCCAGATAGAGAGGGAGAGAGAGATGGGGGGGGGGGTTTGCTGTGGTCATATTCAGGATCGGGGGTGGCGGAAACTCGACTTGGGTCTGGTCAGTGAGTGCCATGAACAACGAGAAGGATGGAGCGGCTGTATTGACAAGGGAAACAATCCTGTTTCCGAATCCTCATCTTAACCACTACAACATGACTTGGACGAGTAGTGACCGCTTTTGAAAGAAGGGGGGGGGGGGGGTTTCGGGTCTTTCTCCTCGTCGTGTGTCATGTCAACATGATCGACCCCAGGGCACACAACACAAACCTCCTAATTCACTGAGTCGCCGTTACTGCGTCAGCCAAGCAAGCCTGTTGCTGATGGGCCACCCGTTCTCTGTGTGTGCCCTCGGGAGGTTCCGCTGCTTGCATGAACTATCCTCGGGCCGCTTCTCCCCCAGCAACACACACACACACACACACACACACACAGTCAATCTGACTCAGACCAGACCACCCTCGGGGGGGGGGGGGGGGGGGGGGGGGGGGGGGGGGGGGGGGGGGGGGGGGGGGGGGGGGGGGGGGGG